>CP126890.1:252162500-252475000 GCA_030440675.1 Furcifer pardalis
TTTCCCAAATTTTAGCTATTTTTTCAGCTGAATCAGAATGGTAGATAACCTCATTTAAGGAACTGGAGCACTTGAAGTAACAAAATAATTTGTTCACCTGCACAGTATTACTAGCTTGGATACCTTTCTCTGCATTATAACAATATCACAACTGCAGCTGGCTCACAAAAGTGTATCTGGTGATGATTCAAAGATTGCAAATGTTGAACTTATTCTTCATTGAAGTGAACATTCCAGTGATTTAGTCACAGGGGGTTTCCCTGTCTTTATTCTGTTATATATCTTTGCCTTCTCCATCATCAATTAATATACTGTATGTCACCTGGTATTCCCTTTGTGATACCTCTTTTTTGCTTTCTGTTCTTGTAATTCTTACACCTCTCTTCTAAGCTGAGATGGCTTAAACTTTGATTCAAGAAGTCTGGTTCTTGCTCCTCATATTGCCATGTTGGTCTTGCAATTCATACATGATGGGATGTCATCCCCTCAACACACACATACAAAGGAGGTTTTTTTTAAGCTACTGGAAAAAATAGTGTGAGCTGTTATTTAACATCAGCAGCATGTTTCCCAGTTTATATCGAGTTCATTGGTACCTTGGATACAATTGGTATTTAATTTAATTTGTTTAACATTATGTAGTAGTCAGTTGTTGTTCTCAATGTTTATTTGTATTTAAAAATTGTATTTCTTTATTTAACTCTGCTGATTAATGAAGTCTTTGACTAAGCAATCCTGGTTTCTGACTACCAATTAACCCAAAGAGAAGCCAGGAATTAGCTAGTCAGAGGGAAGACTTTAAAAATCAGTTAAGAGAATTAAAGTAGTGAAACATATTTCAGAAACATTTGACCACTGATCCAGTATCTTTTTTCCAACAGTGGGAAACTTGGCAGTAGCCCTCTGCTACTCTTCTAAGCAACTTTGTAATCTGCCTCTACTACTTCTGAATGTTTGTGTAGCTGAACAGCTACTGAGAATCCTGTTCCTTCATAAACTTGTGTAACTACAAAACCATGTTGAGGTGGCAAATTCCATTAAGTAGTTATGGATTTGTCCATTGGAGGGGAGTCCTCTTCATTCTACTACCAGCCAATTTCAAGTTCCTCCCTTCTCATAGGAGAGAGGGAGAAATAGATTTCTGTGTATTCATACCATGCAAATCTTGACAAACCCTCCCCTTGTATGAAGGGAAGGCTTATATGAACACAGGTAAGCAGCTGTGGCCTTCTAGATGTTCTGGGGTGGTCCAACTCTGATCATATGTTGTCACTGGCTAGGGCTGGTGAAAGTATAGGACAAAAATATCTATATGGTTGCTATTGCCCACCCTTGTAGGAAAATACTCAGATAGAATGATGGTTTTGCCTTGTCCTGCACCTTTTCCAAATTCAGAAAAAGAATGTCATTGATATTATACTGGGTCTAGGCCAGTGATGGCGAAGCTTGACGCTCCAGGTGTTCTTGAACTTCAGTCCCAAAAGTCCTGATCAGCAAGAGTGCTAACATGGTGTTAGGACATTTTTTATTTGGGGGTATTGTACAGATTGCTGCCCAGTGGAATAGTACAACTTTAAGGCCCTCCATGTGTTTTGAACACAGGTGTCCATAATAGAGCCTCAAACTGATTGCCAGGCTGTGCATGCTTGGTCCACGTGCTCATGTAACAGCCCAGCTGTGGCTGATTAGAAAATCTGCCCAGCAACACTGGGGTATAACTGTGGCCCTCTGGGAAGGGTCTATGGAGGAGGCTATTATTTTGGAGGAGATTGCTATTCTGAAGGAGTCTATATACTGAGAAGGACTGAGACACTGAAGGAGGTGATGCTGTTGAGAGCTTTTCTTCAACTGAGAAGAAAGAACTGCTAAAGGATCACCAGGACTCTGTGCATGCTCCTGGAGTTGGAGCCAACAGAGGAATCCAAGCTGCCTACCTACTGTGGGGCTTGGAGAGTGAGAGAGACTGTTGTATATAGTTCCTGTGTATGTCTGTCTTCCCCTCACTGTAAGTAAAGCGCACCTTTCCACTGAAGGCATATGTGTGTGTGTTATTGCACTAAGGCTTTTGCTGCGTAAGAGCTTAAAAGTGCTACTCTGCTATCGAGCCACACATATCGCTAGGGGAATCCCTGATACATGGGATTCTGGTAACTGAAGTCCAAGAACACCTGGAGTGCCAAGCTTTGCCATCATGGGTCTAGGTCAGTGATGGCAAACCTTTTAGAAACTGAGTGCCCAAACTGCAACTCAAAACCCTACTTATTTCTTTATCACAAAGTGCCAACACAGCAACAGGGGAGGAAAGAAACACTCACATTGGGCTGCTGGGCAGAGGGAGAAAGTGCTCCCGTTGGGCTGGTGGGCAGAGGGGTAGGGCAAACCGTGCTGGGGTGACCGCAAAGGTGCCCACAGAGAGGGCTCCGAGTGCCGCCTCTGGCACGCATGCCATAGGTTCGCCACCACCGGTCTAGGTGATAAACCTGTTGCATTTCTGATATTTTTGGACTCCAGTTCCCATCAAAATATGCCTGTATGGGTAGTGGTTGAGAATTGCGGCACTCTGACAATGTTTAGGATGCTGCAGATCGTTGCCACTGGTACAGTGCCTGTTTGGGGTGGGGGTGGGGATTGATGCCATGCAAGTGAAATCAAATTTGCTAGTATGGCTTTGCATCCATCATTTATTTATTCCATTCTTTGTTTTTCATAAGGTGGAAAACAGCTATTCTATTTCTGTTCCAATCTTCAAACAATTCCACAAGAACATCATTGGCAAAGGAGGCGCAAATATAAAAAAGGTGGGACTTGCTTGCTTCTTGTTATCCTTTTTTTTAAAAAAAAAATTCTCCCGAGCATCCCTGCATCTTCTGTTCCACATGAAGTTTCATACTAAAAGCTGCTTCCTGTTTCACTTAGAACAGTGTTTTCCAACCTTTGGTTTTTGGACTTCAATTCCCAGAAGCCTAACTCAGTACATTGGCTGATCAGTGCTTTGGGGAATTGGCTTGGGCTTCTGGGGATTGAAGTCCAAAAACCAAAGATTGTGAATCACTGACTTAGAGAGCAATTCCATATCTGTTCATTTGACATTCTCCCCCCTCTCTTTCCCAATTTGTATCATAGATCCGTGAAGAATGCAACACCAAGATTGATCTTCCAGCAGAAAACAGCAATTCAGAGACTATTATTATCACAGGGAAAAGAGCTAACTGTGAAACTGCTCGCAACCGGATTCTTTCAATCCAAAAAGAGTTGGTAAGAGAACTAACTTTCTTGAGTTCTTAAAAGCAGTTCATTTCAACTAAGACTTAATCTAATTAACATATTCGCAATAGTAATTATATTAAAATTAAAATGAGGATTAAGCTTATTTAAAGCAGTCTAACCTGGTGTTCAAGGCCTGCTGTGGCTTAGCAGTTAAGATGCTTAACTTGATGACTGGAACATTGGCTGGTCAACGGTTCGAAACCCGAGTGCTACACAATGGAGTGAGCTGCTGTCACCTGCCCCAGTTCCTGCCAAACTAGTAGTTTGAAATCAACTAATTTCAAGTAGCTGAATAGGCACTGCTTCAGTGGGAAGGCAACAGCATTCCATGCACTTTGGTGTCTAGTCATGCCTGCCACATGACCACTGAAATGTATGCAGACGCAGACAGCGCTGGCTCTTTGGCTGGAAATGAATATGATCACTGAACCCTAGAGTCAGATATGGCTGGCTTTTGAGCAAGGACGACCACTAACCTGGTATTCACCAGATATTAAGGGCTAACTCCAATCAGTTTAACAGCATGTTTAATGAATATTATACAGTCCTGGTCAAAATTCTTTAGAGGACACCAGGTTGAGAGAAGTTGCCATAAAGGATTTGCAGTTGCTTGGCAATGGGTGTTTGGGCTGGATTGTGTCCTCTTTTGTCTTTCTGATCATCCCAAGGGTTCCAGATGAAATGCCATCCAGATATAATATAATATTGACATAATTCCAGATCCATTATTATCAAATGTTTAAAATAAAGGGGGGCCTTTATTTTAACATTTAATAAGAATGAATGGAGAATTTCCTTAGTTTCTAACTAAGGATATAATTAGTTTGTGTTAAGTACTTCCCATAAGCAACTTTCCGGCTTCTCTTCTCGCCCTCCTTGCCCATATCTTTGCTTCCAGGCTAACATTTCAGAAGTGGAAGTCTCCATTCCATCCAAGCTACATAACTCACTCATTGGTGCCAAAGGTCGCTTCATCCGCTCCATCATGGAAGAGTGTGGTGGGGTCCACATCCATTTCCCCACAGAAGGGTCAGGTAGCGATACTGTCATCATAAGGGGCCCAGCCCAGGATGTCGACAAGGCTAAGAAGCAACTTCTGCAACTGGCAGAGGAGAAGGTGAGAATTTGTGGATAAGGGAGAAAGGAGTCCTGGCTGTAGAGTCTCTGGCCAGGGTTCAGTTTTATGCTGGAATGTACATAAAAGTGACTGAAATGATCCTGTTACCAGCAGATGCCTGGTTTGTATTAACTTTGGCAAGAGTGTGACTGGAATCATTTATATGAAGGCCTCGCTAAGGATACTATAAATAAATCATGTGTGCTTCTCTGAATAAACACTAAATATTAAGTTTTTGCTTGGAGGCCTTGTTTCCTACACCCTCTTACATAAAACGTGTGGAGTGGTCGCATCTGACAGAACTTTCTTTACTCTGCGATTAAAACTGTGGGACTCTACTGAGTTTCCTCATTCACACTTGAACAACAGATCAACATTTCTGCCTTTCAGAACACTTTTAAATTGCTCCTGCCCAAGACTTGTTTAATTTGTACCAATTAATATAATTACTGTTTAGCATTTACTGTGAAGTTTTAGAGATATATTAGGCTTTCATATGATGTTTTGTTATCACTTTTAATTAAAGGGTCTGTTGTATTATTTGTTTAAAATGTTTCATTTTGCCATTGTGGTCTCATCTGGAACTCATAAGAGAGCTAACTGGCTGCAGTACAGGTAAATAGTAATGGTGCTGATTCAAAGATGACAAATGACAATGAAGTCAACAGAACTGGGTTTTTTTAAGGCAGATCAAAAATACAATTGCCAGCATTAATCAACATGGAACATAAGAATAAAAAAATACTCGGCTACTGCTTAGAGTGGCTTCACATTCACAACTACTAATCATACAATCATAGCATAATTGAGTTGGAAGGCACTGATGAGGCCATTAAGTGCAATCCTCTGCTTAATGCAGATCTGACAGATGGCTGTCCATTTTTTTTCCTTGAATGCCTGCAGTGTTGAAAGTCTTTTAAGAGAAAATTACAGTGGTGCTCCTTTCTGTCATATTCGCTTCATTTTCTGCTGTGGGATTCTTTGCTTTAAGAAATAGCCTAATGGGTTAGATGGGGCAATGCTTGTCTTATGTTTGCTTCCTTACAGAAGTCTTAGACATCAGTCATCACAGACGGCCCTTCCCAGGTCGCACCTGGATGTCTTGTTATGTTTTAAAACCAGGCCATATGAGGAATTGGGTGTGTTTAGCCTTGAGAAAAGGAGATTGAGAGGGGATATGATAACACTCTTCAAATACCTGAAAGATAATCATAAAGAGGAAGGGAAGGATCTGTTCTACATCATCTCAGAGTGCAGGATGCGTAATAACGGGCTGAAATTACAGGGAGCAAGATATAGACTGAATATTAGGAAAAACCTCTTAACAGTTAGAGCAGTACGACAGTAGAATCAACTGCCTTGAGATGTCGTGAGTGCTCCAACATTGGAAGCATTCGAGATAGAATTGGACGACCAGCTGTTGTATCTGCTTTGATTCGGATTCCTGCATTGAGCAGGGAGTTGGACTAGATGGCTTAAAGACCCCTTTCAACTCAGTTATTCTATGATATTGCTGAACTACAGCTTCCATCAGTCCTAACCAACATATTGTGATGAGGACTGATGGAAATTGTAATCTTGGAGGGCCATGCTAGATGGGATTTTTCTGTGAACTAGAGAGGGACACCTTGGAGCAGGAGTGTAACTTTAGACGTTTTGGTGGACTTTGAACTGGAATCAGAAGGTTTTTTGTTTTAGTTTTCCTATTGATTATGGAGATGCTGAGACTTGTATGTGTTGGCTTTCAACAATTTTAAATATCATCACGTTAAACATTGCAAAGCGGTTAAGAATGGCTGTGATGGATGTTGAGCCTTTTGGTACAGTAATACCTCGGATAATGCTAAGACTTGGTTCCACAAGTCTTGGTGTTATCCAATTTTTAGTGTTATCCGATGCATGTTAAAATCCTATGGGATGGATCGGATAACATTAAAGCTCCATAGAGATACATTGCAACTGCACAGGCTTTAGCGGTCGTTATCCGATCCATCCCATAGGATCTTAATGTTATTCGATCCAATTCTCCTCCCCAGATTACTTAATGTTATGCGATTTTAGCGTTATCTGAGGTAAACGTTATCCGAGGTATTACTGTACTTGATATTTTGGGTGTTCTATGATTTTAACTCTGAATCAGTCTGATCTGATGGATGGCCTGTACTTGAATGAAGACAGGGAAGGTTTAATCTTTTGGGAAATGTGAAGTGTCCACTTGTATTGGGTCATACTAATGTTACATTAGGCCTGGTATTGCATAATCTGATTGTCATTGTTACCTAAAAGTCCCAGGTAATAATTTAGATGCAGATGCCTAGCTTGTGGCTGCAAAGCCAGAGCATGAAAACTTTGTTTTGGGATTGTAATTCTCAGAATCCCTTAGTGTTCTTGGTGATTTAGAGGATATAGGAAGATAGAGTCTAAAAACAAATTTTCCAAGCGCTGGCAAAATGTGGTTTGCACTACTAAGCAATGGCTTTTGCCAAAAGTTGTTTACATTCTGCTAATAACAAACTCAACGTTACTGCCAAGGATGAGCAGAAATATCTTTGCTAAATACTCTCTGTTGTTTTTTGTCTAGTAGAAACTTGTATCAATCTATTTGACAGTGTAATCTGAAGATCTTCTCAGATCAAAGATAGCTCAGATGTCAAGACAGGAGTTCTCAAAGCCACAGCCTGGGGAAAAATATTTTTAAACTATACTTTTTGGGGGAATTGTCCAAAAAGGTAATTTCCCTAGTTCTCCACAAAACATATTTGTTCTGGTGTATCTTCTTCCCTGGCCTTTAGTTTCTAGCAGATGTAATATTTCACTTTTAAAAATTATTTGTTTCTTGCTGTTCATTCATGAAGTTTCCAGTTGTGATCTTTAACAGTTCTTTGTAGCAGGATAAATTGGGAATGTTACGTGAACTAGTTTGAAAGAAAGCATTTTCCCCAAAATTACAATGGGTAGAGAGGAAGATATTGATCCTCAACACCTATTTGTAACCCCAGGTTGTAACCAGTGCTACACTTGGCTATAACCCTCACATGACACACTGCATATTGCAGTTTGGTGTGTTGTGCCAAAGTTATAGCTAAGAGAGAATCAAATCCAGGTTCCCCTTGTCTAAGTGCAACATGTACTTCTTTAAACCACCTTTTGGGAAACAGTTGTAGCTTAGGATACAGCATATGTTTTAACATCCAGAAGCTTCCAAGTTCAATCAGTGACATTTCCAGGTATGGTAGGTCTAGGAAAAATTCCAACATGAAACTCCTCAAAGCTATTGCTCTCCAGTAAGATGGACCTGCAGTCTGAGTTGGTAAAAATAGAATTCCTGTATTCCACCATCATTTTAGTATTCTGGTTGCACATTTATTTAGAGCATGAATCCTCATTAGTATTAGCATAGCTCGAGGTGCATGGCAAGACTGCCTGCAGAACAAGCAGAATATACAGATATAGATGCTAACTTACTTGTTTTGCATGATTAATACAGAACATGTAGTTTGGCTTTTTCTGGACCACATTTTTGTTGTTGTTGTTGGACATACACATGGCTCTGCTCCTGTGCATTGTGTGCTCCTACCTTGAATCTTTTAAAGTAAAAAATGTAACCTGATTGATTTTGGCCGTTTGAGTGCCAAAGCTGTTAAACTCCCCAAATGTCCCTTTACTGAAGAACAGGTTTGTTAGTTTTTCACAGCAAAAATGGCAAAGAGAATTTGAAGCCATAGGAATTAAATCTTTTGTATTGATTTTTATGTATCCCTTTCATGTAGCAAACCAAGAGTTATACTGTAGAATTGCGTGCCAGGCCAGAGTACCACAAATTCTTGATTGGTAAAGGAGGTAGTAACATTCGCAAAGTACGTGATAATACTGGTGCAAGAATTATTTTCCCCACTTCGGAGGACAAAGATCAAGAGCTGATTACCATCATGGGAACAGAGGAAGCCGTCAAAGAGGCCCAGAAGGAGTTGGAGGTGCTCATCAAGAATCTGGTGAGGAAGGGTTTGTTTACTGTATAAGAAATTGCCTTTTGATGTTTACATCAATTTATTGGATATCATTGCTCTGGAAAAGTCCAGCTCCTGATATCCCTCTGTGGGTTTTTCTTCTTCTTCAGGATAATGTAGTTGAAGATTCCATGACTGTGGACCCGAAACATCACCGTCACTTTGTCATCCGGAAAGGGCAGGTTCTGCGGACCATCGCAGAAGAGTACGGGGGTGTGATGGTCAGCTTTCCACGCCCTGGCACACAAAGTGACAAGGTCACCCTTAAAGGAGCAAAGGACTGTGTTGAAGCAGCAAAGAAACGCATCCTGGAGATAATTGATGACTTGGTGAGTGTCTAGCTTAGATGGGCTCTCTTTACTATTGATACTGTTTGCTTTTTCATCTAGCATGCAGATATGCACAGCTATAAGACTTTTGGTATGTCAGATTATTCAGGCTGAGGAATCAAAGAAATAAGACCCTTTGGTGTGTTTCAAGCTTCTTGCAGGAATTTTTAATTTTTTACTTACAGCCAAATAAGAAGGGGTTTGCTTGAACTATCTGGTAAACCCAGTCTTGCTTGGATTTACTTCAGGTAATTCTGACATGTCTTTCTTAGGCATGGACAAAGTTCAGTCTACTATTCCTTGATTATGATTTAGACTTATAAGAAAAATTTATTGAGTACAGTAGTCTTTCATTTTACATCTTAATGAATTAATAAAAAGGTAGGGAACCGTTCCTTAGGTTGAGTCTAACTTCTCTTCATAGCTTTGTAATAAACATTTCCTCGCTCAGATCTCTAGGGTTATCTGAAGAAAGGGAAAAAACATTATTTTTCAAAGGCACACATATTTCTGGACATAGCATGGAGTCTTGTATTCTACCTTTGCTTATTGGTGCTGTCAGCTTATTTGGTGAGCCATTCATAAAGTTATGCTATGTATGTAATTACAGGACTTTTTAAACCAAGTTGTAGTATTGGAACAAACATGCATGCTATTTTGCCCCAAATAGACCCGGTGCGTAATCTGGGGGTCCTCCTGGACTCACAACTCCTGCTTGAAGAACAGGTGGCAGGCATGGCTAGGAGAGCTTTTGCACAGCTTCATGTTATACGCCAGTTACACCCTCTCCTAGATCAGGACTCCTTGCTCACGGTCACGCACGCTCTGGTCACCTCCAGACTTGACTATTATAATGCGGTCTACATGGGGCTGCCCTTGATGACCATGCGGAGGCTACAACTGGTCCAGAATGTGGCTGCTCGGGTGGTGTTGGGGTGCGGACATTATGCCTGTGCCTCGCCACTGTTCGGGAGCTGCAGTGGTTGCCAGTGTGCCTCCGGGTGCAATTAAAGGTGCTGATAATTACCCTCAAAGCCCTACATGGTAGTGAGCCAGGATACTTAAGAGACCGCCTCACCCCAAGAACATCTGTCCGTCCCACCAGAGCGGACCGGAGAGGCTCTCTTAATTGTTCCATCTGCTAGAGAGGCGCGTCTCTCTAGCACCAGAAAGAGGGCCTCCTCAATGTCTGCTCTGACCCTATGGAACCTCCTGCCAATTGAACTGCATCTCCAGACAGAGTTGTAATCCTTTAGGAAAGGGTTAAAGACGTGGCTGGCAGGGCAGGTGTGGGGCACCAGTGATGTGGTAACCCTGGCCTGCTGGCTAATTTAGTAAAACACACTCTCACTCTTTTAATCTTTTAATTATTTGTCAGTAATTTTTAGTGGTTTTTAAAATTGCTTTTAAACTTTGACTGGTTTTTGCTTTCTGTGAGCCACCCTGAGTCTTCGGAGTTGGGCGGCAATACAAACTATAAATAAATAATGCTTTTTAAAGTTTGCAGTTGTTTGTTGAAACTGATGCTAAAATTCCCAGGAACCTTGGCATCTCTTATCCTTTATAGTATGCGGTGCAGCGTTAAAGTAGCCTCTACTGGATATTTGAACATTTTAATGGGTTTTAATTATTATCATAGTTTAATCGCTCTTTAATCTTTAATTTATTGTATTTTTAGTATTGTTTTAATATTGTGAGCTCAGTTTGGTTCATTCACTGGAAGAAAGTTAGCTAATAAATGATAATAAATAAAGGGGTTAGATTGGACTTCCTTGTACAGGAAGCACACCAAGCTTGGTTCCAGAGTTCCAGTTAGTCCATTTTGTAGATGCATCCATAGTAATGAATCATTCTATATTGAATGGGAAGTTAACTGTTGATGTTGTCTTTTTCAGAGCCAGGGATTAATTGGGGATGACCTCTGAAAATCATATTTTCTTATATTTGTAGGAAGCCCAAGTGACCATTGAATGCACCATTCTTCAGAAGTATCATCGCTCTATTATGGGCCCCAAAGGTTCCAGGATTCAGCAAATCACTCGTGATTATGGCGTTCAGATCAAATTCCCAGACCGCGAGGAGAACACTGGTATGTGGTTCTGCTAGACTACTCATAACATCACAAGTGTGGCAACATGAATTATTCTTTGTTTATATAGATCAGTGATGGCCAACCTTGGCACTCCAGATGTTCTTGAACTTGAATTCCCAGAAGCCTTGCTCAGCAGGTGTGTTGACTTGGGCTTCTGGAAATTAAAGTCCAAGAACACCTGGAATACCAAGGTTGGCCATCACTGATATAGATGCATTTGGAATGGTGAAATGTATAGTTCTGATTGAGAAGGAAAATAACTAAAACAATTATTCATCCTAAGTTTCTTAGCAATATGATTACCTTTATGTTTTGACCAGTGTATCTGTGAGCTAAATATGGCTTCCAACTGCTGTAAAAGCAGCATACAGTACTTAAGATTTCATATGTCACCTAACTAATCCCTGTGTGAAATGGAGGATGAGGATTGAAACTCGCTATGCGAGTGGGGCGGCATATAAGTCGAAAATACAAATACTTGCTTCCTTGCCTTGTTAAATACCACTATCTGAGCAAAAACTGAAAACTGTTTAATGGGTAGCTCTTTGTAGCTGTTGCATAGAATTTAGATTTCCAGGACTAAAATTTGCTCCTCAGATATTGGTTATAGATCAGACATGGTGGGAAACAGGGCAGGCTTACATGTGTCATGAAATATATCGGCTGCATTTCTACTGTGGAAGACTGATAACTATCATTCTGAACATCACTTGAATATCCTTTGCTGCAGGCTGCCATTTTACAGTGAGGACCATCCAGCCTGCTAATTATTGTACCATGAATGACATGGTAGCTGAAAACTTCAAGCTTAGCTCGTCATCAACCTTTGTCACTGTTTCTCTCCTGCAATCACAGCTTCCACTGCAGAGGTGGCAACCCAGGAGGAGAGCAAAGAGAATGGTGAAGGGAAAGGAAGCCAGGAAGCTGAACCCAGCTCACCAAAGAAATGTGACACCATCATCATCTCTGGACGTCAAGAAAAATGTGAGGCAGCGAAAGAGGCCCTGCAAGTAAGTGAGGTGGATGCTGAGAATGGGTGTGTGTGGCACATTCTGCATAATTAGGCATTTGTAGCTTTGCTTTCTTGAAGGATAGAGGGTGATCCCGCCATACATTAACAAAATGAGTTAAGTACACAGTGGGTACCTTTGGAAATGTAGATTCACTGTGAGAGGATGGCAGTATTAAACTGAAGCAGGACAATGGCAAGCTGGACAGATGAGGTGTGATGAAATAGTCGCCCCTTGAGATAATGAGCTGTGGAGTTTCTTATGCTATCTGTGTCCTTTTGTAAATTCTTCATTTCCCTGGGTTTGAGATGTGTTAACTTCCCATACAGCTGAGGATGAGAACTTGTTTAATGCATTCTGTGGCTTAAGTGAAACCTCAGTTTGCCATTTACAGATTGATTCTTTGGGGTATCAACCCATTGTCATAGTAACGTTCACCCTTGCATTTCAGGCTCTTGTTCCAATTACCATTGAAGTGGAAGTTCCCTTTGATCTTCATCGTTTCATCATTGGTCAGAAGGGGGTTGGTATCCGGAAAATGATGGATGAGTTTGAGGTGAGTGGGCTCTTGGTTGCCTTTCCTTCTTCAGGTAAGGAGTAAGCAACACAAGGCCTATGCAGGAATGGCCAACCTTGGCACTCCAGGTGTTTTTGGTCTTCAATTCCCAGAAGCCTTGATCAGCAGGAGTGCTGATTTGGGCTTCTGGGAATTGAAGCCCAAGGACACCTGGAGTGCCAACGTTGGCCATCACTGGCCTATGGGTTACATGTCAGTCCCACCAATCCACTTTGCAATTCATCCACTCCCCCTAGTTCCAGTGCCACTGAGAAACATTGTTATTTTGTTAAAGAAAGATAACATGATTTGTTTTTCCCCCAAAGCAAGGCACAGGGAACTTTGTGTGTGTTTATGCATACAGTATGTGTGTTTTAACACCAGACAACTAGTCAATTTCTGTTTTGGAAGGGGAGAGACAAAAAAACCTATCTTGACTGCATTTATAGTGGGGTTGTACCCAGCAGCCAGTTTGGGTGTGTATGTGTCAGAATTCACTCCTAGACTTTCTGAGTCTGCCTACCCTGCTTTAGGCTTTGGACACGGATTGGTTTATTTTTCCTGTTCTGCCGCAAGGAAGATCAACTTTCCTTTTAGATGTGTTGCTTATAAATTAAATGGGAGGCAAAATAAGAATTGGCAACTCTTACTAGTTATCCAAAAACATGCAAAACTGTTGAGAGGTCAAGCATCATTTTCATGTCATGCACTTGAAAATCTATCTGCAATGTGTAATCTTGTTATTCTTTGCCATTCATTTTCTGTTGTGTTGTGTGCTCTGGAGATGTAGCCTAAAGAGCCTTACAACAGCCTTATGATATATTTTCTTTTCTTGAGCAATTAGAAGCTCCCGGTACTTTGAAGTAATGATATGCCCTCTAGGTATAGCTGTATAAAATCTGACAGATTGCTTAATGTTAAGGTAATGATTACTTGCCCGGATTTTTTAGGTCAATATCCAAGTTCCTGCTCCTGAGCTTCAATCCAGCATCATCTGTATAAGTGGTCTTGCTGCTAATCTGGACCGTGCCAAGGCCAGACTTCTGGAAAGAGTAAAGGAACTGCAAGCTGAGCAAGAAGACAGAGTATGCATTGGAGTCGCTGTTCCTTCTGCTGATCTCTTTTAACTGCCTTTCCTTATTAGAACAGCAACAACATTCAAATATAGATTTAATTAAATGTGTTGTCCTAGCAAGGGATCGCAGGCTTGCTGCCACAGTTTTAAGCAGGAGAAATCACTTCAGGTAGCCTTCTAGGTCTTGATGTGCTAGAAAATTGAGTTCTCTGTAGACAAAATGCTGTGGCTGCATCGAACTTATGGTTATCTTAGCAGTGTCCCGCGTGGCAGAATATGAAATTTTACCCTAGGCTCTTCTTCTGTGTCTAGGGCAGACATGAAACTGCCAAAATGAAGCCACCTTTTCGTGAGTTCATTCTGCAGTACCTTTTTGCCCAACCTAGTGTGAGAAAGATTAGCCAGCAAGAGGTGGCCGTTTCCCAGGGTATGTGGCTGTCTCTTGTCCCCTGCCAACCTTATAGATCTTACTTCAGGGCGCATGTGCAAGGCTGTTTTTAGGGTCTATGAAGATCCACAAAGGCTTATAGGTGCAGCCCTCAAAATGGCATCATCTGAGAGCCCCCTTTTAAAAGCAAACTTTGATATTTGTCAAGGTTGCTGCAAATTCTTCCAATCTGAGGCAGTAGGTATGTAGACCCTCAAACTTGTTCTTTGTTATTCTAGGCCTTGCGCAACTTTAAGTTGATCGTTACTGTGGATCCCAGATACCACCCTAAAATCATTGGCAGGAAAGGTGCTGTGATCACTCAAATCCGCACAGAACATGATGTAACAATCCAATTTCCAGACAAGGATGATGGATCCCAGGTGAGAAACTCCATATGTGGAAAAGATTGTAGATTAGTGGGAGCTTGTCTTTGAATAGTATTGCCAACTCCTCTGTTTCACTTGCTGTGTTATCAGAACAACACCCTCTTGGCTGGCTCAACAGCTATCAGATCCTTGATAGAGATAGTCCACAAGTTACTCACAGGAAGACCTGACGGTATCAGACCACCTGGAATGACTCGGAAGTCCCTAAGTCAGTGGTGATGGACCTATGGCATGTTTGCAGGGCACGCCATCACCCCAGCACAGAGTTTGCCCCACCCCTCTGCCCAGCAGCCCAATGGGAGCGGTACTTCCCTCCCCCCGCACAGAGTTTCTCTCTGCCAGCAGCCCAATGGGAGCACTTCCTCCCTCCCCTCAGCACAAAGTTCACCCTGCCTCTCTGTTTGGGCACTCGGTCTCTAAAAAGTTTGCCATCACTGTCCTAAGTTCTTCCCCAGCTGGCAAAGTTACTTTATGAGCCAGTTACAATCTGAGAGGTTCTGTGCCTTTACAGTTGAGAAGCAGTATAATGCTGCAATAATGCAAGGCAAAAACAGCTTGGCTATTCTACAAGCATTTTATTCTTCTTTATTGCTGCTGAAGCAGCTCAAAGTTATTGAAATCATATAACAGGTTCAAAAAGTCTTAGCATTATCTTACAATCATGTGAAATTGTAGGAGTATACTTTTAAAATAGGAAATTTGAATCCAGGAGCACAAAATTAATTCAACAAAAGCACTTTGGATAAAAATCCATCACATAAGGTACTTCAGAATTGTTGAGCATACGTAACAGGTACAAAATGAACCCAAGTTACTAGCAAGTACACTAGTACCCCGGATAACGTTATGACTTGGTTCCACAAGTCATGTCGTTATCCGGGTTTTAGCGTTGTCTGGGGTATACACCGAACAACGCTAAAAAACATCGGGCGCGCGCATGCGTGCATGTCAGAGGGGGGTTGGGGAGGGTACGGGGAAGATCTCCGTACCCTCCCCAAACCCCGTTTGACTGGTGCGCGCCTGCACAATGTTTGGAAAGGGTATGGGGGCCCGTACCCTTTCCAAACATCGGGCGGGTGGGCGCGTTTGACAGGCGTGCGCCTGCACTGTGTTTGGAAAGGGTATGGGGGCCGGTACCCTTTCCAAACATCTGGCGCGCGTGCGCATGTCAAACGCGGTTTGGGTAGGATACGGAGATTTTCTCCGTATCCTCCCCAAGCCGCGTTTGACAGGCGCGCGTCTGCATGGTGTTTGGAAAGGGTATGTGGGCCCGTACCCTTTCCAAACATCGGGCGGGCGGGCGCACGCGTGTCAGAGGGGGTTTGGGAAGGGTACGGGGAAGATCTCCGTACCCTCCCCAAATCCCGTTTGATACGCGCACGCCTGCACGGTGTTTGGAAAGGGTATGGGGGCCCTTACCCTTTCCAAACATCGGGTGGGTGGGCTGGGGGGGGCTTGGATTGGGTAGATGTTCTACCCAATCCAACCCTCCCCCCCCCACACACACACACAATTGTTCCGGATAACGCTAAAAATCGCGTTATCCAAGGTAAGATTTTTTCCAAAAATCTTGCATCATTATGCAGTTTTAGCGCTATCCGGTACAATCGTTATCCGGGGTATTACTGTACTTTGAAAGTGAAAGGCAGTTCTTTAAAACATTTAAAAAAGGCATTTTTAGCCTTTAAGCATGTTAAAAGAACACACAGAAAAATTATATTAGCAGCTCACCCAGCCATGCCTGCTTAAATCTAAGGAGGGAAATCCTGCTCCTACTTCTCCCCACCCTGGGTTTGGCTTATTTGAGATGTCATATTTATATGTTTTTCTAACAGATTACAATCACATATCAATGATCTTATACCAGAGGTGACTTGTTTTTCCATACCAATTTTGACATATGCCCAACAAGAACAGACTTATATAGTCTGATCACTTACAACACCAAGTTGTGTTTCTTTCTCACAGGACTCATGTTGAAAAATGAAAGGCTTCTCCCTTTGTCTGCCTTTGCCCACGCACAACACCTGGATGATTTCTCAGACATAAACAAGTTTGGCTTCCATAGTTCAAGGATGTTTTCTCCCAAAATATAACCCATACACAACAGAGTATTTTACATGACACATTTTTCTCATTACAACTATTGACTGCTTTTCCTGTAGCATAGCATTTGATCAGATATGACAGCCTCCCTAGAAGCCTCTTGCCAAAAAGAGCCTGTGTTTTATACCTTGGTGGTTGGAAGTACTAAAGAGCAATCCTGTGGAACGCATTATGCTCTTTAAGCGAGGTACAACTGTATTTGGCACTAACTGGCACAAACTTGCCCTGCAGGCTCAGGATCAAATCACCATCACTGGCTACGAGAGGAATACTGAATCTGCCCGGGATGCCATCATGAAGATTGTTGGTGAACTGGAGCAGATGGTCTCTGAAGACATCACTCTGGACCATCGTGTTCATGCTCGCATTATTGGGGCGCGTGGGAAAGCCATCCGCAAGATCATGGATGAATTCAAGGTAAGAAAAGGGTGAATGATGTCTAGCATATAAAGAGTGAAGTACACCTCTTTTTATCAGCACTCACATTCTCTGTACTGTCCCATTAAGTGATTACAATACTTGCAAAGGACCTAGTTCTAGTTTGGTTACAGGGCTTACAAAGGTTACATATTTGAGACATACTGGTTGGGAGTTTCTGGGAGGTGTTAAGTAACTTTTCACAAAAGTTGGTCATGCCAAGAAAAGCAGGTTTAACCAAGCTGACATCTACCTGTGCATTTTTCTTCTATGCTTAGATAAAAATCCAACACACAAGGTACTTCAGAATCTAATTCTGATGATTGAGCTTACCCACTATGAGACAGGTTTTTCACTGCTCAACATTCAATATTTAATTGTTGAGCTGTACAGCTTCTACTATGAACAGGCTGATCTTTAAAAAAACAGAATTTGGAGGCTTCTTATGTCCTGCCATTGCATTCGTCCTGCCCTGTCCTGCCCTGTCTTTAGTGTTTGAATATACAGAACATTGAAGGAAGCGGGAAGGAGACCAGAAAAGAACTTTGCTTTTGTTTTCCACCTTATTGAAACCTTTCTTGAAACCTCGTTCCAGGTGGATATCCGTTTCCCCCAGAGTGGGGCTGCTGATCCAAACTGTGTGACTGTGACTGGACTCCCTGAGAACGTGGAGGAAGCTATTGACCATATCCTGAATCTGGAAGAAGAATATGTGAGTGCAAAACTAAACTAGGGGGATGAATGGCTTTCAAGTGTTTATCCACTTTTTGTTCAAATACAAACATGCAGCTAACAAGAACATCAAAAGATTTGAGAGGAAAGTGAGAGGATAAAAAGCAAAAGGGAAGGAAAAGATAAAGATCCACTAATACTAAATGAGCTTATTGCAGAGTCCCCCTTATCTGAACTTGGAAGTCTTAGCAATCTGAGTTGGATGGGGCCCTTTAGGCCATCGGCTCAATGCAGGATCAAAACTGGGATCCTTTTCAGTTGAGAAGATATTGTAGAAATGGGAAAGGACAACCAAAATGTTGAATGAAATGAAGCCACTCCTGTAGTAGGAACGGTTGTAGTGTTTGACTTTTTAACCTAGAAAGAAGGCAATTAATGGAAGACAGGCTAGAGGAGGGATTCTCAACCTGCGACCCGCAGCACTATTTCATGTGGACCACCACCACCTCCACCGCTCCAGGAAATGCCATGTGGTGGACGAAGGGCAAAATGGTCGTCCAGCCCCCGAAGCTGTCTGAGGGAGCATGACCCGTGCCCCGACTTTAAAAGGCTGAGAACTGCTAGGCTAGAGCAGTGGTTCCCAGCATGGGGCCCATGCCCCACAGGGGGACTTAGGCTTCTGGGAATTGAAGTCCAAAAACCAAAGGTTGGTAAACACTGGGCTAGGGCAATATATAATTAGACATCATGGGGAGAAAACGGGGACAAGCTTTTCTATCTCCTCATAAACTCTCAACCCAGATTCTGCTGCTGAAACTCAATAGCAGGAGATTTGGGGGGAAAATAACATACAGTCAAACCTCACATAAAGAGTGCCTCACTTAAAGAGCAGAATTTTCTCTGAATGTTCGCTTCGCTTAACAAAACCAACCAAAAACTCACTTAACAAATAAATCACAGTTCACAATTCCCCCCCCCCCCAAAAAAAAAAATTGGTCACTTACCTGTACTTCTTTACACAATGTATTGTTAAACTGAGGAATTACTGCCACAAGATGTAGTGGTGGCTACCAACTCAGACAACTTTTAGACAGAGGTAGACTAATCCATCACAGGCAGGGCCACGATATGTAGTCACCCTGGTTGCTAATCAGGATGGCTATATATAGTTTTCATTAGCAGAAACAGTTATGCATCTGATTATCAGTTGCTGGAGGATGAGAAGGGAAGTGTGTAGTTGCACTCATGTGTGAATAGAATATTGGAACAAACAGGATTTTATAGATGCTTTCCACTGTTAGAAGCTGAATTTTTAAATTCTGCATTTCTTTCCCCTTATCCTTTGCAATTTTCACCTCATCTCTGTGGTGAATATCGTTTACAAAGCTTTTGGTCCTTTCTTTTCCTTTTTGGAGAATAAGAAAACTCTATAAATAGATTACATTTGTGCCATTTGTTGCAGCTGGCTGATGTTGTAGACAACGAAGCAATGCAAGGCTACATGAAAACTCCAGCCCATGATGAAGCTAAGGCGGCATCCAAGGGATTTGTTGTGAGAGATGCTCCCTGGACAGCAGGCAATACAGAGAAGGTAAGTATTGCTTATGCTGAAATGAGGGCACGCAACCTTTTCAGAACCAGAGACTATATCCAGGACTAGAAAGATTTTTTATAAGTTTTCTTGTGGCCTGCTAACATCTAGGGATTGCTGCGGACAAGGGTGGAAGGGAAAGCTGGCAGCATTCATGCAGTGGCAGGCAACAGCAATGATGAAAGCTTTTACTGGTTTGCTGTACAGCACTAGATTTTGAGGACAGACTGTGGTGGCTTATTGGTTAAGATGCTGAACTTGATGACTGGAAGGTCGGCAATCCAGCAGTTCAAGACCCGAGTGCTGCATGATGGAGTAAGCTCCCGTCTCTGTCACAGCTCCTGCCAACCTAGCAGTTCGAAAGCAAGAAATTGCAAGTAAATAAATAGGTACCACTTCAGTGGGAAGGTAAACAGCTCTCCGTGCACTTCAGTGTCTTGTCATGCCTGCCACATGTCCATGGAAACGTCTGCAAATGCAGACCGTGCTGGCTCTTCGGCTATGAAACAGAGATGAGCCTTGAACCCGGAGTTGGATATGACTGGCTTTCGAACAGGAACGACCTTTACATTACTAGTTTTTGAAGCAATTAAAGTTTTCCCATATGTTTTCCTGCAGGCCCCTGACATGAGCAGCTCTGAAGATTTTCCAAGCTTTGGAGCTCAGGTGGCCCCGAAAACTCTGCCTTGGGGTCCCAAGCGGTAATAATGACTCGGGAGAACAGCAATCTTGTCCAGCCACCTGCCAGCAGGTTTCCTTTCTGAATTCTAACCTTGTGGCTGGATCTAGTGCAGATTGCCTGTGGGGGTCTCTTAATGAAACTAGAGTGCTACTCCTTCTTGAGGTTTCCTACTGCCCTGTGCTTTAGGCCTCACTATGCTTCTTCGGTTTGACCTTTTCCTTCCTCCTTGCCCTGGAAGAAACTTGTCATGTGGATTCCCAGCTAAAATACATTTTTTTCCTTCCAAATTTCAACCTCTCACTTCATGTTGGCCTTGCTGTAGTAGCTGAACCTCTGCAGGTACTTCTTATAAAAGCACTCTAGCCTCCATTGGGGGATCTCCTTACTGCAGCTAGGAATCTACTTCCTGTCTCTCAACCTCAGGAAACACATTTCCTTGACTTTCTACAAAGCCAAAATATTTGCTCTCTCTCCACCCCCCCCCTTTTCCTGCTCTGTTTGTTCAAGGCCTTCTTTGTAGAGTGCAATCATTTCTCCTCCCCATCTCGACTACCATCCCTTTCCCGTCCACTGCTTTTGGCCAGAATGGGTGGGAGATTTTGCCCTGACAATGGGAGGCCGCCCAGAAAGCCCCAAGAGAGTCACACCCCTGCCTGTGCTAGTCTGCAGCACAGAGCGTACCAAAATTCTCCCTCGGTGTGAGTTTTGAATTGCAGCTTGTCACCACTTTTCTCCCTCATCACCTGTTTTTTGTTCTTCCTGCCCAACAGTAGTATGGCTGAGTGGAGCCAGAAAACTGACAGTATTACTGGGTCTTTCGTAACTTGGTTCAACCAAAAGTGCCATGGTAGCATGCTGCAGAAAACGATGGATGATTTAGCTTAGAGTTCAGAGGGTACACAACACAACACACACACACACACACAACTTAATTGTGATGGCATTTACATACCAGGGTTAAAGAGTGTGTCTTTTGCTTTTTACTATTGCCTTCTTTCTACCTCAAGCCAGTATGACAGTGGCCTGCTTCTTCAGACAAATCCCCTCTTGCTTTCTGTTATCATGACTCTTGTTCCTTTTTTGAGAAGAGAAATGGCTCTGTGGCTTCTGCTCCCAGGATAGAGGGCATCAAACTTCTCCTCCCGCAAAGAGGGTCTTAACTTACAACCATGTGCAAATGCGGTCAGTAGTCTTGTGACAAAGGTTAGACCTTGGAGTGGGGAGGCAGGTGGATAAAGAGCGGCTCTCAATTAAATGGAAGAAGCCGATTGCAGTTTAGTCTTAAAAACAAAGCTACTCCCGAAGTGGGGGGTGGTGTGGGGTGTTAGGGAACATTTACTGTGGGATGATGAAGGGTTTGGTTGGCCTTGAACTACCGGAAGCCCCAGCCAGCATGGCCAATGATACACTTCAGAGTCACCTGAAGGGCTAAATGTTCCCTGCCCTGACCTACTAATTCAACCGATAGCCTTTTGTCGTCTTGCAGCAAGTGTTCTGTCTCATTGTCTTAGCAGCAGGAATGGCTGCTTTCTAGCTGCTGCCATAAATGGATACAAGGCTGCTTGTGTTTTAAAGCTGCTCTTCCTGCCATTGACAAGGTTATCTGTCCTTTTCTGCCTGAAGTGCTGGTGGCAGTGATGGGTCTGGTGCCAATTCTGCTCTCTGTCCCCCCCCCCCCCCGAGATTTTTTTCCCTGAGCCACTAGCTAGGATCCCAGCCCCTGGATCATTTATATCCCTGGGCATAGTTTGGTAAAGCTCTTGACTTTCTAGATCTTTTGTGCCCACAGAAAAGAAAAGCAACCTTTTGGTTTTTAGTGAGAAGTGGCAGAGGAAAAAAAACATTTCTCTAGGGCAGAGGTGCCCAATTCTTTTGGGCCATGGGCCAGTCATGTGGTTCAGCGAGCCAGTCACGTGGGTCCTCCCACTGAAAGCGGAAGTAAAACGCGCCTTGCTGTCTGTTTTGCAACAGGCTGAGATAGATTTTAAGCTGCCATTTTCTCTGCTTAAACCAGGGGTGCCCAAGCTACAGGCCAGATCCACCCCCTGATGCCAATTCATCCGGCCCATGCTGCCCTTGTTGCTCCCAGAAGTAGAAGCAAAACACACCACTTCAAGGAGCGACAAGGGTGGTGCAGGCCAGATGAATTGGCATTGGGTGTAGTTCTGGCCCATGGGCCATAGCTTGGGTCCCTCTGCTCTAGGGTAATTCCACTTGGGGCCAGGACAAGCCCTATTGCCACCTGAGCAGGAGACTGAAACAGGGTAGTAGTGTGTAATGTCTTGCCAGTGGTACCTGGTGTCCTGAATGTCATACATCACTTGCACATGTGTTTTAGGGTTGAACTGCCATTGAGCATGGCTCTATCCCTGCCACATTTGTTCCAACTGTTGAGTGTGCTCCACCCCTTTGTCGCTCTGTAGTGTGCAGCAGATGCTCTCTGGAGGTGTGCTCCATGTCTTCTTAATGTCTTCCATATTATGTTTCCATGGCAATGATCCCTTGGCCTTAACTTTGGAATTTGGAGATTATATGCAAAACATGTATAAAGGCTCATGAGTATGGATGACACTGGAATTTTATAAATTCTAAAAAATAAAACCTGAAACAGCTTTGAGTAGTTTATATTCCTTCTCTGTATACATTTATTTAAAAACTCACACAAATCAGTCAATTTCAAGATTCCTACCCATCTCTTTGACTACCAAACAGCTTCAAACTCCAGTGTTCCTAAGTTCTTTCAAATAGCTGTCAAATAACTTACTATATCTAATTTCAGCTGTTCATGTTGAACTGTTGACAGATCTTGTCCATTTGTTTCTAGCAAGCCTATTATATAGGCACAATTATGCTCACAAATCTTTGGCATATGCCATCTTGCTGAAGCTTGCAGCTTCAACCAAAAGCAGATCCAAATGGTTACGCAGAAGATCATTACAGTAATGTGCTGTTTTTGCAGAAGGTGGTGAAGCACAGGGCTTCTTGGATGGCTGAGAAATAGCTTTCACAAATGCCTCTGTCTCAATCAAGTAATCTATTTTAAACTTGTCATCACACACTAAGAAGACTGCACAACTACACTGGACTACACATCAATTAATCTGCCCTTAATTCTACTGCAAGTATACTAGTACTAAGATTGCACCTTTCATTCTTGTAAGCCATTCTAATGCTGCAGAGACCTATCTCTATGGAAAAAGTTTCATCCAAGCCATCATTTTGCAAGAGTTCATCTCCACCAAACAGGAGTGTTAATCCATACTTTATTCCAGACTTCAAAAGGTTATAAATACCTTCTGAAGTATTTATTTGTTGGACGAGGTAGAGCTTGGAGCTTTTCACATTTAATGCCAAGTTTGGCTGCTTGGTCTTTACTCGGTCTGTGCCTTGGACTTCCACTATTATCACTTTTTTCTTCAAAATGATCATGACCGTTGGCTGGTGGTCATACAAAGTTCCAAGCACTGTTGTACAGTGTGACACATGAAACATGTTGAATTTAGGAAACAGACACTATTGTAAAAGCTGGAGCAGGCTGCTGTCTCTTCCTGACAAATATTGTTCCTCCAATGTCTTGGTAACTTAGCTTGGACAAAATGCAGTCTCTCAGAGTATTCAGATTCCCATTATGGTGCCTTTTCTGCCAGAGGGGTTGGCTTTCTCACATCTATCACCTCAATGAGGGCCTGTTCCAAGGAAAAGAAGAATTTAGATACACAAGAATTCCCTGTCATTCATATCAACAGGTCTTGCATCTGTGGTAGTTGAATATGCAGCAGAGTCTAGCTAATCACTGTCCTTTTAGCCATTTACATTTCTGTTACTTAAAATTATAAGGATTTTCACTAAAAATAAGTTACAATTTAAGCAGAAAGAGCCCCCCCCCCCCCGGCAGAAAAAAACTATGTTAATAGTATATGTTGCAAGCTAAACAATATATCAGAAAGTAGCACACATGCTTTCAGGTTCTTCAGAAAGTTAGAAGAAGGTGGACTTGTGCCCTACATATACACAACACCATTATACACTGCACCACTATCCCTTTACTACAGACTGTGTTGGCTAAAGTTGATACACATCTGACAACATGTGTAGGGCTGCAAGTTGTTCCTTTATGGCCAAGTAGAATTGGATAAAAGTTAGCCAATGTAGATGTCATGGAGTCTTCTGTTAGTTATAGTTGTAAGACAGTGATGGCAAACCTTTTAGATACCAAGTGCCCAAACTGCAACCCCAAACCCACATATTTATTGCAAAGTGCCAACATAGAAATAAGGGGGAAAAGGAAATGTTCCCGCTGGGCTGCTGGGCAGAGGGGAAAAGCAAACTCTGTGCTGGGGGGAGGGAGGAAGTGCTCCCATTGGGCTGCTGGGCATAAGGGCTGGGCAAACTCTGTGCTGGGGTGACTGCATGGGTGCCCACAGAGAGGGCTCTGACTGTCACCTCTGGCACGTGTGCCATAGGTTTGCTATCACTGTTGTAAGACATACTGTAGGATTGAATAGTGACAGTCAGATCATACACAACTAAGTTTAATTTGCACCTAGGATTATCCATAATATGAAGGTCCAATAGCATAGTTGTTTCCCCTTGCAATGCAGATAAATGCATTTTGAATCAGAATCAAGATGGCTTCAAAATATGTGCCATTCTCTTTAAGATCAGTTTTAATTTTCCCTTCCATGGTTGATAGGGTAGGCTATAATTAAGTGGTTACTGCTGAAAGTCTGAAGCCAACAATTTAGTACATATGAGTGTTTGACTGGGGTACACAGAAAAAGATTCCTCGGAAGATTGTGATATTTTTGAACCACAGTCTGACGTACCCTGGTATAACTGTACAGTTGTACCTCGCTTAAAGAGCATAATGCGTTCCACAGGATTGCTCTTTAAGCGAGTTTGCTCTTTAAGCAAAACACCATTGTAAGTGACCAATTCTGGGGTGGATTGCGAACCCCAATTTATTTGTTAAGCGAGTTTTTGGTTGGTTTTATTTGTTAAGCGAAGCAAACATTCAGAGAAAATTCTGCTCTTTAAGCGAGACGCTCTTTCTGCGAGGTTTGACTGTAATGGTTTTGTCCCATAAAGAATTTGGAAAATTTCATTTCATTTCATTTATTCGATTTATATTCCACCTTACTCAGTGAAAACCGACTCAGGGAGGCTCACAACATCAACAATATAATAAAATCTCTTGCTAACTGAAGATGATGCAGAAGATGCATGTATAGATTTTTATTGCAATTCCTACAATAAATATAGTCAGCAGGACCTCCATTGAATCAAGTAGGAAAATTCTGTTTTTGTAAAAATTGTCTTCCTATGCATTCAAAAGAGTTTAAACTAATCCTTTTTAAAACTTAAAAGGCAAGTTCCTAGCACAAACCAGCTTCCAAAGGAGACATCTCAAAATATATGACGAGGTTGTATTAAAAGAAAACTGTTATGACGGGAATTTAAATGTCAAAATATTGAGGTAAAAATGAACAACAAAAAACTATATTGGAGATGTTTATATTTGCATAGCTAAAGGTTATGGTTCTTTTAAAATTCTACATTTGTTGGGTTTTGTTCCACGATAATGACCAGTGGAAAGAAACTTGGGGATTAAGTAGAGAAAGAGACAGCTGGAGGATATGATAAGCATAGACTGTGGCAACTTCATGAAATATTTTTAATTGAATCCAGTCTGTACCTGGTTTAGTTTAGGCCAGGATTTCTCAACCTAAGGACCCCAGGTGTACTTGGACTTCAATTACCAGAAGCCCAAGTCAGCATGCTGGCTGATCAAGACTTCTGGGAATTGAAATCAAGAATATCTCTTGGCCCAAGGTTGAGAAACCCAGGTTTAGGCCATGGGTAGACAATTTTGGTTGTTCCAGATAAGCAGTGATCTGGACAGTGATCTCTGCTGAGCAGAGCCAAAGATGAATGCTGATTGGAGATGAAGCATCAACATCTTGCAGGGAGGGGCATAAATTGGGACTTCCACTGGTCTAGGTTTACATGGCAGCAAAGTATTAAAGTAATTTTCACCATAGAATGAAAGGCTATTTACTGGGAGAGGAAAGAAAACAGAGGCCATGGCATGGCAGCTTAGAGTCCAAATTCTGAGTAACAATTGCAACTTCACCTTGCTCTGCGCAAGGGAAGCTTTTCTTCCAGGAAAGCAAGTACAGTAGATAGATTGCATAAGAGCCACTGACCCAATCTAGGTGATGGTTTATGTTTTTACGTGCTTGACGTCTTTGGAACAGAAAAGTAGTGTACAAGTTCAACATGTATCTATTAAATATTTACCTTATTCTCAGACAGAGCCTGTTTAGCTAGATAATGTTCTCGCTTCACTTTTATCTGCAACGCTTCTGGAACGTCAGGCACCATCATATCTATCATCCGTGCAATGAAGAAAACCACGTGCTGAAAATGGGACAGAAAAAGGTTAGAGGAAGTCTATAGTCTACCTCCTGAATGGCGGCAGGCCATTCAACCATCTGTCAGATCTGAGTTGATTCAGATTCCTACATTGAGCCGGGGGGGGGGGGGGTGACTCCATGGCCTAAAAGGCCCCTTTCAAGTCAGTGATGCTATTATTTAAAAGTGCAGCACGACTACAGTATATCCCTACTGTCATGTTGTAAACACAGAAACCACCTCCATGCAGAACAGCTGGTGTCTTGCGTTCTGGTCTCCGATTCTGTTTATATATAACATCCAGTAGAAAAGCAGCTGAATTTTTTTTTGAGGGGGTCTGACACCCAGCAGGAAGGATACACATAGAACTCAAGGAGAATTGGTTAACCTCAAAATATAAATTAACACAGAGCAAACTACAAGACAATGAATTGTGTTTCTCCTTGCATCAGCTGGGACAGGATTCCCACTTAATGGCTAAGGAAGTGCAGCTATATTCCCAAGGTTCACTTAATAATTTAGAAAAAGAAGCTAGAATCACTGAATCTCTACAGAGCTAGTTGGAAACACTGCATAAGATGTAAGAGGGCAATGTACGGCCTTCATTCTGTTCTTATATGTGTCTCCGGCTAATGTCAAAGGGCTTCTGCAGATGAACAGAAAATGTTTCTGTAAGGAACAAACTGGCTTTCCCCGATAGCTGCCTGGGTAGAGGAAACGAGGAAAGAGCCAAAAGGGGTGAATTCACTTGGCCTCTTGTTGCTCCTGGCCTGTCCATCTGTGGCTTCAATAATGCTCTACACAAGCTTGTTCCTAAGATCAGTGACTCATTTGAACTGGGAACAACAACAGTACTGCCTATATTCATCAACTTTTTATGGTTAATGAACCAATTCTACAAAACTCAAATTTCTCACTATACCCCCCCCCCCCCCGGCCATTCAGGCAATCTCAGTATAAAATAGGATGGTCACTATCTCAACTAACAACCATTACATCATATCGGACTTGGCTATATGATGACCCATGGAGTATGAATTAATAAATGAAGCTGGCATTCTCACAAATAAGACTATTATTGAAGAAATAAAAGAACAAGTGGAGTTGTGGATAGTAAACCACTAAGAAGAGGAACTGGGAGGGTGACGTTATTTGAAAACCACTGAAGCTCCATTTGATACAGCTCGCTCCTCAATATGCACTACAGCAGGGGTAGAGAACCTGGGTACACCTCCCAAAGTCCCTTACCACTGGCAAAGTTGCATGGAATTGATGGAGGGTGCTGGTCAAAATATCTAAGAGGAAAATGCTCCCCTGTTCTGAAATACTTCTTCTGGACGTAAGTGAGTAGGACCTTGAGGGCATAAGACAGGGGTTCCCAACCTAAGGCCTCTGGTGCTGTTTCATGTGGCCCCCCATCCCTCCAAGGGCATTTGAGAAACAAAATGGCTGCCTTTTGAAGCTGTTGGGACAAAATGGCCACCCCCGCATGCTGGCAGGGAAAAATGGCCATCTGGCCCTTGAAGCTGACTGAGAGAGCGTGATCCGGCCCCCAGCTTGAAAAGGTTGAGAACCCCTAGCATAACATTTGGAGTATAATATCATCAGGACACTTGAAGGAAGTAATACCTCAAATACAATAATGAAACCAAGACGGATTGCTAGGAGGTTCCAATACGCTAGTGAATACCTGCCACTTTGTTCTCTGTAGGCTCGGTACCTGTGGAGAAATAAACTACCAGTTCAACAGGACAGCAGCTTAACACTTCCAGGATACAAACAAAGATTTCCATGTTTATTGCAGCAAAACCAACAAATAATCTTACGGCACAGGAGACAAGACTGCCTTTTATTTATTTTATCACATTTATACCCTCCCCTTATCCAAAGACTCAGAGTGGCTTATAAAATTAAAAACATAGTTAAAAACACATTGATTACATCTAAAAAATTTAAAAGTTAAAAGGTTAAAAATCAGGGAGAATTTTTGTGGCCCTCCCTCATCTTCCAAGAAGGCGCTGCTGAATTCCCTTTCAGTGAATAGGGACAGCACTAAATCTTTTGTCCTCATGCCTGCTGTCCACTTAGCTATGCTTAAAGCAAAAAAGCAGCCAAACATCTGGATTCCCAAGGCTGCTGTCCTATGCAAAGTTATTTAGAAGCAAGTCCTGTTGAACACATTTGGGGCTTTAAGTAATTATACAAAGCAGGAGACTAAACCTATCACTATACTTGGCTTAAGCTTCATGATGAATCTTAAATGGTAAATTAAACTACCTTGTACAGAAGGAATGGTTGTCCTAACATGTAGCAAGAGACACCGCCAGCAATTCAAAGTTTTCAGGTATATTATTCCACAGGCACCAGGCTTTGATCCTCCCTTACAAAGACTAAACAAAGACTAAACTCATCTTTAAAGGGAACTTGCTTTGTATCCAATATACAAACCTATTCCCTCTAAGCTAGTGCTTCCCAACCATTGGATTTTAGACTTCAATTCCCAGAAGCCTAAGTTAATTCTCCAAAGCACGGATCAGCCAATGTACTGATTTAGGCTTCTGGGAATTGAAGTCTCCCTGTAGGACCTGGGCCCCACGTTGGGAACCACTGCTTTATTTTAATCTTCCAAGATCCATCCTGTATCGTGATATGAAGTATCCATCCATCAACTCTCCTCTCTTTGCCAGCCAAAAGTAAAATGGTGGAAGGTCCTACCTGCAGGTAACATTGTACTGTGAGACGTAAGATTTAGGGGCATAGGCCAGGCTGAAATCAATGTAGCCCTGCAGGTTGCTGGAATGAGTGTACTGGTAATAAAGCCGAGGGAGGAAATCGGATGTGAAGGCAATGAGGAAGGCCTGAAATTAAAAAAAATTAGGGTTTAATATCAGACAAGCATTTCTTATCCTGTTTGGTGCAAGGCTGGGCTGGGCTGGTTCACTCTTAAATTAACCACTTCCACCCCCGTAATCAGATGACCTGATTGCTTGAGCAAACCAATCCAACCTAAGAGTGTCTCTACCCACACCTTTTTCACCCCCATGATGAACTTCTACTTTTTGGTGCTAGAAATTGTGCTCTGGTTTGATTATTTCCCAAAGCATGTAATTGCTGTGAATGGACCAAAATCAAGCCTTGCAGTTGTCAAATGTGCTCAGGCGTCTTTTGCTCTCAATTTTCAATACAGTATTGTGAAGTGGTTTAATAAGCAAGCTACTTCAGGATAGTGGCAAATTGAACATTTCCTCTGCTCCTTTGCAGACGAAGTAAAAAAATAATGTTTGGCCTTGCACTTCACCATCACTAATGTGCTAAATCAGATTATTTTAAATATATACAGTATATATGTTTGCTTTTCTGTGAAGTGCTGCTTGAAACTGCAGCTGTGGACAATTTCTTGATCAGCACTGTATACAGAGCAAATATATATTTAATTTAAGTGATTCAGCGTATCAGTGTTGGTCTACCACAGACAAAAATATAATCTCACTTCAGGTTGTTGTTTGAGAGATTTGCATCATTTGGATGCAAAGATCACACCAAGTGGCATGTCCTTCCTCTCCAACCTCAAGCAACCCAATTTAGGTCACATCAGGTCACACGAAAAAAGCCAGCGTGGTCTCACACATTTAGTCTCCTTCAGTTTCAACTTAGTCCAGTTGTTGCTCAGTGGCAAATATAACATAAGACGTCTTATTCTAACTCATGCCATAGTATACATTTGGTTTCTGCAGCCCCTTTACACCATATCAGACCTTTGACATATCTAGTTTAGTTCTGTCAATTCTAGAGGTGGGCAGACTTCAAGGGTTTACTTTACTAGAACCTTGAGATTCACCAAATGGAGAGGACTGTAAAAATAGTGGCTGGGAAAGACAGTAGCCACTTGAGGTGGGAAGCAAAGCATTTCTATTATGGTATGGACAGAGAGGGACATTATCTCCACATTATAGAATGGAAGACACCACCATTCTCCTTAGAGCCAGGCTATGTGAACAAATTGGAAAATCACTAATGTTGCTGTCTGAACATCTGCTGCTATTTAATCACACATCCATTGCATTTCCCCACAAAAAATGTAACTGGGTCTTCTTCGATTCGAATTCCAATTGAAATTGCTTTTGACAAGGAAGCTTCAGAGTGAGTAAATGCTATGAAGTAAGCATCTTTGGATGGAAAATTTATAATCTAGCCACAAACTTTCTGGCATGGCACAGTTGTTCCTAATTAAGAACTCCAAACTAATCCAGCAGCTTTTTTGCAAAGCCCTGCTTTGACTACTTCTCCTCTGTCATTCTTGTACGCACATTGCTAATGACTGCCAAGTGTGTGATGACTTCCAGGATGTTGAACCAGATGCCAATGCCTTGGGTCCGCTCTACCACGGGGCGTCGGTATTCACAAACAAACTTCTGGGCATCCAAGCGAATTTCAACCCAGTTGTTCAACAAGGCAAAGAGAGGTGCCAGGGGACAGGCAGCCACAAAGATGGTAATGAAGCCAAACTGTATGACTGAAGAAGAAGAAGACATCAACCAGAGAGAGATGATGAGTACCAAGAAATCATATACAGGATAAAATGCAGGTAGTCCGACACAATAATTCTGTAAGCAGCAGTAATATAGAAAATGCTTTGTTGTAAAGTTCTGGAAAACGTTGATCATTTGTTCTTTTGCTTAGGAATATATACATTCTTGCTGTTTCCAGGTGGATAAAGCTAGTGGTCCATAAAATATTTGGCATTTTAAAATCAAATTCCAAAAAAGAACTAACCTCTCTGCAAAATGAAGATTCTGCAGTCAGGTGGGTTAACCTTGGCCAATCAGGGAACAGAAGAAAACTTTCTCAAAACAATAATTGTTTACACACATGGACAGTTAGTGAAGTCAAAACATGCTAGCTAGGGAGATAGCACAGGAACACTGGCAGAAAACAAACTGTCTCGTGACACGTAGTCTTATGAGACACAGAGAACAAAGGATTTTTTGAGGCCTAGGTAAAACTACAACCTCAAGCCTTGGGAAACATGAGGAAATATGTCGTTTCCTGACACAGCCCTGCTCAGTCTAGCACTATTTAGATATGGGATTCTCAACCTGCAGCCCACGGAGCCATTTCATGTGCCGCCGCCCCCCCCCCCCCCGCCCCCCCCCCCCGCCCCCCCCCCCAGCCTCCACACCAAGAAGTGCCATGTTGTGGAGGAAGGGCAAAATGGCTGTCCAGCCCTCAAGGCTGTCTGAGGGAGCATGACCCAGCCCCCGGCTTTAAAAGGTTGAGAACTGTGCTAGAGTAAAACTCCCAGAAACAAGGAACACCTTAGAGATGGAGGGTTCTGGGAGATAGACTAACACAGGGGTTCGCAACCTACAGCCTGTGACAACAAACCATCCAGCCCACAGCAACTCTGGAAGCAGAAGTGGATGCATTTATGTCAGCCATAAATTTTTATTTATTTATTTTTTAGTTTGTGCCCATGCATGCACAAATGCACCCACCACAGTTTACGGCAGCATTTACAGGGGGAAAACATGTTTCTGGCCTACTCAACTATGAGGGGAAGTGGTCCAGCCCATGGCGCAAAAAAGTTGAGAACTCCTGGACTAACCTGAGGTTATCAGCTTAAAAAAGTTATTGCTGTAGTAATTGCTAACTGCAACTCATATCCGAGAATGCATTTTTTTCTGAAGCAGGAAAAATGTCATTGACGTGAATTTGTTTAAGGTGGATCCCTATATAGGACTTTAAAATGCTACAAAGTGTGTTTCTCTAAAAACCTCAAACAGGTGGCATTAAACCGGATGGCTTATGTAATTAAAAGGGAAAGGCCCAAGAATCAGACATACACCCAACCTATTTATGCAAATCAGGTCTTCGAGTATGTTGCAGTTTACTTCTAATAGACATCAAGAATGCTTAGCTACATTTGTTTCAGATACAGGGCAGCCTTAGCTAATATTTTTCCAGAATCTCAAGAATCCCTGCTCTCATTTATAGTGAAAACCGCTGAGTCTTTAACTCTCAAAACAAAAGCATTCAGATGAAGTTTACATTGTGGAGGCACAATCCTGAACTAGATTTGGGGCCAGCCAGAGAGCTGGATTGTTCCTGGATTCTGTATATGCATCTGGTGGGAAGATGGCAACTTTCACCTCATATAGCACTTTGACAGAAGTGCCTGGCGGACAATGGCCCATGTGGTCGCAGAGGGTCGGAATCGACTGTGCGACTGAACAACAACAAGAAAAGCACTTTGATCTCATACAGAACTCTCTGGTGTCTCTCAAGCTGTGCCTGCAGTAATGCTACTCCATAGGCCTGTGATGGTGAACCTTGGCACTCCAGATGTTCTTGGACTTCAATTCCCAGAAGCCCAAACACCCTGTGAATCCATACGAAAAGGGTTTACTGCGATTCATCCGGTGCACACTACTCTTGTCACTCCTGGAGGCGGAAGTAAAACACGCCCATGCCAAGGTTCGTCATCATGGCCATAGGCCTTTCACACTGAATGTGCAAGGATCCACTCGCTACACTGCATAAGAACAGAAGAGGAGCCCTGCTGGACCTCACAGTCAGAACCGTAGAGCTCGAAGGGATCCTAAATCCAACCTCAGCCACTAAAGTAACCCTGACAAAGATCTGTTTAACTTCAGTTTAATATTGGCCAAACCACATGGCCATCTAGTTCTACAGTTGATAACCAGTTGCCTATGCATAGGAAGTAAGCAAGCAGCATGTGGGAAGAATAGCAACCTACTGTTCGCTCTTCCTAGTAGCAGGCACAGAGTGAAGAAGCACTCACTCAATGTTACTAGAGGGGATCAATATATACATCATGACTAGTAGCTTCTAGACTAAATGAACTAGTTCAGTCCTCTTTTAACGCTTTCAGTGCTGGTAGTCTTTTAGAACACCACTGTGTAGGGAACAGAGCTTTCACAGAATTGTTCTCTATTATTTGTCTCTTTCTTCCCCAGATGATTCTTACCCATTTCCAAGTATTCATTAAAGAGACCATCATAGGGCAACAGTTCATAATCACTCTCCCAGAGTTGCTTCATGGTTTTATCCTGGCCATTCTTACTCCTTTGAGAGAGATTGTCTCGATTATGCCACCATGATTTCAGCTTCCTGTAGAGAAACATAGATCACTAGAAGAATATCCAGGTCTCTTTCACCCACACCCACCCCGTCAAGGGACGGTGATCAAGTTGGGAGTGCCCAGCTATGTTGAGCAAAGACATGGTTTTAGCTTGCACCTATAGCTTAGTGGTTTAGATACCTGGTTTCAGAGCCCAAGACTGGGAGTTTGATTCCCCACTGAGCCTTCTGGGAGAAGAGCCGATCTATGTGGCCTTGGGCAAGTTGCACAGTCCCAAGACACTCCCAGATAGTAAACCAATAGTAAACCAATTCTGTGTATTCTCTCCCTTGGAAACCCTGAAAATGTTCCTTCAAGGAACTCAGTGACATGGGTTTATTTGTGTTTGGGGTTTGTTTGGGTGGATGGATGTATTTTTATTTAATTTTTATTTTATTTATTTCATTATTTTATTTATTTATTTACGGGTTTCTGTTGTGGTTGTTTGGTTGGGTGGGTGGGTTGAGGTGTGTGTGTGTGTTTATTTTAATTTTATTAATTTTATTTTATTTTTTATTTTTTTGGCCCTGCCCACAACATCATGACATCATGATGTTGGCTCCACCCATGGCATCATGATGTCATGATGTTAGCTCCGCCCCACTGTGATGACATCATGGTGGGGTAGTAAAATTTTTGACATCCCATCACTGAGTATAACCAATCCAAAGCCAAAAAAACAACATGAAAAACCACCGATCACAGAGTTAAAGCTCTGTGAAGATTCTGTTGGTTCAAAGCAGGTAGTACTGGAGAAGGACCAAGTATAAAGTAATAACAAGCATGAAGGTCCCACCTTCAAAGAAAAATTTAAATACCCAGTCGCTGGGCAACTATCAACATCACTGGAGAATATTATTTTATAGTAATTTTAAAATATCTGTTCAGTCTAAACTATTGGCTATTGAAACCAAAGAGAAACACATCAAGGTGTCTATAAGTTTCTACTTCAGAATAAATACGTTGCTAAAGTCAGAAATGCTTTGGTATGTGACTAAATGCCTCAGAATTGGATTCAGCTACAGGTAGTTTCTGGACAAACCTTTCAAACAAAACAAAGAAAATGTTCTTTTTTAAAAAAATTATAAATGATTCAATGCATCAGCAATGATCTAGCACAGGCAAAAATAATAATAATAATTTCTTCTGCCCTTCCACCAAGAAACAGAGGAAGTGTTCAATTTGCTGATATCCTGAAGTGGCTCACTTATTAAGTCACTTCACTATATTGGAAATTCAACCCAAAATGAGTTTTCAACAGCCAGAAGGCTCACTTTTGGTTCTTTACTAGCTATCATACATTCTGGAAACAGACCAAACCAGAGCATTGGTACCTGTGTCAAAAAGCAGAAGCCCATGACAGGGGCTCAGAAAGGGACATTCTGGGGACAATTTAATTCACTCCAGTGATCATTTTGTTTAATGCCAGAAAAATACACAAAACAACCCATCCTCACAGCAGACCAAACAGCAGGCTAAATGCCTTGCTGATCACACCTTCACCTACAGAACTGCCCTCCTACCACAAATTTCAATACAGTAATGTAATTTTTCATCACTTTATTGAAAGGGCAATGATAGGAAGGAAATACATAAAAGGAATGCCCCTCTTACTATTTGGTTTCTAAGGTGCAGTAAGAGGTACATACCCAGTCTCTCACCAATTCTCGCAGAAGAAAAACCTATCTTATGCTCAATTTTTTTGGCTCTGTAATTTCTTTGTTTTGCATCTCCTCTGCTTCAGAATAATTTCTCTACCACTTATCTGTGAGCTGGAGTCACAGATCAGTGCTTTCCCTCATACTCCACCCTGTGTCCCCATGTTATTTCCAGCTCAGTTGTATTTGTTTCTGTGTGGAATGTTCAGAAGTTGGCTTTAGCAGCTTTTCACCACATATCTCCCTGTGTTTTTACAGTAATTGCAAGAAGGTAGCTATGTTAGTCTGGTTTATGCAAACAAACAAGGAGTCTTGTGACACCATAGAGATTAAGCATTGTCACTAGGCTTATGTTTTTGCAGATTTTAACCCACACACCTGAAGATGGAATGAAATCCACAAATACTTAGGGTAAATAAAACTGGCTACTCTTTAAGGTAGAAAGTCTGGCCAGGTTATCCTGCTATGGTAATAGAGTAGACCATACTGCCATGGATTCAACACCGATTGTCAGGTGGCGGTTAAATAACCATATAACCCTGAGGACTTACTGCCTTGGGTGGCAAAGTCCACAGGGAAGAGTGATGGTCCCCAAGTGGATTAAATCCCACTTGAATCCATCTTGATGGAGGACAGCAGCTTCATTAATACTGGCCAGGGGCTGAGGAGGACTTTATGTGCCAAAAGGGACCAGGACCAGAAAGTGACTCGCAGAACTGAATAAGTGGTACGGGTGTCACACTGTGATATAGAAGGCAAATGGAAGACAACTGCATTATATTGTACCCAGGACAATCTTCCTGACTGATCGCTATGATAGCTAATATTTGGAATTGGATACAGCATTTGAAGAACTCTTTAAGGTGCCACAAGATTATTTTTGTTATGTTTACACTGAAATAGAACTGTGCCAGTGTAATACCTTCATTGGGACAACTTAAAGCTTATCAACAAAGTGCAAGGTTTGAGATTTTCACATCTAAAATAAAGAGGGTGGTGAGGGTTGGGGATGGGGAGAAGGCAAGAGGTCAAAAGAAGACTGGCATGTCTGACCAAGGCTCAGAGTTACGTCCCTACACCCATTCCAGCCAAGCACAAGATCACAGAAACTCCACTCACGGGATGACGATCTCCTGTATGTTGTTAATTATTTGCTTTCCCACCATGATGACAAGCAGCTCCTGGGCAAGTTCTATAAGACATCCACCTGCACCACACTGGACACAGAAGACAAGAGACCTTAGAAGATTAGTATTCAATATGCAGCAGATCTTCTTTCAATAGTCACTCATATTTGAAGTCCAACTTCCAAGTGATATTGTTGGACAAGCCCACATGCTGAAATACTATCAGAAAACCAGAACATTCTCCCTGAAATCTGGCAATTTGATGTTTTTCTAAAGAATGGCATTCGGTTATTCAAGTCTCCCCTCACTGTGTGGTGTTCTATTGATGGCAAAAATTAGTCACATTTTCTTCCTTCTTTTAAAAGCAACACACTTCAGGCTCGTGACAGACCACCTGTTTCACCAGATTTCCAAGATCACAGCAGATTACAGGAGGCAGGAGTGTGGTCTTTCTCAAAGCACTTGTTTCTGAACTTCTCAGCTTTTGGGAGAATATCCTCCCAAGTCCTGAACTAGAAATTAACACAGCTTCACTCTCTATCTGTCCTTTACCTTTAGAATGTCTGCTGTCAGTTTGATCCTATTAATTTAATAAAAAGAACTCTGCGTGATATGTTATGCTGCTGTTCATATAACAGTTCTGTAGAGGCTGCCATACAGTCTGCCTAACTATGATTTCGATACAATGTCCCTTTTCCTTGTTTCATTTGAAAAACTCACGTCCTCATTGCGGATACCCAATAGTGTGTTGTAGTGCCCTGGATAGCCTACAAACCTGAAGGGGAAGAAAAGGAAGAAGGGTGAGACAGTCTGAGCTCAGATTTTCTTTGCTGTCAACCTTCATATAGTCACCTTCATATACTATAGACTGAGACATTTGAGTCAGTGGCTTAAAGACCAACTGCATCCAGGATTTAAACTGATTAATTGCACTCGGGCAGTAGATGACACTACAAACTCCCAAGTTACATCAACAGAGCAATTACTGTACAGTACAGTACTTCCAATTTGGCTTGTTGCTGAATTTGGAGTTCTGGTATATCTAATGTTCTTAGATGTGCTATACATCTACATATCTCAGAAGTATCAGTTTCTGAAAGTCATTCAATAGGCTATGGACTGGTGTTGGCAGAATCAAGGAAAATTAGACTTTTTCCACTGATAAAGTTCTTTGAGAGTCCAAGGATAACCAGGTTTCAACCCATGTCAGTTTATTCTATGCCCGAGGTCGGCAACCTATGGCCCACAGGCTGGATCCAGCCCATGGCGCCAAATCATCTGACTTGTGCCCTCGCTCCAGCCGCTGCTACTGTCACAAGTGGCCATGGACATATTTCTAACAGCTGCAGACACATTTATGGCAGCATTTATGGCAGGGGAGCACCAGTCCATCCCCTTCAACTGTCTGAGGGAGCATAACCGATCCCCTGACCTAAAAATGTTGCCAACCCCTGTTCTATGTTGTTTAATACATACTATGGAAAATTTGATGTTGACTGACACAAATGCTCTTGATATGTCCTGTTATTGGGCAAAAAATAATCTGATATGTTTATTAATTATACTGAGTGTGTTTCTGACATGAATCAAGAAAGATACCACCACTGTACAACTAGCTGAAGGCAAGTGCAAGATGCAGCCCAGCAGCGCCATTTAGAGCAGTCTTTATGAACCTTATTGTTTTGAAGGCAGGACTGGTTTTCTTCAACTGCAATTAAACAATTTACATTTCAGAGCAACACAGCAGTTGAGAATGAAGCTACTTTATCGGAGGAAAGGGGCATGGTTTACCATTATGTTCAAAAGTTATATTAGAAGGGCATTTTAGGGCTTTCTGAAACATTCTGACAGGATTTTTTCAGTTTTTAATTTATTTTCTCACTAATCCTTAACTTTTCTTTTCAAAAGAAAGAGAAAATAGCAATGAGAAACAGTGGAAAAATAAGGAGCAATGGAACAAGCTACGGTTCAAGAGCTAATGGGTATTGGTGACAAACTGCATTTTATAATTATATTTTTTACACTTTTACCCTCCCTTTCCATTATCACCATTAAGAAACTTATCTTACCCTCTACTGCCAATTAAATAAGAGATTATATTATAAAAAGGGACCTATGAGATAGAAAGGTTCCATATAAATGTAAGCACATTTGGGAGCAATATTTTCCCTCTACACATGAGCATTTTCACATTTCTGAGCATGCTGGTGTCATAAAGGAAAGCTGCTTCCCCTTTGGGTTCAGAAATCTATCAATTCCCATAACAACTTACCTGCCTTTGAAGAAGGCGATGTAGATGGGAGAGGAGTAAAAGTTGACAAACTCAAAGACAAACACTTTAAAGGTGAAAGCATCTTCAAACATGGTCTGGGTACGATGCATCTCTGTGGCAGAGATTGGAGAAAAATGGGTTCTGTTAGAATGGTGACCAGCTTCCAAGTCTCCCCAGATGATAAGAACAACTTCAACAGCTTATTTGAACAAAGAATCTAAGCAAAGAGTCTGAATGTACAAATCCACCTCATTACCTCCATTAAATCTTCAATGCCCTCCATTTCTCCAAATTCTAATGTACATTGTAGGTTATAAGGTTAACTGAAGCTCTTTTCTTAAGAGTCCCTACAATGGAGGGCTAACTGCTTCCACGTCGACAATGCATACCATGTCCTACATCCTCCCAATGTCTGTGTGTGAATTGCTAATGTCACTAAGAGTGGCCTACACATTGACAGAAAGGACTTACCCCACTTGGTAAGAAGAAGTGCAAGGGTAATATAAATTTTGGAGAGAATGAGAATGAAGATGAGGTTCACAACAGAGCCTGAGAGGCTAGCAATACGAGAAGCCTAAGAGAGGCAAAAACAAGAATTATGAATTCAAATGCAAAACAACTTTGATGGAGCCAGCTAGGAAAAGAACCTCCAAGGTACTCACCGAAGCCACAACAAGGAAGTTCCCAGACCTGGATACAACTACAGCGATGATGGCCCGGTAAAGGATAATGGAAATTAAGAACATCACTACTACAGCAATCTGCAAAATCAGAACATGCGATTAAGATGACAACAACAATGGTTTCTCCTGACTGGTTACTGCAAACAGACATATTGTTATGGATTTGTCCAATTAGAATATATTTATCCAAAAGGGATGTGTTGAATAATAACTCCTATCATATCCAGACAGCACAAATTAAACTAGGAGTGGGGAATCTGTAACCCTCCATATGTTTTCAGATTCCTACTCTCATCAAGCCCAACTAGAATAACTGGTAGAGAATGAAAGGAGGTTGCAATGCAACATCTTGGAAGATCACATCTTTCACAGTCCTGGGTTAAAGTCTCAAATTTTACTGAGATAAATCACAGCATTATGATTTTATCTTCATGGCTATCCCCTTGAATAAGTAATTCTTCTGCAGTGAACAATCTGAGACTCAAACCAGACATTGTAGCAGTGGTGGGATGTCAAAAATTTTACTACCACACCGTGGGTGGAGCCTAATTTGTGGGTGGAGCCAATGTTGTGGGTGGAGCCAATGTCATGGGTGAGACCATGTGACCTGGTGGGCAGGGCCAAAGTTGGTCATGTGACTTTTTTTAAAAAAAATTAAAATTTCAAAATAGTAAATAATAAATAAATAAAAATATAACATAACACTACTAAAACTAACAATATAATTTTTCACAATATAAGACATAAAATTATATGTTTATTTTTATGTATTTTCTATGTATTGAGTTTTTTGTGACTTGCTGTTTTAAGTATAAAATACTGTAATACAAATTAAATACACATAAAACTCATAAAATACACATTAAAAATAAAACTCATAAAATACACATTAAAAATAAATACACATTAAATACACATTAAATAGACATAAAAACACATAAAAATACACATTAAATACACATAAAACACATAAAAATACACATTAAAAATAAATACACATTAAATACACATTAAATTCACCCCACACTCAAAGGTGAGTCACTTACCCTGGGGAGCAGGCTATAGGAGCTTCAGGCTAGCAGTTTCTCTTCCTCCTCCCCACTTGGGAAGACAACAAGGAGGCCACGCATGCGCTCCAAGTGCTGCAGGCGCGCATGTACACCAAGCGCTTGGCGTGCATGCACAGTGGGGGAACCAGCAAAAAGGTAAGCCACCGAGGTGGTTTCCTCCAAAAGCTGCTACTGGTTCTCCGTGACACTGGGGAAAGTTACTACCGGTTCTGGCAAAATGGTGAGAATCTGTAACATCCCATCACTGCATTACAGTGTACTTGACATTAGACACAAAGTCCCCTTAATAGATTTAATTTGTTTGTTTCTCCTAGAGTTTGATCTCTCCGCTCCATAATTTTGCAAATGAGCTTGTTTTTGTTTCGTGATTGTTTATTGATTGTTGTTCACCTTGGGATGAAGGAAATCATGAACCTATAGAATTCAAAGTACTTTAGAAAGTTCAAAGTGTTTACAGAATGGTTATCTCATTTATCCTTATGAGTGCCCTGTAAACTGGTGACTGTTGCCTGAAGTGAGTTTGGGTCTCCTCCTTAAGTAAGAGAGACACTGAATTGTGCTGAAAGAGTCTCCATCTGTGGCAAATGGTACCTCAGGAAAGTAGCCAGAATGTTTCTCCAGAAGAGCAATCAACCCAATGGAGAAGGTGAAGAGGCTTCTCCAGATAAATCAGCCTAATATTTTGCTCTGAAGTATCCTGAAAGTGAGGTACCAAGATGTTTGGCTCTTCTGAGATTCACCTGATGTCTTATTATGAAGACTTTTCAAAGGAAGGCATTCTTATGCAAATATATTTTCCTGCTGAGGTATTTTGTGGCTCTCCCAAGATTCCACCAAGCACCAAATGCATCATTCTGAGAGGTTCTTCCTTAGCAAAAGGTATTGTCACTGTGGATAGCTAGGAAGACTGCCTATATGTGCCAAAGTGAAGATACAGTGGTACCTCACATAATGAATGCATCGCGTAGCAAAAAATTCACATAACGAAGCGTTCGTTATACAAAGACGATACCCCACATAACGAATTTTTTTCTTGTTATGCGGGGTTTTTGGTAACTGGGGTATATTCACTTAATGGGAACCCTGGTTAACAAATTTTTTTTCGGTATGTGGGGTATCTCCCATAGGGAACCGCATAACGAAAAAAATCCCACATAGCGAAAAGCTCTGTGGAACTGAGTTTTTTTGTTATGCTGGGTTCTACTGTATTTCAGAGTGAGGTTTTGGTAGCCTGGTTCTGGTAGGACACAGAGAGGAAGAGACAATTGTGGTGATGTGGGTCATATCCTATCATTCTAGATCAGAGGTTCCCAATCTAAGGCCCATGGGCCAGATCTGGCTGGTGGCACCATTTTATGTGCCTCCACCTCTCCAAAGGTATTCAAGAAACAAAATGGCAATTCCTTTGAAGATGTTGGGTCAAAATGGGACTCACATCATGCTAGCAGGGCAAAATGGCCATCAGGCCCTTGAAGCTGACTGAGAGAGTGTGATCCGCCCCCCTGGCTTGAAAAGGATGGGAACCCCTGTTCTAGATGGTGAAACAACTTGTACCAGCCCTAAACAAATGTTACATGCAGAAATGTTACATGCAGAAATATAGCCCCCGGGCTGGTCCACCTGTCCCAGAGGCACCACCCGCCCGGCAGGGCTGAAAAGCCGCGGCGGCGGCGGCTGGACTCTTGCGCCGCCGCCATCAGCAACACCTGCGGCCGGAGCGAGGCCGCCTTCCCGCTCGGCCCCCGGGCTTGTCCACCTGTCCCGAAGGCACCACCCACCCGGCAGGGCTGAAAAGCCGCGGCGGCGGCAGCTGGACTCTTGCGCCGCCGCCATCAGCAACACCTGCGGCCGGAGCGAGGCCACCTTCCCGCTCGGCCCCTGGGCTCGTCCACCTGTCCCGAAGGCACCACCCACCCGGCAGGGCTGAAAAGCCGCGGCGGCGGCGGCTAGACTCTTGCGCCGCCGCCATCAGCAACACCTGCGGCCGGAGCGAGGCCGCCTTCCCGCTCGGCCCCCAGGCTCGTCCACCTGTCCCGGAGGCACCACCCGCCCGGCAGGGCTGAAAAGCCGCGGCGGCTGGACTCTTGCGCCGCCGCCATCAGCAACACCGCCAACCCGCGCAGCCCGCACAGACGTCTCGACCTCCTCCAGACTCGAAACACCTGTCCGGGGGAGTTGAAAAGGGACTGCCGCAGGAGCCACGGCTGGGGAAAACGCCGCCAGCCCGCGCAGCCCGCGCAGACGTCTCGACCTCCCCCGGACTCGAAACACCTGTCCGGGAGAGTTGATTTTGCCCCACCGGCACCCAGAGACTACCTGGGGATAGGGGGTGGGTGTTTGCCGCAGCCATACTGGGACTGGATAGCAGGTGTGTTGGGGGGGATGTAGATGGGCAGCGGGATGATGTTTTGTATTGTACATTTCCTTGTATTAGATATGAATAGTATTGTGATTATATTGTATATTGCCCATTTGGTATCATATGTTGTTTATAGACTGTAGATTGTATTGTGCTTTTGCTTTTATGACTATATTGACTGTATTATATTTGTTATATTGATATGTTGTTGCTCTTATATTTGATACTGTAACATTGTAAGCCGCTCTGAGTTGCTTCGGCAAGGAGAGCGGCATATAAATACAAATATAATAATAATAATAATAATAATTATCACAACAGCGACCTTCTTCTAGACAGCTTTCAGAGAGACAACTGAGATTCCACAAAATGACATGGGAGCAAGTGAAATTTAGTGACAATTGTGGCAGGTACAATTTGTATCTAGAAACAGGCAGGGAAAAGTTAGGATTTTTTCTGCAATTTCAGTATCCATCGAATAGTAGCCTTTTAAACAAAAAAAGTGTGGGGTAAATTTTATATGCATGTGTGTATAATGTCTAGTTTGGACCCCTGGTAGGCATTTTCTTTCATATTACAAATGAAGGGTTAAGACAGAACAACAGCAGCTTATGTAAGAGCCAAAAAGTATGTTTGTGGATGAAATAAGAATTGAGACTGAGATCTTTCAGCTTGACTTCACAGTTGCTTCTTCTCCTCCTGTGTCTAGGCCAGATGTGAAACTGCCAAAATGAAGGCACCTTTTGGTGAGTTCGTTCTGCAGTTCCTTTCATGTGTCCTAGGCGTGAGAAAGATTAGCCGGCACAACAAGATTGCTGTTGCCCAAGGTATGCTTGACTGTGGTTCAAAAATACCACAATCTTTGAGGAGGTTATTTCTGTGTACCCATTCACAGTAGCTAAGAAAACCACAGTCTAAACTAGGAGTGTGCACATTGTAGTTTCAGATTACAACATTTTGAGGGATTCTGGGAGTTTAAAAACACAAATCTGCATCCATCTAGTAAAAATTATAGAGACCCTTTTAATCCAGTGACAGAGCTGGGCTGGAGCAATTCCTATATGGATGAAACGTTCGCTTTTAAGGAGATTTCCCTGAGGAAAAGGACCTCTTCAAGTGCAATCAGACACACAGTTTCTTCCTGCCATCTAATCACACTCTAAACCAGGGGTTACCAACCTATTTAATTCGGGGGCCGGGTCATGTCCCTCAGACTGATTGTTCCCTCAGACTGATGTTTCCCTTGCTATAAACGCGGCCATAAAATGTGTCTGCAGCTGTCATAAACGCGTTTACAACAGCTGCAGGCGCATTTGCGGCTGTCAAACGCATCCACTTCTGGTGGCGGCAGTGCAGGCTAGATGATTTGGTGCCGTAGGTTGCCCACCCCTGCTCTAAACTGTATATGACACTCTCAGCTTTCAAATACCATCTCCCTCACCATCATTATGATGACCATTGATCCAGCAATAATTCTTTTGAAACGATTCCGCTTAGGGAAATAGGGTTCCTCCTCTCCAGTAATTGGATTTTGAGTTGTCATGGGAGCCAGGGCTGTAAATTGGGGCCGTGGTCGTTCCTAGAACAGAGGAAACCAGCAGTAATCCAGCAGAGCAACAAGAAAGGACTTCATATGCAAAAAGATAAACTACAAATTCTACCACAAGATGGTTAATGTGGTGTAGTAGTTAGACTGAAAGATTAGGACTCCAGAAACTCACTGGATGACCTTGAGTCAACCTCAGTCTTGTTCCTAGGGCTGTTATAAAGAGGGGAGGCGAAAGCCATGCATGCAGCTTCATCTCATTAGAGGAAATTTAGGTTATCAATGTAACACATACAGCAACAGTAAGATAGCAGCAACTATTACTGATGGCTGCTGGTGATTTGGGTGGCTTTGAACAGATTTTTTTAATTAATGCAAGATAAGGCTAGCATTTACTGCTAATTAGGATGATTATATATTCCTCGCGGTCTAGAGGCCCTGCATACCAATTGCTGTAGAAGACGAGCAGGGGAGTACAACTGTACTTATGTTCCGCTGGTGAACCTGTAGGTGTCTTGTTGGCCAACATGGGAACACAATGCTACATTAGATAGGCCTAGCACTGTGCTTTTTATATTCTTAAAAGCATTACATTTCCCTTTGGGCCGTAGTTATGCTACAAACTCTAAAAAAATACCTCAATATCTTCAAAGTCTGAACAGTCCCAGCGGTACGTCAGAGTAGCATTCTTTCGTTTCCAGTACTCCAGGAATGTGACTGCCCACAGAGACATAAAGATGCTGAAGAAGACTGTCCCACCATGGTCAAAGAGACGACCAACCTGAAAAGAAGAGACAGGATTTGGAGTTGAACATGTCTGAAGTATCCCTCCCCACCCCACAATATACATAGGATGGGACTGAAGGGCAATATGCATAGAATCAGGGATCCATTGCACCCACACCTACTTCAAATGCAAGTGTGACCTCTAAAAATAAAGTACAGGGAATGGGAATGTGATTTAAGCCTCTACAGACCATGCATTCCTTCTCACTTCAAAATCATACTCTCTCTCCTTGTGAGCGTCTCGGACATGTTTACATTTGCAAACATGGGCCTACAGCTGTGAATGTTTAAGCAATCATTTAATGCTGAGGGACTGTGGTAACTCAGTGGTTAAGAAGCTTGCCTTGTTTGCTTGAAGGCTGGCAAGTTGGCAGTTCAAGACCTGGGTACTGCATGACAGATTGAGACTCAGGTACTGGATTGAGTGCCCGTCTCTGTCCCAGCTCTTGGGGACATGAAAGGAGCCTCATTTGGGCTTCACCTGAGCAGAGTTTCTTCTGCAAACATTCTTTCAACCCAAAATAATTTCTGACATGAAATAATAATAATAATAATAATAATACTAATACTAATAATAATAATAATAATAATAATAATACTAATAATAATAATAATAATAATAATAATAATAATAATAATAATAATAATAATAATAATAATAATAATAATAATAATGACGGTGGCGGTGGCGGTGGCGGTGGTGAAACATATTGCTATTGAATTTTGCCCAACGGACAAATTATTTCATGTGAGCTGCTGTTGCGTGATAGACATCTGTGGTGATTTGCTCAAGCCCACCACAAATAGACAAATACATACACAGAGCAGTTTACCTGAAATAAAACATCTGAACCATGCAAATTAAACCTCCCATCCCATGTTGGCAATATTATGTACAATACCCTACATCTTTTTGTAGTAGGGAGATGAATTAATAGGTAACTAACATGGACATATGTGAACCAAGCAAATGTTTTTCCTATTGTTTGATTAGAAGGATATTTGACTGGATCCACTAAGCAAGACTTTGCAAAACAAGGGAAGGAGCAAAGCTTGGTGATAGGGCCCAGGCTTTGATGTTTTCACTGTGACTACTGGAAGATCACAGAGAAAGATCCCTGATTCTCTCTAGATTTTTAGTTACAAAGATTTGAATGCTGGAATGATTCCTCTCCTGTTTCTTTCTCTTTGTAAAGTGCTGCGGTGGCTTATGTCTTTTGAGTTAGATAACTCTTCACTTTGGGGATTTTAAAGTAGACTTTCTTTTCTTTTAACTAGAGCAGTGGTGGCGAACCTATGAAACTCGTGTCAGAGGGGGTACTCAGAGCCCTTTCTGTGCACATGCATGTACAGAGTTTGCCCCGCCCTCTGCCCAGCAGCCCAATGGGAGCGCTTCCTCACTCCCCTGTCTGGGGTAAGAGAATGGTCTCTAAAATGTTCAACATCACTGAACTAGAGTACAGTGGTACCTCGCTTAAAGAGCATAATACGTTCCATGGGATTGCTCTTTAAGCGAGTTTGCTCTTTAAGCGAAACACCACTGTAAGTGACCAACTGTGACTTCTGGCAGGGGTTGGGATTGCGAACCCTGATTTAGTTGTTAAACGAGTTTTTGGTTGGTTTTAGTTGTTAAGCAAGGTGACAATTCAGAGAAAATTCTGCTCTTTAATCGAGATAGTCTCTAAGTGAGGCACTCTTTATGCAAGGTTTTATTGTATAGTCTACAAATTGAATGGTTTGTTCTCAAAAAAGAATAAACAAGTTTCCTCTGCATGGATCTGTTTACTTGGGGGGGGGGGAGATTCAGGATGCAAACAGATGGTGTGAAAGATTCTCATTCAATCACACTCCTGTTTGTCAGGAATTGCTCCAGTCCAGACTCAAAACTCAGCAGCAATACAGATGGCCCCAAAAGGTTCGGTTTGAGCACAGCTCAGGATTGGTCTGGAGCACAATTCCCTGTCTTATGAGATGGCCAGGAAACAGACCACACCAGACTGCTCCACCAGCAGTCCAAAATGCAATCTGTGCGATCATACCCTACAGTCATCACAAAGATAGTTTTTCATTTACTGTAGAAAAGGAATATTTCATAGTAAGCACTGTCTTGTTTTCTCCATGTCATTTCACACTAAGAATCCATTTGAAGTACAATACACCAGTGTATAAACTGTACCTGAAACATTGGGCAGATGGTAGAAAGGTTCCAGTAAGGACAGGCTTTGCAAAGTGGGCACATCTGATATTTGCCACCACTGTTACAGATCTCCCATCTGGAGTTTATAAAGGAAACAGAAATAAAAGTAAGGATAATAACAGAATTAACCCACTATATTAAAATATTTAATTTCTAGCTGACTTCAAAACCTTTGTTTCTTTACTCTATGCTTATTTTGTTCTTAATGTTACATTTTCTCTCAATCTTTCAAGAATAAAAGTGACTGTATTAGTCTCAATTAAGAATGGTTTCGCAGGCATTTGATAGCTAGCAAAGCCATGATTCATTATGATGCTGAGCAGCAAATAGCAAATAAACTCTGTAAACCTAGACATCAGAAATTGAAATTACAATATTTTCCATTTGTTGATTGGAGTTCTTCAACTTGATTCAAGGAATTTTGATGCAATAGTCACACAAAAATCAAGGGGTATGACATCATACAACTTAGCTGGAGGTCATCAATACAATGGAAAAGAAAGAACAGGTGAGGGGGAAATTGATACTTACGTAGGAATGTCATCAAACATCATAAAGATGCCTATTATGAAGACTAGAGTCCCAACTATAGCTGCAGGAAAAAGCCACCCAGTGTAGAAACCTTAAGGTAGAGAGAAAGCACCATGTTAAAAAATGCAAAGGTGCAGAGCCTTTAACATTATATTTTTAGAATACAGTACAGCAAAACCACGGGTTATGTCCGAGGTTCGTTCCAACAGCCTCTGTTGTAACCTGAAAAAATTGTAAACTGAAACATCCATATGAATGCAGCGAAAAATAAAAAAATGGTTCTGAATTGATCATTGTAAAGAAAAAAAAATACATTAAACATTTGTAAACTGGGACAGCATTTCCATAGGATTTGCAGTTGTAGACCGCAGCAAACTTAAACTGAGGCGGTTGTAACCTGGGGTTTTACTGTACTTTTTGATATGTTTTATATTTTTAGACTACAACTTTCGTCACTCAAACAGAGTTTGGGTATGCCAACACATTTTTTAAAAACCCATTCACATAATAATAATAATAATAATAATAATAATAATAATAATAATAATAATAATAATAATAATAATAATAATAATAATAATAATAATAATAATAATAATAATAATAATAATAATAATAATAATAATGGTGGTGGTGTGCTATGAAGTCAACTCTGACCTATCATGACTCTTCCAGGGCTTTCCAGGTAGATAGTATGCTCCAGTTCTTTACTTGTCGGTGTACTCACCCAAAATGGTGTCTATTTGTAAAATATGCATATCTCTTCAATGATTGAACAGGCTCTGCCAGTAAACAGGATCAGTAATTTGTTCAACAATAACCTCTTCCATGGAGGGAAAAGAATTAGAATGTCACTGTTTTATCAGTTGAGAAAAATATTTTATGAAATAAATATGTTAAATGTAGTATAGTTAGGAGCTATATATTATCAACAAAGTTTTATTTGAAGACGCAGTTCCTTTTGTGCTGAAAGCAGCTGGTTGTTAGTCCAGGAGCTTTTATGTACCTGTAGTTTTCAAATTAGCTTACTTGCTTTGTTTTGTAGTTGGTCGTCTATGTTTAAATACAGGGTTTGTTTGCTAGTCTAATTATCTGAGAAATGAAGCACTGGTGGAATCATATATCTGGAATGCTCATGTGTTTTGAGCTAGACTGGGATGTTATGTGTCACATACTATTCTTCTCTGCCAACAAAAGTCCGCATAGTTAGAGCAATGGTCTTCTCAGTAGTAATATTTGGTTGTGAGAGCTGGACCATTAGGAAGGATGAGCACAGAAAAATAGACACCTTTGAACTGTGGTGCTGGAGAAGACTTTTGAGAGTCCCCTGGATTGTAAGGAGATCAAATCAGTCCATCCTGAAAGAAATCAACACTGACTGTTCCTTGGAAGGACAAATACTGAAGCTAAAGCTCAAGTACTTTGGCTATCAAATAAGAAGTGTGGGCTCATTGGAGAAGACCCTGATGTTAGGAAAGATTGATGGTAAAAGGAGAAGGGGGCAGCAGAAGATGAGATGACTAGACAGCATCATTGACACAGTGAGATGACTAGACAGCATCATTGAAGCAGTGGGTGTAGACATAGCCAGACTCCGGAGGATGACAGATGACAACAAATTTGTGCCTCAGAGTTCAAGTGAGCTAGGGGGTGATGCTCAAAGAGCCACATACTCACCAAGCCAGGCAAAGTAGAGAGCAATCTTCTCCCCAAAGTATCTACGGATGTGATCTAAAGGCTGATATTTTTTCCACTTACTCCATTGGGCCCAGTAGTGGAAAAGAATCTGTCTCTGATTCAGCTCAGGGGGGGTCATCTCTTCTGATGGCACCTTATAGGGTCCCTTATTGCAGAGAGTAAGATTACCAACATCAACTACAAATTGGTTAATATAAGCTGCATTTTATATTAACATCCAATGCTTTCCTCTTTAAGTATTGTATTTTTAAAAATATAACTATTTGTCATTATAAAATACTGTATAATAATCAAAGACTAAGATCATTAATCCTAAACCAGGTATTAATGAATACTGTACATTGAGTTCAAAATATTTACAGTCATAAATAAATATGTGGTTCACTTGTTTTATGAACAATACAATTGAGATTTAGATCAGGCATTCTCAACCTATGGCCCATGGGCCAAACCCAGTCCCCGACACCCACGTCGCTCCAAGAAGCAGAAGAAAAACATGGTACACACATGCACAGAATGCAGAAATGCGTTCTCCGCATGTGCGGGACACATTTTATGTCCGCTTCCGGGTGGTAGGAACCACGTTAAAGGCTTGCTCAGCTGTCCAGGGAAGCAGGATCAGGCCTCCAGCGTGAAAATGCTGAGAAAGCCTGATTTAGATGAGTGAAAAACAAGAATTCTGCTTGCATAATCTAGTCAGAGTGCTGTGTTGGACAGTCAGAACTATTCAAGAGTTGTAAGACAGCCATAACAAGCCTACTTATGTTTTTATAAAAGCAAATACAGTAAAACACCGGATAACGCTAAAACTTGGTTCCACAAGTCTTGGTGTTATCCAATTTTTAGTGTTATCTGATCCATGTTAAAATCCTATGGGATGGATCGGATAACATTAAAGCTCCATAGAGATACATTGTAACCGCACAGGCTTTAGCGGTTGTTATCCGATCCATCCCATAGGACCTTAACGTTATTCGATCCAATTCTCTTCCCCAGATTACTTAACGTTATGCGGTTTTAGCATTATCCGATCCAATCGTTATCCAATGTTTTACTGTAACGCTTTAGCTCTCAGTGGAGGACATAGCTAAAATTTCTAAAGCTCAGACAGAGCCTTGCAAATCGACTCTCCTCAAAGATTGTGGTACAGGACTGTACTTATGAACCATAATCGGGAGTTCCCTGGTAACAGCAACTTTGTGTTGCCGGCTAAACTTTCTCACATTAGGTCAGGCAAAGGAAACTGCAGAATGGACTCACCAAAAGGTGCCTTCATTTTGATAGTTTCATGCCTAGCCTAGACACAGAAGAAGAAGAATAGGTAAAAGCAGGGGTGCCCAGACTTTTTGGGCTGTGGGCCAATCATGTAGTTCAGGAAGCTGGTCACTAAGGCCCAGGGGCTGGGTGAGGCCCCCGACGCCAATTCATCCAGCCCGCGAAGCCCTCGTCGCTCCTGGAAGCAGAAGTAAAATGCGCCTGTACTTACATCATGTAGCGGGAATGCAGCTGTGAAAACATCTTCACTCAATAATCTTTCTATTCCAATCTGCCCTGTGTTTGGGTTCCCATATGAAGTGGTGGCCAGGATCTCATAGAGCTGAAGGAAAGTAGAAGTTTAATACTGTTGCACTTTGAGATACACACTTGGCAATTGTGATACACATGATATTGTCTGAGTCTAATGGGGACTGGCGGTGGGGACTGCAGTGGCTCAGTGGTTAAGAAGCTTGCCTTGCTATCTGGAAGGTTGGCAAGTTACCATTTCAAGGCCCAAGTACTGCATGACAAAATGAGTACCCATCACTGTCCCAGCTCCTGCCAACTTAGCAGTTCAAAAACAAGAAATTGCAAGTAGATAAATAGGGACCACTTTGGTGGGAAAAGATCTTGGGGACATGAAAGGAGCCTCATTCGGATGTCCCCTGAATGGAGTTCCTCCAGCAAAAATCCTTTCAACCCAGAAAGCACCTTTGTGTGCATCTGACATGATTTTTTAAAAAACCTCTGAGTCTAAGACCTAAAAAAAATGCATTTAACATTTTGCTTCCAACCACTGATCCCTCAACATTATTGCTAGCTATATAATCTCAGATTTCTTTCAATCAAGATCTACACTCTAATTTCCAGAATCGCTTTCTTCTTCTTCTTTTGCCATTATGTGGCTAATGTGGAATGATCGTACAGCAAGGTACACAGCCTGCTCTATGGGCTACACACAGCTTAGACATTGTGAAATGAATTTTTGAGATCCATTAGACTGTAAAATAGCCAGGGTGCAACGGGAAGGATTTTGATAAGAAGCAATGGCAAAAAAGTAACTTGAGAGGTTGCTTAAAGCAGGGGTCCCCAACCACTGGGCTGCAGAATGGTACTGAGCCATAGGCCGTCCCAAACCAGGCCACAGGGATGGATGGTGCTGGGAGCCCTGATGGCAGCCTTCTACCTTCAACATGCTCTGCTGGGTCTGACCAGTGAATAGAGCAAGGGCATGGGCTTTAGACACAGCAGATGGCTGGGCCTCTCTTCCATATTGCTTAATTATGGTGGGGCTTTACCCCCTGCCTATGTGCAGTGTGATACCTCACTGCCTGAGTCGAAAGGTGTGGGTGGAAGGCAGCATGGTCCCTCCTTGTTTTTGAGCTACAGTGGGGCTCCTCCCCCCCACCTGTTCACAGTGAGGTATCACACTGCCCATATTCAAGCTGTGACTGGCAGATGGGAGAGATTACTATCCAATCTCACCCACTCCCATCCCACTCCATTTACTGGTCTGTGGAAAAATGGTTTAAGCATGAAACCAGTCTATGGTGCAAAAAAAGGTTAGGAACCCTTGGCTTAAAGGACAGAATGTTGCAACAGATGCAAAAATGAAATGTTATTTAGTTTTGTATTTTGTATACAGTACAGTAACGATTGGATCGGATAATGCTAAAATCGCATAACGTTAAGTAATCTGGGGAGGAGAATCGGATTGAATAACGTTAAGGTCCTATGGGATGGATCGGATAACAACCGCTAAAACCTGTGCGGTTACAATGTATCTCTATGGAGCTTTAACGTTATCCGATACATCCCATAAGATTTTAACATGGATCTGATAACACTAAAAATCGGATAACACCAAGACTTGTGGAACCAAATTTTAGCATTATCCAATGTTTTACTGTACTGTATATGTAAATAGTTTGCATGGCACAATGTCAGAATCGCACATTAGAGGGAACCAGAGAGTATTACTCTACATTTTCTGGCTTACTCGCAAGGACAACACATATCATCCCACCTCTGAGCTAGAGTAAACCCACTGAATCGATTGTAAGTCAGTACTTATGCACAACTCATTGCTCTAATGGATCTACTCTCGTGAACACTAGCAATAGGAGACTTCCTAGCCCTAGTGCAATGCATTAATAATAAAAAACATAATAAATAAATTGCATGATCAAAGCAATGATAACAACAACCTGGCTACCTAACGAGTAATAAGTAAAGTACAGTACTGAGTTCATGGAGCCTGAAGCCCCTATAGTTAGTTAGTAAGAACTACATTGGTTGGGTGGCACAGCCTACTTATGGAGTTGAAACAGTGCGCAAGCCCCCAAGAGGGTTGGGGTGGGGGCATCTGATGCTCCAGTTTGGATTTAATGGTATTGCCTGGATTGGTATGTATTTACCAGAAGTGAGCAACCTGTGGTCCTCTGGATATTTTCAGGCTGTTAATTCCCATCAACTGTACTCAGCATAGGCAGTGGTGAGGTATGGTAAAAACTGTAGTCTCACTTCATGTTTCCAATTCTAAGCGAATTAATTTAAGGCAGGGGTGCCCAAAACATGGGTTGAATCTAGTTCCCGATGCTAATTCATCTGGCCAACACTGCCCTCGTCATTCCTGGAAGTGGAAGTAAAATGTTTCCGGAGGCTAGATGAATTGGCATCAGGGCCCATTTGGGCACCCCTGGTTTAAGCAGAGAAAATGGCAGCCTAAAATCTATCTCATCCTGTTGCAAAACAGATCTGTTGCAAAACAGATTGCAAGGCACGTTTTGCTTCCACTTCCAGTGGGAGGAACCACATGACCAGCCCACTGTACCATGTGAATGGCCCACAGCCCAAAAGGCTTGGGCACCCCTGTTTTGCTTCAGCAGGAATGTCTCAGACTTACTATTCTGTGTCGCTGTGTGCTGCTGAAGAAGGTCTCATGGTGATTAGCCCCAAGAAACCTAGGAAGAAAAGCACTTCTGAGATCACACTGGATATGAAACCTAGAGCTTGTGAGAAGAACCAGAGATCTCAACCAAAGCCTGGTTTTTTTCATGGCTCTATTTAGGCACTGCTTTTATACACCTGGTTGCTATGGATCTGGGCTAGGATTTTCTGGCACAGGCAGAAACAGCTCCTCTGACCTCTGGGATCTGGTCTTGGAGACACAAACTCTGACCAGCAGAATCCCAGAGTTTGGAAGTAATTAGTTACAAATAATGAGCTACCTGCAATGAATTCCTTTACTCAATGACAAAAGTCTAACTAATGTACAGTAGGACCGTAACTGGATAGGAGATAATTTTGTTCTTATAGTATATATTTTTTATCTACTGCTACAATTATAAGGAATGTGGTGTCATTCAATGATAGAGAAGGAATATCACAAGGTTCAAATGCTGGATCATATTGCTGTAATCAAGTGTTTTTCCCCTTTGAGGACAAGAAAAGGGAAATTAAGCTTCACCTTTAAGGAATTACAATTGTAACAGTAAACATTTGGTAGATGACTGGAACGATATCTGTAACCAATTACTTCTTAAAAGCAGCTTTTCAAGCGCTAGAAAATCCTGTAGTCATAGTGTCCCACTGAAATCCAGAGATTGTTCAAGAACTATAGATATACCTATAGTTTTGATAAAATAGTCCAAGTAACTTGACGTTCTTTTTAAATTTTTAAGATTTTAAATTTTAATCTTTAATGGTTTTAAATTTGAGGTTTTTAGGAATGTTTTTATGTTTATTGTGATGTTTCTTATTACTTGTAAACCACCCTGAGTCACCTCAGTGAAGAGGGTGGTGGATAAATATGAATAATAAATAAATAAATAAAATAAACTCCATGAATCTAATCTGTCCTAAGGTAAATTAATGTGGTTGCAGAGTCAAGAGTGGTGATTGTGTGATGCTCTTGGGTTTATCATCTAAATCAGGGGTGCCCAAACTTTTTGGGCTGTAGGCCGATCATGTGGTTCAGGAAGCCAGTCACCAAGCCCTGAGGGCTGGGTGCGGCCCCCGATGCCAATTTATCCTGCCCACGAAGCCCTCGTCGCTTCTGGAAGCGGAAGTAAAACGCGACCATACGGCGCATTTTACTTTTGCTTCCAGGAGTGACGAGGGCTTCGCGGGCCGGATGAATTGGCATCGGGGGCCGCACCCAGCCCCCAGGCCTTAGTTTGGGCACCACTGATCTAAATCAAGGACTCAGACATAGCAATTATCACTTGGCAAACTGCTTGATCAAGATGAGAACTATTGTTTTAACAATACCATTTGTCAAGTGAAATGCCCCTCTATTAAAACAGGTGAGACAGCTGCCCATGGGAGCTGAGTATTAGTTATTACATCTTGCCATTATTGTTAGGTGGAGCAGGAGTAGAAATTGAGAGATTTTCTTTCTCCTCTGCCAAAGAAGCTTAACTGGCTTTGCATTGTGGGAGTAGATGCACATTTACTGTTCTGAATTCTTGCTAGGTATAGGTCACCCCTGCTTGAAAGCCAGTCATATCCAACTCTAGGGGTCAGTGCTCATATCTGTTTATAGTCAAAGACCAAGTGTGTCTGCGTCTGCAGACGTTTCCGTGGACATGTGGCATGCATGCCTAGACACCAGAGTGCACAGAATGCTGTTTGTCTTCCCACTGAAGTGGTACCTATTTATCTACTTGCAATTTCTTGCTTTCGAACTGCTAGGTTAGCAGGAGTTGAGACAGAGATGGGAGCTCACTTTGTCATGCAGCACTCAGGTCTTGAAATGCCGACCTGCCGACCTTCTAGTCATCAAGTCCAGGGTCTTAACCATTAAGCCACTGCAGTCCCATCTTGCTAGTGCAATATAATACATGATGGGGGGGGGTCTCATTAGGATTGTGCTAGAAAGAAAAAATGAACTGAAGGTATTTTTTGAATGGGTTGTAGCATTTTTACTCTTGTATAGCACTGCTAATGGTTGGGAAAGGGAAAAGTTGAGAAATATTGATGGGTTTTGATAACTAGTTTAATGATGAGGCACATCTGCAAGAGCAGAAGTTTTGTGTTTTTAAACATTGCCAAACTGGAGACTTGACAGTGATAACACTTTGAGCTTTTCTCTGAGAAAATACAATTACAATGATGCAAGGCGTGTAAATTTAGTATTGGCCATCAACTTCTTCATGAGATAGGAGGACTATAACAGGTACTATTGGGCAGTGACAGGACAGACCAAAGTACAGTACAAGCATTCATTTCAAACTCTTACCTGGGCAACTTGTTTGTCTTAAAGTGGCAAGTGTAATAATCCACAGGAAAGTCAGGAATCTCATCGTAAAGTAGGTTAGAGATGCCCAATTTTGATAGAACCCTGTGAGACCAATTTGTTACAGCCTGATTGGGGACAACCTGGGGATATAATTCATAGAGAGGAAGGGGATGGGTAACAGCCAGTAGTCTGCGTCCAAATTAGGGTACAAAGAATAAGCATAGACAAAAGATCAAGTAAAAAGGAATAAAGTAGATTGCTATGTAACTCAGTTACTCCTAAAGACACCTAGATGTAAAGAATATAGACCATAAAAGGAGAGCAAACCAGAAAAAAGGGCAAAATTGAGGTCTGGCTCCCACATAGGGCAGGAAATGGCAGCTGCCTGGAAAACGGGGTGCTCAGGGCAACTCCAATGTTCTGACACACCTTCTTTGAGCCTGAAATGACAGGCCAGTATGAAGATGAATACATAACATGTAGAGCTCTGGAAATGGTTTCCCTATGAGCCTGGATGTTCCTTTTACAGAGCCATGATGTCTAGGCTTATGTCAACCCCTGAAAACAATGGAGAATGGTTGCCCGCAGACTGTGGTTCCACCACATTATTTGCCAATGAACAACCAGCTTGTGGTTAGTAACTGGGGAAGGAGGCAGAGGAGCCAATCAGAAAGGAAGAAACTTTGAAGGTGTCAGTGGAAAAAAACCCTCAAGGATCTCTTTTCTCACCCCTCAATCTTGTCCTCAAATTTTGATTTCTAAACCCTTTCCCTTATGAAGGGAGAACTTTTCCAATCTGTGCTCAATCCTTCTCTCTACCAACTCTCCTATGGAGCCTTTCCAAGAAGCTTGCCTTGTTAGATGGAAGACTGGCAAGTCAGCAGTTCGAAACCTGGGTACTTCATGGCAGATTGAGCACCCATCTCTGTCCCAGCTCCTGCCAACCTAACAGTTTGAAAGCATGAAATTGCAAGTAGATAAATAGGGACCACTTTGGTGGGAAAAGATCTTGGGGACATGAAAGGAGCCTCATTCGGGTGTCTCCTGAGCGGAGTTCCTTCAGAAAAAAAAGTCCTTTCAACCCAGAATAATTTTTGACATGAAATTATTATTATATCTGGGATCTAGGAGGAAGTGCTACAGATCCTACCCATCCAGACTTATGAGACTCAGCCTTCTGCATCTCTGCACTGGATTACGTAGATATAATATTTTAGCTTCTGTTTTACTCATATTTTAATTTGCCAGCTTTGTTTCTATATAGTTGAGAACTTTTATGCCTGCTTCTAAAAGTGAGGGCTGGGGGGAATTTAGGTGGTTAAGTGTATGCTGATGTAATGGTAAACCCATTTGCTTCATGTAATACAAACAATTAACACACAGTTAAGCAATAAGAGAGTCCCAGCCATGCTTCTTGACTATACAGTGATGACAAACCTTTTAGAAACCGAGTGCCCAATCCACAACCCAAAACCCACTTATTTATCTCAAAGTGCCAACACAGAAACAGGAAGGAAGGAAGAGCTCCCATTGGGCTGTTAGGCAGAGGGGTGGGGCAAACTCTGTGCTGGGAGAGGGAGGAAGCACTTCCATTGGACTGCTGGGCAGAGTGAACTCGGTGCTGGGGGAGGGGAAAAGTACTCCAATTGGGCTGCTGGGCATAGGGGCGGGGCAAACTTGTGCTGTGGTGACTGCACTGGTGCGTACAGAGAGGGCTCCAAGTGCCATCTCTGGCACACATGCCATAGGTTCACCACCACTGAACTATGAAGTCATGGTAAGCTGGACAGCCCCAGGGCACCCCCTGAAGAAGAGACAAGTAAACTACTTTTGTGTATTCTCTACCTAGAAAACCCAGCTCATCATGAGTCAGAATTGATAGCATATCATCATCATTAAAAAAACATACTGTTAGATTATATCGTCAAAGACTGGTATAAAATTAACAGTTAAAGATCTAACCAAGGACATAAGAATTGATAAAGTAACATTTAAATATATAGGCAGTTCCTAGTAAAGTTTTTTTTGTAAAGTTATGATAGTCAAGTCCATTAAATCCCAAATTTCCAAATATCTAAGGCAGGGGTTCCCAATTTTTTCAAGCTAGGGGCCGGGTCACACTATCTCAGTCAGCTTTGAGGAACGGATTGGCATTTTGCCCTGCCTGTATGATGGGGGTGGGCATTTAGTCCCAACAGTTTCAAAGGGGTGGCCATTTTGTTTCTTGAATGCCCTTGGAGGGGTGTGGGGCCACATGAAATGATGCTGCGGGCTGGATCTGGACCACAGGCGTTAGGTTGGGAACCCCTGATCTAAGGAGTCCTTCAGGTATTGCTCCAAGGGATCTGATTACTATGGGTTCATCACCACCACTATCACTTTGCTGCACACTAAACCCTACGTACAAGCTAGGATGAAGACCCAGTTTGACATCATGGCATTAGGCCCCATAACATGCTCACCTGCAAAGGAACTCTCAGCCTGAGATCCTCAGCATAATAACAGAGGACACTCCAGGGTGCATTCAACAGTACGAAGTGCACCAGCTTCTTTGCATTTTGGGTGACATGCTATGAAAGGAAGGAGATAAAAAGTAGGAAGATCAGTCAGCTGCCTGGAATGCCTCTGCCACATCATACCTTGTAGCAGTGTAGTGACAAACAGTGGTAAAATATCATTTTCTTTTACCTTGATCTTTCCTCAGCCAGTGTTTAGTTAAAAGAAGTCCAGTCTGGAAAACCAGTCTGGAGATTATGTGTTTTGGTAAATTACCTGGAATGATCTGACACAAAATATGGGACTAAATGTTTTTAAGGAAATCAGTACACAAAAATGCAAGTTTAGATCCTTATATTTGCACAGATAATACATCATGCTACAGTACAGTACTTGCAAATAGTCCCTTTTCTATTCAGCCTACCCTACCATGTCACAAAAAATTTCCACAATTTAAATCAATAGAACTTCAAAAGGTATTGAGAAGAGAAGGAGCAATACAAAATAGTTCTCTGTTTTTCTTTGATGGAAAATTGCATCAATAGGAGCAATATTATTTATTTATTTATTTCATTCATCCTTCCCAACTTAGTACATTTACTTCTATGGGCAGTCATAAGACTATGATACAAAGAAAACTCAAGCGAAAAGTCTGTTTGCCTGTCACGCTCCAAAAGCAGATAGTTGGCTACCTTCTCCATTTTGAGCCCTTTCATATGGAGTTTACTCAGAAACGTCTCACGCCACACTCTGTGCATTTTGGTTGATCTCTTTTGCCTGGATTTTACATTTTCATCATCTTCAGTCGCACCTTCCAAATTGTGGTGATCAGATTCCCACACAAGGACGAAATCTGAGATAACGCACATATGCATAAAACAGAGATATAATAAAGAATAGCAAAGAGGAATTCAAAGACAGCAAGGAGCTACAGGAAAAGTCTTTCTTATCACCTTTTCCTGTTGCCTAAGATACCCAAACATATTTTTTACAAATTGGATGGTATCCCCCTCACCCCCCACCCCAATAGGAAACAAGATAATTGAGTCACAGCTACTTAGAATGTATTGCATTCAAAAAGTAGCTTCAAAATAATGTGTTACAATTAATTATGTTCCATGGAACACATTACTTTTGTTGGGTGTAATGAGGGGACAACAATATTACTTTTTAATTTTGATGTGGTGACTGCTAGCATCATTTTGTGTATGTAACAAGTTAGTCTTTACTTGTTACTTCAAAATATTATTTTACAGGATTGTTCTGAAAATGCATGTTGCCACATTTTTGAATTTTATAAAATTACTGAATGTAACATTACTAAAAGCACTATATGAGTATTATTTTGCTAACTAACAGTGCTGGCACGTACAAGTGACATATTACTTTAAAAAGAAATGTTAATGTGTCAAGTTCTGAATTTCTAAAGATTTTTCAGGCCATGGTCAGCATACTTAAGATATCTGTGAATCATATAAATCCTAGCAGGCCATTTGTGTATGTAGAAATTTTCATTACAAGATATTTACTGACTCTTCTCAGCAGTTATTTTTTCTACCACATTCCCTTTTGATATGAATAAAAGTACCTGTACAGTAAAACCTCGCATAAAGAGGACCTCGCTTAGAGACTAATTCACTAAAAAAAGCAGAATTTTCTCTGAATGGTCACATCGCTTAACAACTAAAACCAACCAAAAAGTCGCTTAACAACTAAATTGGGGTTCACAATCCCCCCGCCAGAAGTCACAATTGGTTACTTACAATGGTGTTTTGCTTAAAGAGCGAACTCGCTTAAAGAGCAATCCCGTAGAATACATTATGCTCTTTAAGCAAGGTACCACTGTATGATAAAATAAGAAAAACGTGGCAATTAGGAAGATGGGGGCGGGGGCTTGAGAACCTCAGGCTTTGGAAGAAGTTAAGCATACAGTTGTGTTTGTTGATTTATTCCTTCAAACACTCCCCTTCCACACCTCTCATGATTATGGCATGGGCAATAAAGGGGAAAAGATCTCAAAGTTTTCTTCACGGGTCTGTATGTTGGCTTTAAGTCAGGGATTCACAACTGCGGCCTGTGGGCTGTGCCTGTAGCACCATTTCATGTGCCCCCACTGTCTCCACTGCACCAGGAAGTGCCATGTGGTGGAGGAAGGGGAAAATGGCCATCCAGCTCCCAAAGGTGTCTGAGGGGAGTGTGACCCAGCCCCCGGCTTCAAAAGGTTGAGAGCTCTTGCTCTAATAAGTTGTTCAACGAGCACTGTATATTCAAGAATAATAACTCAGAGCTAGGCAGGTTGAGGAAGATGGTGGAGGATAGGGGTACCTGGCGGTCAATGGTCCATGGGGTCACAAAGGTTCAGAATCAACTGTGTGACTGAACAACAACAAAACTCAGTTTGCCAATCACTGTATTTCTGATTGTTTATTTTTGACAATGGAAACCACCTCCCCAAACCAAATGTAAACTAATGCTTCTGCAGAAGTCAAGATACAGTACAGTATATGCAAAAGTTGCAGATATTCCTCCTATGAATAAGATGAATGCTGAGCTCTGAATTGAAAAGATGGGTGAGAGGGGAAAGGAGTTTTGACATCTTTATTTCAAAAGTAATGTTCTTCCGTTGTGTGCATGAATAGCAAACAATGACCTTCCTTACCTATCCTAGTTTGCTCATCATTGAAGAAATTTGAAGTGCTCTTGACAACGTGGCCTGGTGGTATTTCATTCTTGACAACATGGTCTGGTGGTATTTCATTCTTGACAACATGGTCTAGTGGTATTTCATTCTTCAACTAAAAACAAATGGAAAAAACAGATGGTTTCAATTTTCTCAGCCCAGTAAAAGAGACTAGCAAAATGGCTTCTAGAAGGGAGTAATAACAGAACTTCTTGCTGTATCTCTGAGTGGCATGTTTCACTCCAGCAGTGCTTAAGTCTCCTCAATTATGAAAGTACATACCTGTCAAGAGGGTTTTTCAATCAGTCTAGTCTTTCTAAAAGCAAAGTAATCACACTTATATACTGCCCCATAGTGCTCTAATCTTTCTAGAAGGAAGAAAATCTTCCATGCAGTTTCACCCAGGATGTTTTGTTGTTTGTAGCAGAAGCACATTGTTTGCTAAGCATCCCTGTTTTAAAGTGTCTCACTCAACCATTTGGGCATCTGTTCCTGTCTTTTTCTATTCACCTCCATTCCACTACCCAAAGCACCAGGTTTCACTGAGTGTAACACACTGCTACATTCACCTTCAAAGGAAGACAGATGGGACACTCATCTTCATATATTTGCATAGGATAACTCATACCTATAGTGGAAATCCATAAATTATTACTAAAATATGAAGAGCAACATATCTTACCATACTAAGATAGGTAAACCATTTGGTTGCTTAATCTGTTGTCCAGGCACTGATCATTGATGGATGACTTTCAAAGCTCCTGTTCTCCTTTCTTAGAATTTGTTAGTTTCAAACTAGATTTGAATTGCATAACCTTTCAAATAGAGGATGCCTTTAAATAGAACCCCTCCCCTTATGAACTGTGGCACATGGTCATCCTGCTACTTGCTACATGGAAGCCTGTCCTTGCTACCAATTGGCTCTTCTCACACCTCAGCTGAAATTCCTTCCAGATCCCACATTGAAATCTGTGCACCGTCCTTCCCCTTTTCATTTGAACAGGCTAGTTTGCATAATCTACAAGTCAGCTATAGTAACCATGTAAATTATTTTCCCCTAGCAGTTTCCTCCTGCCAGCTAGCAGAGACTTCTTATATTAGATCTAGTATTTTGAGACAATAGTCTTTGCTGAAGGGATGGAGAGGTTTGCCCCAATATTCCTTATTTTCAGCTAAAGTTCAGGGTCAATGCAAGTTCTTCCAAAGCTGTTTTCCTCTCCATGAAAACAGAACTGTACATGGTCTGATATTCTAGAAGATGTGCCTGTCATTTTAAAGGGCAAGAAACTTTCCAAGAATCAAAGTCGCAAACAAAAAATACAAGCAGCTGATGTGTGAAAATAAATAAAAGTGCTTAGGTGTCATCATATTTATGCTCCTACATCTAAAAATTATACTAATAATTTGTCAACTAATAACATTCTAGTTTGTGGCCAAAAAAAAAAAGGTAGAAATTATAATCTCAGAGAAAAAGTTGTGGTTAGGCACTGCTTGTTCACATGAAGTGTGTCCATGATGGAATGTGTTGAATAAAGTTGTGTTAGTTCAAAACTAATGGTTTGCCTTTTGAGTTAGTAATGCATAGACAACAGTATAGTGTACTGTTGGTTGCCCAGTTTCTGGTTGAACATGCCACCATTCCTGCATGCAAAATTTCTCCCTCAGTTTCAATCTGAAAAGAACCTGAACATCAGCCTGAATGCCACACTGTATTTCTCCAACTTCTACAGAAACGTATTGGCTGTGTTCAGACATAACACATTAAAACAGACACACCAGCACGCACATACCTGTGGAAACTTAAGAAAGCTGAATGAAATTTTTCCATGCCGGCCTTTCTCTGTGCTTTGCTTGTCTCTGTTGGGAGTCTGTGTATTCAGCTCAGTATCTTCATTGCTTAGGTTTTCGTAGGTAGACAACTTTACAGACCTCTCAGGAAAAACTACAGTTTCATAAATGTAGTCTTTTGTTCTTGACTCAGGAGTCTTCTTGACACTCCCATAATCAGGACCCTTGAGAGCGCCATCATCTGTGATCAAGTTTTCATCTTCTTTTTTCCTCCGCTGCATCTTTGTTTGTCATGCCACGGTCAAGAAGAGACCTTGTGGAATATCTAGGGAGAAATTCAGCAGCAGATCTGGATTGGCACTATTCAAGTACTGTATTTGTACTGCAAAATAAGAACTCTCCCTCACACAGATAGATATGGGTTCACACTTTTCCTGGTCTGCCGTGAATGCTACTACTATTGGTAAATGCTCCCTGTCTAACCAGTCACACTGCTTCTGAAGGCAGCAGAATGTCACTGCTAATTTGTGCAAAAATGTTTAGGAGGAAGTACAGTACTAGGAACAGCTAATCACTGCAAAGGAAAAGCAAGAAGCAAGTTGCCTCTAAGCCAGTTCTCTTTTGTGAAGGCCATTTGGCAGTGGGGGGATGTCAAAAATTTTACTACCCCACCGTGATGTCATCACAGTGTGGGCAGAGCTAATGTCATTACATCATGACAGTGTGGGCGGGGCCAAATAAAAAAAATTAAAAAATAAAATGAAATAAAAATAAGCACACGCACATACACATACATACCCCTCAACCCACCTACTCACCCACAACACAAACCTGTAAATAAATTAAATAAACAAATACATAAATAAATACATTAAAATACACCCACTCACCCAAACACCCACCCACCCATCCACCCCAAACACAAATCAACCAGAGCTTTTAAACCAGAGTTTAAAGCTTATTCTGGCTAATCTTTCTCACACTAGGTGTGAAGGAACTACAGAATGAACTCACCACAAGATGGCTTAATTTTGGCACTTTTCAACTTTTCAACAGTTAAAGAAGTTAGGTACTAAGTCTTTGCCTAACCAGTTCTCTAGGATAATATGCCTTAATGTAAATGTAAAACAGCTGTAAGGGTTCTCCAATTGGAACAGCAATTGGAACAGCACAGGTGTAGCTTATTGATGAGGTAACTCCAAGACTTTGCTTTAAAAACCCAAGCCAGGCCGCCAGGCCTTTGTAGGAACTGTGGTAGTATGTCAATATAGGTAAAGGTATTAAATACACATTAAAACACACACAGACACACCACATCCAAAGGTGAGTCACTTATCCTGGGGAGCAGGCTATAGGGAGCTTCAGGCTAGCAGCTTCTCTTCCTCCTCCCCGCTTCGGAGGACAGCAAGGAGGCCGTGCATATGCGCCAAGCACTGTAGGAGTGCATACACACCAAGTGCTTGGTGCGCATGCGCAGTGGGGGAACCAGTGAAAAGGTAATCCCCGAAGGTGGTTTCCCCCAAAAGCTGCTACCAGTTCTCCGGGACACTGGGAAAAGTTACTACCGCTTCTAGCGAACTGGTGAGAACCTGTTACATCCCATCTCTGCCATTTGGGCAATGAGAATAGACAGTTGAGTATAGCTACCACTGAAACAGCCAATACCATCTCATGATAATTCTTTAAATCCCAATTTCATTTATGGTAAGTGGAAGGGCAACTATGAATTTTAGTATTGATTTTGTTCTCAGACCACAGGGAATAGGTTAAAAGCTCACTTTAAAAGTGCTTTCTTACTTAATGGTTTTAGCCTATCCTTCCTCATATCTTCACTTTCATCCAAAGACAAACACATGTCTATACCACCCCATAGCACTCAATATACTCAGGACCACCATGGTTTACAGATGCGTTTACAGCAGGGGGAACCCACGTGTCCAGTCCACTCAGCTGTCTGAATGGGCATGGTCCGGCCTGTGGCACGGAATCATTGAGAACCCCTGTGGTAGATGATAAGCATGAATGGGCAATGAAAACCTGTCTAACCAGAAATGTACCAGGAAAAAGCATAATAGGTTATCGGTTATTGGCTCCATCACTTCAAAAGGAAATTCCAGTCCTGAGTTGGGATAGAGAGATTAGAAAGAAAATGTTGGACTCCAGGAAAAAGATGTCACAAAGTGGAATTACCAGTGCTGCACTCTGGAGAAAGGAGGTGTAACTCACCATATTTTGAAATAACTTAAATTTATTTATTTATTTTATTCAGATTTATATTTCTGCCCACTTGCTGAGGTGACTCAGGGTGGCTTACAGTCAAAACAGCAACAATACAGTAACAATCATAAAATACAACCTCACAAAACAACCCAAAAAGTGTCCAAATTTTATGGGTTGTGGGCCAGTCACATGGTTCAGTGGGCCAGTCACGTGGCTCCTCCCACTGGAAGTGGAAGTAAAACCCACCTTGCAATCTGTTTTGCAACAGAATGAGATAGATTTTAAGTTGCCATTTTCTCTGCTTAAACCAGGGGTGCCCAAACTACAGCCCATGGGCCAGATCCGGCCCCTGACACCAATTCATCCAGCCCGGCCCAGCCTCATCACTCCCAGAAGTGGAAGTAAAATGTGCCAGTATGAGGGCAGGCTGGGACAGATGAATTGGCGTCAGGGGCCGGATCCAACCTGTGGGCTGTAGTTTGGGCACCCCTGACTTAAATAATATACCATATAAGACTATTACATCCAGAATCTAAAATCGCCCAATGGCATTCTGATGCCCAAGGACAGCCTTCTTATGACTTCATATAAATCTCCCATTTCAATCACAAAGCTGGAGGAGCAATGATTCTTCTTCTTCCATTTCTAGGGCAGACATGACACTACCAAAATGAAGGCGTCTTTTGGTGAGTTCATTCTGCAGTTCCTTTTGCCTGACCTAGTGTGAGAAAGGTTTTCCGGCAACACAAGGTTGATGCTACCAGGGCATACTCGTGGTTCAAACATACCACAATCTTCAAGGAGGCTCTTTCTCTGTATCGCAGGAGCAGTGATTTGTGGCCACAAACACCAAGAGGGCCTTTGCTTTTGCCTTAGCAAGGAGAACTCCACTGACACAGGAGAGTGGCTGGTGAAACTTCTCAGAGTACCCAAGACCTCTGACCCCTACAGACAGCTCCCAAAGAGCCACCTTTCTCACAACGCTTCCTTCTGGAGAAAGACCATTCAGAGCAGGGCATTTGTGCCTTAGCTGCTCTCCAAGTAGCACCACAGGGAAGTCTGAGAAAAGTGATGGTGGGAGTGAGGGCTATTGTCGAAGTCCAGCAGGACATCGTATGGCACCACAACCACTGAGGTCAGATTGTGAAATTGTCAGGAACAAGCCACAGTAATGAAGTGATGTCAAGAATTTGAATGGGTTTTGAATCCTGAACTAGATTTGCAAATGAGGAAATCAAGGGCAAACAGTAACTTCCTTGTGACAGATGTAGATTCTTTGTAGGTGTCTATTTCCTTCTTTTTCCTCTGGAGCAATACAGATTATGCTTGCCGTTTTATGTACATTTAATTTCTCCATGTGATTTTTAAAAACTCAGCAGGATTTAATTCTGAGTAAACAGAATCTAAGCCATATCCCCTCTGCAATATTCAGCTGGTGTCATTCTTGTTTCTTTTTTGTTTTGAGAATTTCTTTCAGAAGAATTGTGTTCTAAGATGAGTGGGTGTGAGAACTGTGGCAGAACCCTCAGCACCTTATGGTTCCTGAACTCTTCATGGAAATCTGTGACAGTTAAAACTGGTACGAAAGCTGGCATGTCAAATAGGCAAAGGAAGAAAACAGCAGTAGCCTATTCCTACCCAGAGACATTAGATCTGTGGTTTTCAGTCAGAGGATTGAATAGACTGGTCCATTTTCTCATAAAATTTTAAAGTCTTACTAATTCTGTGCTTTAGATTTTGAGAGGATTCTTTCTCTCCCAGTCCTCATGGTTAGATCATTTTCATGATTTATGTGGGATATTAGTGGGTTAGCTCATGTTCTTGAGCTTGGGGTGTCTGGGGTGACATAACACTTTTTTAAAAATGCAGTGATAGTGTTGTAACTTATATGTTTTATATTGTAGTGCCCCTGGTCAAAGAGATATAAAGAGAAAGAAGACAAGGAATCAGACTGTGATTTATGAGTTTTGGGGTATTAGACGTTTTCAGCGGAGACCAACAGTGGAAAAACACTGATGACCTTTGAAAGCAGTAGCAACCAAGAAGGAAGTAGATCAGGGGTGCCCAAATTATGCCCTGGGCCCCGGATCCAGCCCCTGATGCCAATTCATCCGGCCTGCGAAGCCCTCTTCACTCCCGGGAGCAGGAGTAAAATGGCCTGCATGGGCACGTTTTACTTCCACTCTCGGGAGTGACGAGGGCTTCGCAGGCTGGATGAATTAGCACCGGGGGCTGGATCTGGCCCCCAGGCCATAGTGACAGGCCCCCTGAACCACATGACCAGCCCATGGCCCAAAAAGTTTGGGCACCCCTGAAGTAGATGTTCAAAATTTAAAACATACAGCATATCTTCCAAACAACTCTGCATTATTCCTTCCCACTTTATACATGGTATACTACAGAAATATTAACTCAGTAAGGTACCTGACAATAGCAACGGGATTACTGGATCCACACCATTCTTCCTTCTGCCGAGTGACTGTCAGAGGGCATTTTAGACCCCTAAGAGATGCCAAAGAACCACAAATGATGCCAAGCATGCTGTTTTCACTTGTTTTCCCATTGGATATTCTTCCTTCACCTCAATTTCAAAGAAAACAAATTGTCATTGCTCACCTCTGACATGTTCACCTTCTTTTCGAATGAATTTCTGCTTTGGAAAAAACCTGGCTGTATGCATAAGGTGGAAGAATCTCTAACTTGCAGGCAGGTTCCCAAGAGTATTTGCTTAATTGTTTTTTAGCTGACCTTGCCTTTGTTTGATGTGAGGGTGTAGACGTCCGGATCCATACATAAATGTAAGTAGCGTCATTTTATTATAGACTTCCTTAAGCCTTTAGAGGGGGAATGAAAGAGAAAGGAATACAGGTAATCTTTTTTCAAAAATGTTCCTGCTTTGAGCAATGAGAAAGTGGAGAAAGAAAAGGAAGAATTAACTTCTAATCAACTAAATATGTCTTCTTTTCTTTTCTATCATGTCCATTGAGACTCTATGCCAGTGGCTCCCAACATGAGGCTCATGCCCCACAGGGGGACTTTAATTCCCAGAAGCCTAAGTCAGTACATTGGGTGATCAGTCCTTTGGGGAATTGACTTAGGCTTCTGGGAATTGAAGTCTAAAAACCAAAGATTGGGAAATGCTGCGTCTATGCCATAGTATTTAATTAAAAGATGTGATCTGCATAAATGTATAGTACATTACTGTAATATTTATAGGATGGATCAGCTAAAATATACTCTTTTAAAAGGGGTCACATTATCTTGTGCTTGTAAAACAGGAATAGGGTGAAGGCAGTCCTGTAGATATTGGTGGTTTGTACTGGGGCAGTGATGAGGAATTATGGGAATTTGCAGTCCATCAACACTTGTACGGGGGCGGCGGCACTTTGTCTTGAGGGTTCTCCAGGCTGGAGGTTCACCACCTCTGAGCCAATATTTTCTCACAGCTGAAAAGCAAGATCCTCTGGTGCACCACCAGCTAAATGAATGAATGAATGAATGAATGCAATAATTGTAGCTGCAGAGGTTGTGTTAGCTGTACATATCAGAAGAAGGTAAATGGCAATGTAGGGAAAAGGATATACTGTAAATGCTGCTAGGATTCTAAATTACTCTTGCTACAAATTGCAACCACTATAGTATAGACCTATGACATGCCTGCCAGAAGGGGCACACAGACCCCTCTCTATCAGCACATAGAGGTAGAGTCACACCAGCACAAAGTTTGCCTCACCCCTCTGCCCAGCAGCCCAATTGGAGCACTTCCTCTTTCTCCTTAGCACAAAGTCCATCCTGCTCTTCTGCCCAGCAACCCAATGGGAGCGCTTCCTCCCTCCCCCAGCAAAGACTTCACCCCACCCCTCTGCCCAGCAGCCCAAAGGGAGCACTTTCTCTTTCTCCTTAGAACAAAGTCCATCCTGCTCTTCTGCCCAGCAACCCAATGGGAGCACTTCCTCCCTCCCCCAACACAGACTTCACCCCACCCCTCTGCACAGCAGCCCAATGGAAGCACTTCCTCCCCCCCAGCACAGAGTTCGCACTGTCCCTCTGTTTGGGCACTTGGTCTCTAAAAGGTTCACCATCACTGGTAAAAACTATAGAGTTAGACAGCACTGAGACCATAATTACAGTTTGGACTGGGTCTCAAGAAGATTCAGGTTCAAACCTTCCCTCCCCCCCTCATCCCTGACTCAAAAAGTGAACTTGGCCAGTTACTCAAAATCAGCAATCTATAACACAGGGTTGTTGTTAGAATAGAGGGGGGAGCAATGTGCACTACCGTATGCTAACTGAAAATATGTAAATAAAATTAAAAAGCAAATATTTTATCAAAGAATTGGGGCCATAAAGTGTTCCTCCAAAAAGTATAACCACAATTTATCTGGAATAACTTGACAAATGTTCTCCTTACACCAAGAAAAGTACAACTTGCTTTAATGTATTTCTAAATTCCTTAAAAGGCCCTTAATCTGGGCAAACAAGTTCCTAGAACAGGAACATCAATTGCTAGAAGTCTCGTCCATTCTACATTTAAATAGCTCTAATTATCGTACACCTAAGAATTTCCTAAACTTTAGGATCTAAATATTCACACATGTATCCTACTGCCCATTGAGAGTTCAAGACAATAATCTGTTATGAGCACAGGAAATCTGAGACAGAAACTATTGTGATTTTAGCAAAACTATCAAGAAAGTCTGTGATGACACATCAAAAACCACTCAACTGTGCTACATATGCCCAAGATGTGCCCTTTGGTAAGATGAAATGGGTCCTCCATCTCAATCCGCATAGCCACAGGAGCCTGAACTGCACACACAGCTTTCTGCAAGAACCAATTACAAACTGCATTCACTACCAGACAGCTACTGATCCTATAGCGTTGTTAAAACCTCACCTGCTTTTGCTGCTGCTTTGAGAGTTCCAATGTAATCATCTATGAGATCATAATTGAAGAATGATGAAAAGCCTAACATTAGGGAAATTCATAATCTCTAAAACCAACTGAGCATAACCAGCTCAACATCCAGATGCCTGGAAAACCTCTTAACAAGAGTATGTCATTGAACTAGCATAGGGGTACCCAAATTACAGGCCATGGGCCAGATCCAGCCCTCAATGCCAATTCATCCAGCCCACGAAGCCCTTGTTGCTCCCAGAAGCGGAAGTAAAATGCACCCATACGGACACATTTTACTTCCTCTTCTGGGAGTGACGAGATCTTTGTGGGCCAGTTGAATTGGTGTTGAGGGCTGGATCCCTCCCATAGGCTGGAGTGACCTCCCCTCTGAACTATGTGACCGGCCCATGGCCTGAAAAGTTTGGGCACCCCTGAACTAGTATGTAAAATTGACTGATAGAAAATGAAACTTAAAACCATGACATCTGAAGTGAAGAATGGTAGTTTCATAGATTGTGCATTCATTGTGATTAAATGGATCCTCTTTTTCTTCCTGCCAGTTCCATTGGCTCTTCTCCAAGCATTCTGTCTTCTTCCAGTTCAGGCTAAGGTGAGTCTACCTTTACAAAAGTGGAACACAGACTCCAGAGCAACCAGACTGTCTGCCCCAAATCTCCCCAAATTAAATACCACACTGCCTCTTCTTGTCATGTTCTCTGGACTTAAAGCATCTTTACCGTCTAGGCAAGAACATGATCTGCCCTTCTAAAAAAGCACCAGCATACAGGTTAATCGTATAGTGACAGTGACTCTAAGATTTGGGCTCAAATCCCAACTTGGCCATGAGATTCATGGCATGCACTTCCTTGAAGAGACAGAAAGATCTTTTTTTAAAAGCACCTAGATTTTCTAATTAATGCTAGGAGTCCTTACATGACTACAGTATTGTAAGGTACATAATGCCGTACGATACAGCCTAGAATGAATGTTAAATTCCTCTTCACAACAAGCAACTTTAAGGGGCAGGGTGGAGATAAAGGTATTGGTTTCAAATTCTTGCCAAAAATGAGTCAATTACTATAATTTAGCATATTCTCTGTCTACCAGATAAAAGTAAATCTAAAGGATTTTGACTTTTCAACAATTCAAGTCTCAGCTGTTGCAATATAGTAAAAAGGTACTGTGCACTATTCTATCTCACAGCTTTGTTGGCAAGATTCGGATAAATCAAATCCTTTAACAGGATTGGTCCTTCTCCTTGACCTTATTATTCACATATACAGTATTAGCTCAAGGTAAATTTCACACACTGACAGTGTAGCTTTCTTACTAAATTTTCCGGAAGCACCTATAGTAAAAAAAAAAAGTCTGTATGAGATGCACAAGGTTTTGACAAAAAGCAACTTCAGAGAGCATTCCATAGGAATGCAAGTTTGCAGATAAAATGGCTAGAATGTTAAATAAGAAACATATGGCATATACCCATACTATACAATGCAAAGCACCAGGAAGTGGTTAAAAAATTATCATTTGCAGTACAAATATTGACAGGTGCAAGCAATAGCCTGGCTTTATTTTGTGACTAATGAACTAAGTTTAAACTGGGTGTTAAACTACGCAATTCAGCCTCGTTTATCTATACTTATCTCTATGTTCACTACACACATAATGACTTATGGCACAAATAGGGAACCCTGTATCTACTCAGATTTTGTGAGATCCCATTGTTCCTGACCAGTGGCCATGGTGCACAGGGTTGGTACCTTACCTTGGAGTCATTATTCAGTGAGGAGTCTGCACAGTAGTAGACATTTCCGTGACATTCCACACATGCAAATGGACTTGAGAAATCAAGTCCACTTGCATGTCATTTTTTTAGTCATTTGGACATCACATCACCTGCTGGCTAGGTGGACCATGATGTGCCCTCTGCTTTCATCTTGCCCAAGGGATCTGATGGAAGGTGCTTTAGTGAGTTTTAGTCCCAGCCTAACATCATTGACAAGATGGGCAACACTGCCTAGTAATTCAGATTGCTCAATCCCCCACGCTCCAACAAGGCTCAGCTATCGGGGGATAAGGTTGGCAGAAGTTGAAATTTAATAGCACCCAAAGGAACAAAGGTTCCCTACCCAGGAACCACCTGAGGTAGGGACAGAGAGGCAACTGGTGCCAGGATCACCTCCATCTCCAGCGCTTGGGACCCTGCCCCTGCCGGGAGCTTCAAAACGCTCAGGGCCAGCAGGACTTTCACTGCCACCCAGGAACCACCTGAGGCAGGGACAGAGAGGCAACCGGCGCCAGGGCCACCTCCATCTCCTGGGACCCCACCCCTGCCAGGAGCTTCAAAACGCTGTTGGGGATGGCAGGACTTTTCCCACCACCTGGGAACCACCTGTGGTTTAAACACCACTGTGGCAACAGGCGGTGGGACTTTTGCCGCAGCTGCCCCTGGACTTACATGTGTCTGGGGTTGAGAGGCTGTTGAACAGTGTTGCAGTACTGTTTGTTTTGCATTTTTGTATATTGTTGGATTGAATATTGTATATTTTTTGTTACTTAATTGTGATATGCTATTTTAATGTCAAATTGTGTTATCGTGTATATTGTATTTTATTGTATTTTGTTGATGTATATTATGCGAGGACACGCTGTGAACTGCCCAGAGCCGCATTTTGTGAGTGGGGAGGCATATAAGTTGAACAGAATAATAATAATAATACAGTAATACCTCGGATAACGCTAAGACTTGGTTCCACAAGTCTTGGTGTTATCTGATTTTTAGTGTTATCCGATGCATGTTAAAATCCTATGGGATGCATCGGATAACGTTAAAGCTCCATAGAGATACATTGTAAGTGCACAGGCTTTAGCGGTTGTTATCCGATACATCCCATGTCGCATAACATTAAGTAATCTGGGGAGGAGAATTGGATCGAATAATGTTAAGGTCCTATGGGATGGACTGGATAACACCCGCTAAAGCCTGTGCGGTTACAATGTATCTCTATGGAGCTTTAACGTTATCCGATCCATCCCATAGGATTTTAACATGGATCGGATAACACTAAAAATTGGATAACACCAAGACTTGTGGAACCAAGTTTTAATGTTATCCGATGTTTTACTGTATAGTACTGCTAAATTAATCAGGGGGAACAAACAATGTCACAGCCAGGGTATCTCATTCATTAAGATTTAATAATTATTATTATTATTATAGCAATATTCAAAAACAACAAGAGTGTGCATTATATGCAAGGTCTGCAATCAGTGCTCTTGGTTGGCCATTTGCTCTGGAAGTGTCAATGGGCTGAAGACAGAGGATGTGTCGTGGATAACAATCCAGGAGTCACGCTTGGAGAGAGAGGAAGAAAGGCAAGGAAGGAGGGACCAGCGGTGAGTCAGAACCTAACAAAGGTGGCGTCAATCTGCCGGACAGATGGCAGGGCCAGCATGATTTTGCGTCGATATTGGGGGTCCTTCTGGAGGGGGTTCCGCTCTAAGTAGACCGTTTCCAGGTTCTTGGCTCCTTTCAGCTCATCCAAGTCACTCCAACTTTCAATGAGGTTATCATTCATCTGGAAGGACATACAAGAAAAATGAGACTCACAGCAATGCTTTAAAACAGAGATAGCATAATATGTTCAATATGGATGTTTTCATTGCCAATGGGATACCCATTTGGGAAATCATTGTAACTCCGATAGACCAGTGTTTCCCAAATGCTGGTTTTTGGACTTCAATTCCCAGAAGCCTAAATCATTTCCCCAAAGCACTGATCAGCCAATGTACTGACTTAGGCTTCTGGGAATTGAAGTCCACTAATGGGCTGTGTACCCCTTGTTGGGAACCACTGCTACAGACCAAAGAGAACGTGAGCACTGAAGTAAGGAGGTATGAAGGAACATGAGAAATATATCATGCTTGATGTTCCATTAGAGCTAATTCAGGGAGCTTTGGAGCCTTTCCTTTGCTCATAGAGTAGGGTTGTTTGTTGATTGAAGAGCCCTGATGGCACAGTGGTTAAAACTGCTGTATGGCAGCCAAAACTGCTGATGTAAGTTTGATCCTGACCAGGTTCAAGGTTGACTCAGCCATCCATCCTCATTCTTTGCCTAAGAGTTTTAGACTTACCCAAAATTCCTGGAGTTCTGTTAGATGGCTGATATTTTCAATCTTTTTGATCCTGTTTGCAGCGATATCCAGCATTGTAAGTTTATTCTAAAACAACCAAGAATTAAAAAAAATTAAGTCTGCATTGCTACTGGTTTTTTTCGTATATTTTGTAACTCTGGATTGACCACTACTAGAAGCTAAAACATCTAAGACGTGAGACACAGAAAGATAACTACCGTATATACTCGACTATAAGCTGTCCCGAATATAAGTCGAGGTACCTAATTTGGACCTCTAAAACTAGGAGAAGAGATTGACCCCCAGTATAAGTTGGGGGTGGAAAATGCAGCAGCTGTCAGTGAGTTTCAATAATTAAAATACATGAAAATACGGTAAAATTGATTAATTTAGACATTTGTGTGGGTATGTTTTTGAGTGTTTCTGTTGACCTGAGTATAAGTCAAGTCCCATTTTTGGACCTCATTTTAGGGTCTAAAAAACCTGACTTATACTCAAGTATATATGGTATTTAACAGTGGCCTTTAGTTTTGAAACTTTTCTCTTCTATTGGACATGCCTCTTGGGGCAGAAATATGTCCATTCATCTTCTAGCAAGTGTGACATAGATAGTCAGTGTTAATGAAAAACAGAAAGCATCTCACATTGTTTTCCAGACCCTCAATGACTTCTATGCCATTGTGGCTAAGATACAGTTCCCGCAAGTTCGCCAGGTTCTGCAGCCCTTCAATCTTGGTCAACCGATTGCTCTAGAGTGAATAATTAAAAAACAAAACTAGGTTGTAGTGACAAAAACAGATATATATTCCCCCCCCCAAATAAATAAATAAATAAATAAATAAATAAATAAATAAATAATGTTGCACAGGAATCAGAGGACACGTGGTTGCACAAGACCTATTCACAGAGAAATTGTTCAGGGCATCATCACATTAAGACAGATATTTAAGGCACATTTTGGTCAATCAGTCCTTTTTGTACATCAGCACAATGTCCATCAACTAGATCAGTGGCTTCCAAAGTGGGGCACATGCCCCACAGGTGGGCTTCAATTCCCAGAAGCCTAAGTCAGTACATTGGCTGATCAGTGCTTTGGGGAACTGACTTTGGCTTCTGGGAATTGAAGTCCAAACACCAAAGGTTTGGAAACACCGTGCTAGATTCTAAGCATTTAAAAAGAAAGAGAATAGCCACCACTAGAGGATGGGCATATGCTCGTTACAGATTTCCCTTGGTCAATTTCTTTGAAAAAACCCAACAGATACTATATACAGTAATACCTCGGATAACACCAAGACTTGGCTCCACAAGTCTTGGTGTTATTCGATTTTTAGTGTTATTCGATGCATGTTAAAATCCTATGGGGTGGATCGGATAACGTTAAAACTCTATAGAGATACATTGTAACCGCACAGGCTTTAGCAGTTGTTATCAGATCCATCCCATAGGACCTTAACGTTCTTCGATCCAATTCTCCTCCCCAGATTACTTAACATTATGCGATTTTAGCTTTATCGAGGTAAACGTTATCCGAGGTATTACTGTATTAGGGATCCCCAACCTGTAGCTTGCAGTACTTAAGCCCGCTTGTTTATTGTTATCACCTTCAAGGCATTTTCTCTCAAACCCACACTGTTCTTCCTGCTTCAAGTGGCACCATCTACTGCTGTTTCTCCTCTCCCCTTCTTACACAAAACACAACAGCAACATTGTTTTCCCCCTCTGGTTTCCATGGTTCCCTCTGTCAGCCTCCTCTTGGTCCTAGATATGTGCTGGAATGCCTCTCCTTGATGGAACATGCCTGGGCAACATGTTGTTCTCAGGCTGGTAGGCTGAGAGTTGCAATACCAAGGGAAGTTCTAAAGTCCACCACGAGAGCCCAGCCCTTTTCTGATGCTTTGGAATAGTCTGCTTGAGTATATCTGCCAGGCTCCAACTTTTCTAGTCTTCCGCAAACTTGTAAAAATGGAGCTATTTAAGGAGGCACTTCAGAACATTCTGCCTCAGGAATGTTTAGCCCTGTCGCAGTTATTGTATTGCAATCAGTAATACCTCGGATAATGTTTTCCTCAGATAACGCTAAAATCGCATAACGTTAAGTAATCTGGGGAGGAGAATTGGATCGAATAACGTTAAGGTCCTATGGGATGGATCGGATAACCACCGCTAAAGCCTATGCGGTTACAATGTATCTCTATGGAGCTTTAACGTTATCCGATCCATCCCATAGGATTTTAACATGCATCGGATAACACTAAAAATCGGATAACACCAAGACTTGTGGAACCAAGTCTTAGCGTTATCCGAGGTATTACTGTATACATTTATTTTATGCTCAGATGCTTTGAGTTGACTGACTGACTCACCAACTGACCAGTCTGGTGCCTGCAAATCTATCTATGTGTTATGTGTCCTCATGGGTACAGCAGTTGTCTGGCCTGCTTTTGCTGAGTAAAAGGCCTAGTTAACGTTTTTTAATTGGCCTCTGAATTTTTATTTTTGATCTTAATAATTCTGACACATTTGGATTTAGATGTGTCCAACTTTAGGCACTGGGCACTCTAATGCGGCCTCTGTGTTTCTGAAGGTTGAGAACCACTGGTCTATAGCAGTGATGGCAAACCTTGGCACTCCAGGTGTTCTGGAACTTCAATTCCCAGAAGCCATCAGTAGGAGTGCTGACTTGGGCTTCTGGTAATTGAAGTCCAAGAACACCTGGAGTGCCAAGGGTAGCCATCAGTGGTCTACAGTGTGAGAAAGTAAAAGGAGAGAGCATTAGCATTTATCATCAGTATTATTAAATTTTTATTGAAGCAGAATATCTGCACTTTGTGAAGCAGAATGGCCTCATTCTCATATGATATTAGGGATTCTTGTTTTTTTTAGAAGTTGTACAGAAAGATAGCATCACCTTATTTAACAAGCTATTGAAACACTGCAGTCCAAAGAAGGTTGATATTTGTTTACAAGTCTACTTTAATCCTATCCTTTCTCCCAAAAAGAGACAAAAGACTGCTTACAAATGATTTTTAAAAACACATGAAAACCATTATAAATTAAGTACTTAAGTATGAACAAACATAATATCAACAGGAGAAATGGGAGAGAAAAGGCCACAGACTGTGAATCAAAGCTATGATAAGTTTCCTTCATTTCCAATAAAAAGTCAGAAGCTAGTGAAATATTTGTAATTCAACATTCAAAAGCTCTAAATCAGGGTGCCCAAACTACAGCCTGTGGGCTGGATTTGGCCCACAGCACCAATTAATCTGGCCCTTGCAGCTTCTGGAAGTAAAAACAAGCACGCACAGGGCGGAAGTAAAATATGCATGTGTGTAAAACACGTGTTTATGACAGCCGCGGGTCATTTATGGTAGTGTTCTGCGCATGTGTGGACACTTTTGGAGCCCAATGTATGCACATTTTACTTCTGCTTCTGGGTGGGAGGAACCACATGACCGCTTGCGGCCCAAAAAGTTTGAGCACCTAAATTACAATTGTTGCAAACTTAATACAGGGAAATATACAAGCTAAATGATGAGTCTATGAGTCTTGAGACTCAATATCAAGAAAACCAAGATAATGGCAACAGCCCCTATCAGTCCCTGGAAAATAGATGGGGAAGAAGTAGAGGCAGCGACAGATTTTACTTTCTTAGACTCCAAGATCACTGCAGATGGAGATTACAGCCATGAAATAACGTTATATGTGATTGTGAACCACCCCGAGTCGGTTCTACCAAGCCAAGTAGGGTGGTATATAAATCGAAAAATAAATAAATAAATAAATAAATAAATAAATAAAACCCAACTGATTCCTGGGAGATAAGCTATGAGAAACCTGGGGAACATAATTAAAAGTACTGTAGAGACATCGCCTTGCAAACAAAAGTCCGCAAAGTCAAAGCAATGGTATTCCCGGTGGTAATGTATGGTTATGAGAGCTGGAACATAAGGAAAGCTGATCGCAGAAGAATAGATGCTTTTGAAATGTGGTATTGGAGTAGAGTTTGGAGAGTCTCCTGGACAGCAAGGAGATCAAATAGGTCGATCTTAGAAGAAATCAACCCTGGCTGCTCCTTAGAAGGTCAAACAGTAAAGATGAAGCTAAAGTACTTTGGACATCAAATGAGAAGAGAGGATTCACTTGAGAAGTCCTTGATGCTGGGAAAAGTGGAGGGCAAAAGAAGAAGGGGGCAGCCAAAAATGAGATGGCTAGATGGTATTGTGGATGCAGTGGGCACAGAGCTGGGCGGGTTGAGGAGGATGGTGGAGGAAAGAGGTGCCTGGAGGGCAATGGTCCATGGGGTCGCAAAGGGTCAGAATTGACTGTACAACTGAACAACAAAAATGAGTTAATAACATTGGAAGTCCATGACTGGTACCTGTATGCTGAGTACTGTCAAGTTTGTCAGGGCATCCAAGTTCTGCAGTTTGGTGATTTTGTTCTTTCCCAGAAATAGGCTGTCCAGATTAGTTAATGCATCAATATTTTGAATTGCCTGTAAAATAACCCAAGCAATCATGAAAAATGAACCTTTTTGCCAGGGAATAAGACAAGAATAACCAGCAAACCTGTTGTCTCATACAGCTTTTTTAAAAAACACAATCTTACCTACTTAAGCCTCACATGAAATATTAGCAACCATTCATTCAATAGACCTACTCAGCTGTAGCTTATGATTGGATTTCATCCACTATTTAAGATATAATTTCCATTTTGCATTTACCAATAATGCCAAAATTTCAGAGTAATTGTTTTGGGAAAAAACCATTCACATTTCAAGTCAGCAATGAGAGAGGAGGAAGATATAAATCAGACTTAATTCCAGTTTATTAAGGTGGCTCTGCTGTACTTGTGCCTCCAAAAGATCAGAGCAGAACTAGCTTAAGAAACTGCAAACAAGACTAGATCCCAATTTCCTCCTTCCATCTCTCTACTGCCCCCTGTATTGTCAACTGAAGCAAATTGACTCAGGGAAACCCAACTTCCTGGGTGTAATTTCACAGAAGATCTACTTGCATTTTCCTTGTGTAGCCATACACTATTTCAGAAAGGGAAATAACATTTCCTCTAGGAATCACAGAATCAGATGAGGAAATAGCTTGGATGCCATATGGATACACACACTCTTCTAGTGGTCCTTAGATTAACTTCAACTGTTATTTTATGTATGGCATGCGACACATTCAGTAGATCTGTCATAATAAGGTTAGCATTCCTTCCTTTCCTATAATGGCTTCTTAGCTGCATCCAGAAAGGATCCTTAGAAGTAAATACCTACCCTGATTCGATTAGAACCCAATTCTAACATTTGTAATTGTTGCAAGTTGCTTAGGTTCTCAATTTTGCTGATTTTATTGTTGACCAAGAAGAGTTTCTTTAACTGAGTGAGCTGATCCAGCCCTTCTATGTGTCGCAATATGTTAAATGAAATATCCAGGACCCTAAAAGGAAACGTAGGATGTTAAGTAAGTAGTAGTAAAATCAAGAGTGAACCCCATCATATTTCTATCCCATTATTTTTTTCCTCCAAGAAGCTGGAGGTGCCATACATGCATTTGATTCCCATTTTATCTTCATGATAACGTTATCAGGCAGGTTTTGGGCAACCTCTAGAGGTCTAGGAGGCCACATATGGCCCATCTCAGAAATGGGTCAGTCCAATATCTCCCCTATTAGGCTAAGCTTACTTACTGATCTTTTGGGTGATTCAGTGGAAGTATGAATTTGGGTCTCCCTAGTCTACAACTCCATTCATTGTACCAGTTTAAACACACACACACACACACACAAAAGGAAAAGGATTAGGCTGCAATCCTATACCTCACAGATGGGGAACGTATGGCTCTCCAGATATTTTGGTCCCAGTCTCTACAATCCTTTACCTAGGCCAGGAGTTCTCAAACTTTTAAAGTCAGGGGCCGAATCACGCTACTTCTGACAGCTTCGAGGGCTCGACGAACATTTTGCCCTTCCTCCACCCCAGGGCACTTCCGGGTATGGTGGAGGGCCACATGAAATGGTGTCACGGGCTGCATCTGGCCTGTGGAGACGCAGGTTGAGAATCCCTGAACTAGGTCTTCTAGGACTGATGTCCAAAAGCATGTGGAAGGCCAATTTACACAGCTAGCAAAAAGGCTCCTGAACTTAACAAGACTCCCGTCTGAGTAAATATGTAGAGCAAACATGGACAACCTTCAATTTATGGTCTGAACTCATGTACTCCTCTGCTGAACTTTAACAGCTCATTGCAAGTGATCTGTTCAAATTCCAGCCCTGAAGGCGGTGCAGGAAGGAAATAGAGATTGAGAGACACAAAGATAATGGAACTATGGAACAGGATTCAGCTCAGCCAATCATCTACGGCTGCAGGCCTGCGGTGGCTCAGTGGTTAAGAAGCTCGCCTTGTTAGCTGGAAGGCCGACAAGTCAGCAGTCCAAAACCCAGGTACTGCAGGACAGTTTGAGCACCTGTCTCTGTCCCAGCTCCTGCCTAATTAGCAGTTTGAAAGCAAGAAATTGCAAGTAGATAAACAGGGACCACTTGGATGGGAAAATATATTGGGGACATGAAAGGAGCCTCATTTGGGCATCCCTTGAGCAGTTTCTCCAGAAAAAATCCTTTCAACCCAGAATAATTTCTGACACAAAATTATTATTATCATCTACTGCTGCTTCAACCCACCACCACATGCTTTTACAACAGCAACACAGAAGAAAAGTTTATTTAATTATTTATTTAGATTTAATATTCTGCCCAAATCAGGCGAACCCGAATCTGGGCGGCTTACAAACATCGGAGTTAAAAGCACAATCAGGAATACAGAATCCTATAATTATAAAACAAACTGAGCAATCCCCTCCTACCTAGGCACATTACACTTTAGTTTAAAACTAACTTTAAAATTCCGTCTGTAATCTATAAAATACTAAAAAGAATTTAAAACTTTAAGATTTTAAGAGTTAAAAGGATTAAAACAGCGAGGGGCAAGGAGGGAGGCTGTCTGATCAGATCAGCCACCCAACATGGGATCCCATATTCCTGGATCCCCAAACTTGTTCTGCCAGCCATGTTTTTAGGCCCTTCCGGAAGGCCAGGAGCTCTGTCTGTAAGCGTAGTTCCGTTGGCAGGAGGTTCCAAAGGGCTGGGGCGGACACGGAGAAGGCCCTCCTCCTGGTGCTAGAGAGATGCGCCTCTCTAGCCGATGGAATGACAAGAGAGCCTCTCCGATCCGCCCTGGTGGGACGGACCAATGTTCTTGGAGTGACGCGGTCTCTTAAGTTGCATGGTTGTGAGACATATTGCACTAACAGTGTATATTTGAGGAGAGCACTTTACAGTGCTCTGAGGAAAAAAAAGAGATATGTCTGCACTGATAACTCAAATGGACTCTTTACTTTTTGTCCAGATACTCACTCCAGACCTGTCAGGGCCTCCAGGTTTTCAATCTTTCGAATCTGATTGTCATAGAGATCCAACTCTTTCAGAGTCTGCAGCTGGTCCAGGTTCTCAATACGTTTAATCAAGTTCTGACGGAGACAAAGAGTCTGATGGAAGGAAAAGAAGATAAACAGAGATAAGCAGATGACACACACAGTCCATTCTCAATGTACATATAAAGGTTGAAAATAAATAATTTACACCCACTGAGCCCATCTAGCCTCCCCACAAGAAGTAGGTTTCTGTAGCAACCAGACCATCCTATTGTGCATCTCTACTGGAACAATCAGTAGCACAATGATGTGGTTACTGGTCTGGGCAGTCTCTGGACCATGGAAGAAACCAGCATTTCCATTACAGCACACCTCTCCATTTCGGAGCTGAGGACACTGAAGACCAAATGACAAGTGACCTGGGAGAAGCCTTTCTCAAAGACTCAAAGCAGTCACTGTTCGGGGAAGGCCTATTGTCTTATGAGCTACACAGAGCAGGGATTTCCAGCCTTTTCAAGCCAGGGGCCGGGTCATGCGCTCTCAGTCAGCTTTGAGGGCTGGACAGCCATTTTGCCTTGCCTACACAATGGAGGTGGCTATTTTGTCCCAACAGCTTCAAATGGGCAGCCATTTTGTTTCTCAAATGCCCTTGGAGGGGTGAAGGGGCCACATGAAACAGCACTGTGGGCTGGATCCGGCCCACAGGTCTTAGGATGGGAACCCCTCAAATATAATCTGACTCCAGCAGAATGTCCTTGCTTTGGGTGACCTGTGCTTCTAATTCCTCTCATTACGGGCACCACTTCTTTCCCTAAGCCAATGTTGTCCCCTAGCTGGGAAAACCACTGCCCAGGTCTATAGCAGCCATGGGCACACAGGTTCATGTGACAGAAAGGGAACTATTCTGGCTCAACAAGAGAATACTCTTTAAGAGTCTCACCTTCGCTTTCTTGAGCACTTCAAACCCCTCTATCTTGCCAATTCGGAAATGATTCAAATCAACATCCTGTAAGGCAAAGAAGCTGTGAGTTGCCTTAGCAATGATGCAAGAGTTCATCTCAATATGACTTCTAAACCCAGATGACAAGATACAAGTTGAACGTAGCACAGACTTCCAAGAATCCTTTCAAAATGAATTTGACAATAGATATATACACAACAGCTAAGCTTTTGTCTGAATGCTGTTTTTCGTTAGGTGATAAGAATGTTCAAACCCCAAAGGCATAAAGAATGTAGAAACAAATCTGCACTCGTAGCCCAGATCCCATGCACAATCCTGACTATATAACCTCATTATTCTTTAATATATCTAAATTCCATGACTACCTGCTTTCTCTGACTTTTCAATATTATACATAGATTAGCTGCTCTTCTCCTGCTAGTTTTCTAAATGCCACAAATATATTCATGATACCAATGCATATCTATCGACTTTATGATGTTGCTACTGCCGATAACTCTGGGGAGGGATAGCGGGTGATGTGTGTTCATAGAGGCCAACCAATCAGTATTTACCAATAAAGCCAAAATTTCAGAGTACAGTAATACCTCGGATAATGCTAAGACTTGGTTCCACAAGTCTTGGTGTTATCCGATTTTTAGTGTTATCCGATGCATGTTAAAATCCTATGGAATGGATCGGATAACGTTAAAGCTCCATAGAGATACATTGTAACCGCACAGGCTTCATAGGACCTTAACGTTATTCAATCCAATTCTCCTCCCCAGATTACTTAACGTTATGCGATTTTAGCGTTATCTGAGATAAACGCTATCCGAGGTATTACTGTACTGTAATTAAAAAAAGACTAAACACTGTTTACTTACACAGCATATTTATGTTAAATGTTGTATGTGCTCCAATCCACCTGAAGTGGATGCTAAAAGAATGGTGGAGCAGTGGTTAAACTGCTGTTCTGCAACCAAAAGGTTGTGAGTTCGATCTTGACCAAACTCAAGGCTGACTCAGCCTTCCATCCTTCTGAGGTCAGTAAACATGTTGGGGCCAAAATGTTAATTAACTTGTGAGCTGCCCAGAGAGTGGACTAAGCACTATGGGATGGTATATAAATAAGTGTGATTGTTTTGCTTTGCTTTCATGCTAAATTAACTATTAGGCCAAAATATTTTAAAAAAACACAAAACAAACCACGAGTGGAGGGGCAACCATGCAATGGCTCTTTCCAGTTGTGCCTATGCAATAAGGTCATGTGTCCCACTTCTAAACTAATTTATGAATAGCTGCAAGTCCAACTCTAGGGGTTGGCGCTCATTTGCAGCCAAAGAGCCAGCCCAGACTGCAGTATCTGCAGACATTTTCATGGTCATGTGGCTAGATGCCAGAGTGCATGGAATGATGTTACCTTCCCCGCCAAAGCGGTACCTATTTATCTACTTGCAATTTCTTGCTTTCCAACTCCTAGGATGGCGGGAGCTTGAACAGACAATGGCAGCTCCCTCCATCGTCCAGCACTTGGGTCTCAAACTGCTGATCTGATCACCTTTCGGTCATCAAACTCAGCATCTTAACCACAAAGTCACTGTTACCCTTACATGATCACATTTAGCCACAAACACGTAAGTGAGCAAGAGTCTTAGTCTTAAAAAAAACTTGATTTTTAACTCCACTCCACAAAATCATGGTGTAGTATGCATGCTCAATGGCCACAAAACATGGACAGATTGGTGGTGGTGGTGAGCTACAAACAGAGAGAAGTAGAAAAGAGTAGCAGAACTCTTTGAAGAATGCTGCCCAAATGCAACCTTTTGATGCCCATTTCAGCTGTAAATTCTATTTCTACTTTTCATTTTGGCATGATACAAACTTTGCACACATCCTGCCCCACAAGACGGCTATGGTACCTCAGCTTGAAAATCAGGTGGGAGATTGACAACACTATCCTCTGCCCTGTAGCATTCCCATTATTTGTTGGTACAGAGGAACAGCCCATGTGTGATGTTTTGCAGAAGGGGCAGTAAAGGATGCAAATGTTGACACTCGTGTAATAATAGTACCTGTGTGCCATCAGGTCAATTCTGACTTATGGTGACCCTTTCCAGGGTTTTTGAAGCAGAGACTACACAGAAATGGTTGATCATCTGGTCATCCCTCCTGTGACTGTATAGTTTGCCCATGATTACACATGCTGTTTTTCCCCTTTGGAAGTACAGGGGAGAATCAAACACCTAACCTCTAGTACTGCAGGCAGATTATTTATTTACTTATTTGTTCAAATTTATTATCCCGCCCCAATCAGGTAAACCCGACTCTGGGCGGCTTACAATAAGAATAAAAAGAGAACATAGCTTAAACAATAAATTCCAAGTCAGTGTAAAACAGACTGGCCAATCACATCCTGCACCTACAAATTAAATTAGCACTCTAAAGTTAAAAGCTATACCTAAACCATTGTATTATCAAGGCATCCCACACTCCCGGATGAAGCTCTAGATATAAACCTCTCTGAGTGACTCCAGACGATGTCTTTGCTAATCCTCTGCCTTGCCTCATTCCCTTCCATGGGCTTCTGAAGTTGCTTCCTGACATAGTCCTCCTGTTTTCTACAATATGGTCTTTCTTTCTTAAGAAACGTGTGTTGAAGAGACAAAGATGAAGAAATTCTGTAGTTCCTTTTCATTAGCACAAAAAGCCCTTGGTCTGAAAATAGTCTTTAAATTCTCCCCTGAATAGATTCTTTAACTGGAGCTCTTGCCTGCTGACTAATCAAAGTTTCCCACAGCACCAATGCATTATGTATATTTTGGAAGCGCAGATCTTCAAAGTAAAAAAGGAGGACACCTACGGTCTCTTTAGATTCAGACCTAAGCAAACAGAGGAAGAAGAAGGAAAAGAACAGGAGGAAGGAGGAGGAGGTGTTTCAAAGAGTAGATTCCATAGCAGAAGAATAACAATTATATAAAGTTTAGAGATCATTTCCCAGAGACGTCTCTTTGGGTCTTCTAAAGTGGAATCTAAAAGTAAAAGCTGAATTACCTCTGCTTCTGGATCCAAATTAACCGTCTCCATGCCCACTGGTGTCTCTGCTTCAACTGCAAAAGAGCAAGCACATCCATGTAAGTATATTCTACTAGTAACTGAGAGCATAGGTAAAGGTTGCCCTTGCTCAAAAGCCAGTCGTATCTGACTCTAGGGTTCAATGCTCATCTCTGTTTAGAGCTGTCTGTGTCTGCAGATGTTTCCATGGACATGAGTGCATGGAAAGCAAAATCAAATTTCCCACAAGACAAAACATCCCTTAAGGAGAAACAGAACATATTATTTACTGCTGCTATCAAAAGCTCACCGTAGTGTTTCTTAGGTTAGCTTAGAATACAAGATACAGTGGTACCTCGCTTAAAGAGCATAATGCATTCCACAGGATTGCTCTTTAAGTGAGTTTGCTCTTTAAGCGAAACACCATTGTAAATGACCAATTGTGGGAGGGATTGCGAACCCCAATTTATTTGTTAAGCGAGTTTTTGGTTGGTTTTATTTGTTAAGTGAAGCAAACATTCAGAGAAAATTCTGCTCTTTAAGCGAGACGCTCTTTATGCGAGGTTTGACTGTAATGATCTTTGTGGTACAGCCTGATACAAAGTACAAGTAGCACCAAAACATGATGATTGTTATGTTGTTATTTTTTATATAAATTGTAAGCTGCCTAGAGTCAGGTTTGCCTGAGCAGGGCGGGGTATAGATTTGAAAATTAAATTTAAAAATATATATTAAATTTTTGGTAAAAATTGACATGTTAAGCACTGTATTTCAGTGCTAAGAGAAGTGACAGGTGAGAAAGTGAGAATCGTGAGCATCACAAACAACATACATTTATAAGAAATATTAGGTACAGTAATATCTCGGATAACGATTGCACCGGATAACGCTAAAACCGCATAACGACGACAAATTTGGGGGGAAGATTTGCACCAGAGAACGTTCTTTTTAGCGTTATCCGATGCATCGTAATAAAGAAGTAAAGGAGGCCAAAGCTCCTCTCCCTGCCACTTCCCTCCTTCCCTCCCCCCACCCCCAGCAGTTTGGGGACTCCCCACCCCCCACCGCTGTGACTGCAGTAGGATCGGGGAAAGAGCCTTCCCCCCCCATGCTACTGCAGTCTTCCCTCCCTATATTTATGAGTCTTCCCTCCCTGTATTTAAACTACAGGGAAGGGGGAAATAGAGAGATGTGATTGGTTCTCTAGAGAACCAATCACCTCTCTCTCTTTCCCCCTCCCTGTAGTTTCAATGCAGGAAGGGAAAGAAAAAAACACAAGCCTCGCTTCTTTTTTGCTCCCTGTATTTAAACTACAGGGAGAGAGAGGCTTCCCCCCCCCTTCCTGTATTCAAGCCTTTTCCTATAGCTTATTTAGCCCCTAAAATTGAACCTGTTCTGATTCTAGAACAGGCATGTTTTAGACTTGACAAAAGCTGCATGGCTCAAATCTTATGCCTAAGACATAGAAGACAGCTTTTAAACACATAAAATAACTGAGGCAGTATTTACCCAGTCTAACAGCAGCCTATGATCTTGCCTACCATCAACTGCTGCTCAAAAAGCTCTACCTCTTTACTAAAGATCATACTTTCTACTTCAGAACTGAATACTCTTTGATGAATTTCAAGGCATGCAGTCGCTGAAAAAAAAATCAAAGGAACAGTCTTATACAGGGTAGCATTCTGGCACCATTATGTTTTAACATTTACACAAATGATTAACTAATATTCCCATATGCCAGGAGTTTAACTTATACTGATGCTCTTGCCCTGACAGCCCAGGGAGAAACTGCTTAGTCAACTGAGCTTCAGCTAACCTGTGCCTTAGAAGAACTTTTCTTACATTATTATTATTTTTTTAAAAAACCCAGCTAAAATCAAACTAATTCAAAACAGAGAAGCAGAGAGGAAGTTCCAAATGAAACAGGGAAGGAATCCTTTGAAGCCTGCCCCCCTCCCATCGCTGCTGGCTGCCAGGAGCCAGGGAGGGTGGAATGGGGTGGAAAGAGGTATCATTTGAAGCCTGTTTCCCCCATTCCAGAACCAATGGCCTCCAGGAGTCAGGGAGAGTGGGATGAAAGGGGAAGAGGGGTCCTTTGGAAGCCCATTCACCCAGCTCCTGATGATCAGTGGCGGGTGGTGCCAAGCGAAGGGCCTTCCAAAGGAACCCTCTTCTCCCGCTAATCCCACCCTCCCTGGCCCCTGAAGTTAATTTTGGAAATGCACGAAAAATGTAGAAAATTATTTTTCTCCTTAAAAATGTGTATAAAAAAGGGATGTGTCTTATTCTCTGATGCATCTTATACACCAGCAAATACGGTACGGTCAAACCTCGCATAAAAGAGCACCTCACTTAAAGAGTAACTCGCTTAAAGAGCAGAATTTTCTCTGAATGTTTGCTTTGCTTAACAAATAAAACCAACCAAAAACTCACTTAACAAATAAATTGGGATTGGCAATCCCCCCCTCCCCCAACAATTGGTCATTTTCAATGGTGTTTTGCTTAAGGAGCAAAGTCGCTTAAAGAGCAATCCTGTGGAACGCATTCTGCTCTTTAAGCGAGGTACCACTGTACTTATTTGTCTAACTAAGTTAGAGTAAGTTAGACCTATACTCTTATTTTCTTCAGTAGAAGACAGCCAAATAAAGAAGCAAGTCATTATACTACACTTCATTTTCTAATCAGAATACACCATGCCTTCTCTTAAAGAAGATTGCTAGTTTCAGCAGTTGATAGCTCTAATACTTCAAATAAAACAAATCCTGCCTGCTAAATGCATGTTCTTCTTGTCATTCTCACCTTCTTTTTTAGAATGTGAGCGGAGGTGGACCTCAGAGATTTGTGCTGAATCATTCATAAATACTCCGTTTGGAAGGTGGGTTGATTCTCTCTCTTATATTTTACTGAGCAATAGACAGAAACTGTGTACATCAAAATACAAGATGTACACTTGATGATTCATTGCCCTTCTCTTTTGTGCAAATTTCCGGCTCTCTCAAAAGGCTCAAGTCACACTCCCTTGTCCAACCTTTGCACTAAAACTGATTTCCAGGATTGTTACTTGGTGTCATCTCTCTAACTCCATTCAAATGGAATCCTTGTCTTCAATCTTAGTCCTCAAAAACAAACAAAATTCAGTTTAGGTGTGTGTAATTGCACTGGTTTCCGTTCCTCCTTTGGTACCTGTGCTTCTTTCTATCTCTGGCCCCACCTGCAGTATGCTTTCACAATTAGGCAAAAAACACTTCTCTTCAAGCAAGCTGACTGGCTGTTTAAGAGAACTTTTTAAAAAGAAGGAATGTTTGTATTCTTTGGTCTGTTTTAACAATATTTTTATCTCATTATTTTTAAAACATTCTATTTTTTTTTAGCTTTTAATATCCCCTTTAATGATGCAAGCCCCCTTAGGTCTTTTTTAGGAGAAAGGTTAGATAAAAATATTTTAAATAATAAATAAATAAGCTTTGGGATAAAGAAAAAGCAAAAGTCAAACTTATTCTCATTGCTGTTCTCTTGTCCTGCTAATTTTCCCAATGAGCTTCACTATATTTTATTGATTTCCCATTGTGATTTATATTGTGATTATTTTATCAAAAGTTGCTTTGAGCATCCTTTTATTTGAGGAGAAATAAGATGCCATCTTCAGACTGCTCACAGTGCAGGCAGTTATTAACGGAACAGAATCGAGAAGACAAGAGATACTGGTGTAGGGCAGGGGTCCCCAAACTTTTTGCGCCGAGGTCCTAACCACACCCCCGAAACAGCTGAGCGGGGCTGACCACGCTCTCACAAGTGGGCACATTTGCACATGAGTGTCAGGAACCACTCTTGGAACTGGTTCTGGACATCTCTGTGCATGTGCAAATGCATCCCAACCACTCCCAGAAGTGGTTATGGATGTCTCTGCACATGCACAAATGCATCCCTGCCATTCCCGAAGTTGTTCAGGACACATATGTACACTGGTGGGGGCGTCCCCCATCCACTTCTATGAACAGTGAAGGCATCAGGGGACAGATGAATTGGTGTTGGGAGCCTGATACAGCCCATAGGCCATAGTTTGAGCACCTGGAGTGCCAAGGTTCACCATCACCCTTCTATGGGATGGAGAAAGGAATGAGCCAAGGTCTAGAGAATGGAAACTAGGAAGGGATGTTGAATCTAGCACTTTCTCTGTCATGCCAACTTGTACACCCAGAATTACCACACATGTTCAGGATATTTAATAGGCTTTTCACTACTGAGAGTTCAATTAAATAAACATTTTCATGATTACAAAATTCAGTTACCCAAGTGATCAATGCCCTAACATCCAAAAACAATGAAAACTACTCTTGAAACAGTGAGAAATGTATTCCACCAGGAGATGAGTTGCACTGTGAAAATGTCATCACATAATTCATATCATGAGCGCATACAAAGAAGACACCTGCTAACTTTACTAATTTGACAGCAGCGTATATTCATGACCAAAAGAGTTGTCACAATGGACTAGGAAGTCAACCGATGAGTTTGCCAGTATGCGGTAGCAGCTGAATGCAAGCACCTCCTGTGACCTCTGCAGGTTCAGGCAAAATACTGTAAATGAATTCATATTACTACTACTACTTATTTAGATGAAAGATAAATTGCAATCTTCAGCTCCAACTATTCAAGAAGAAACAGACTAGTGCACTGAGCCACAAGCTAGATTATAGATCCGCAGACCAAGATTAGGAAAAAGAGCCACCTTGAGAATCTGTTTAACACGGGTTCTTTGTGTTGTGGTTTGCTATCTAGTAATGAATAGCCTAGGAGAAGAGGTTGCTTAAACTGTCTCCAATGTTCTCAGTTTCATTCGTTTTGGCACCATGATTTAATCATGAAGCTTCTGCCAGACAACTGCTTCCATTATGCTCAAAGTGACAGCAGCTGCTCCAATCCCAGAGAATGATCATGACATATGAAAGAAGAATAATTCTGAACAGATGATCTCAAACTGGCAACCAAATTGATGGGGAAGTCTCTACTTTTTCCAAGGACTTGTGGATGGAAATGCACACAATGCTACTAAAATTCTGAAGTCAAATTTCAACCGTTGAGTTTCCAAACCCAACTTTGGCATTTGCCCCAATAAACCTCACATTGTGTCTTCATGACAGCATTGGATACCACTGCCACATTTTGATCTATATCCGTGATGGCAAACCTTGGCACTCCAGGTGTTCTTGGACTTCAATTCCCAGAAGCCCAAGTCAGCATTCTTGCTGACCATGGCTTCCGGAAATTGAAGTCCAAGAACACCTGGAGTACCAAGGTTCACCATCACTGATCTATATTAACAGCAGAGCATAACAGCACAGTTGTAGATATTTTGAAGGATAGGACTCCCACCTTGCTGCTTCATCACTCCCACAGTATCTAAACTACCTGAAAAATATACAAGAAGCAAGAGATGTTCCTTTTCATTTAAAAGTTCACATGCCTTTAGTGCATACAAGAGCTACAGCATTACTAATTACTTAAAACTAAAAGCAATACAGTAATACCTCGGATAACGCTTACCTCGGATAACGCTAAAATCGCATAACGTTAAGTAATCTGGGGAGGAGAATTGGATCGAATAACCTTAAGGTCCTATGGGATGGATCGGATAACAACCGCTAAAGCCTGTGCAGCTACAATGTATCTCTATGGAGCTTTAACGTTATCCGATCCATCCCATAGGATTTTAACATGCATCGGATAACACTAAAAATCGGATAACACCAAGACTTGTGGAACCAAGTCTTAGCGTTATCCGAGGTATTACTGTACTTTCAATAGGTGACATCCTAAATGTAGAAAAGCATTTGTAACACAGGAAAAGCAACAAAAACATAAATCAGTAGAAAGGTCAACCCCTTGCAGCAGTGGTTCCCAACATGGGGCACATGCCCCACAGGGACTTCAATTCCCAGAAGCCTAAGTCAGTACATAGGCTGGTCAGTACTTTGAGGGAATTGACTTAGGCTTCTGGGAATTGAAGTCCAAAAACCAAAGGTTGGGTAACACTGCCTTAAAGCCTTGTACCCTAGAACAGTGTTCCCCAACCTTTGGGTTTTGGACTTCAATTCCCAGAAGCCTAAGTCAATTCCCCAAAACACTGATCAGCCTATGTCCCGGCTTAGGCTTCAGGGAACTGTAGTCCAAAACCCAAAGGTTGGGGAACACTGCCCTAGAACACTTTCACTCATGTCCTACAGCTGCAAGAAGAGCTGTGAGAGGTTCTCAGTTGAACTGTAGTCTCCTTATATGCAGATGATTATGCTTCCCTTTGAATAATACTTTACCTGTTGAATTCTCACCATTCTGCTCATCCTTCAAGCTCTGTTGACTGAGATCGGATACTATGCAAACAGCTTGCTTCTTCCCTTCATCATCTCCTGACTCTTCAGACTCAATTCTCCTGTCAACTGAGTAAAGGAACACACCAGTTACCATATGTCAGTGTATCAGGTGCACTTCCCCCCTTAAAATACACCAGAAAAATGGAGTGCATTTTATATGCCAGTAACAGCCCCCCCCCATGGTGTGGGTTGGTGGCTGGACAGGAAAGGGCTATTTTTAAAGCAACCCTCACAGTTCAGCGGCCATCGATGACTGCTAGGAGTTGGGCAAAGGGCAGCTTCCAAAGGAACTCTCTTGCTTGGCCGATCCAACCCCCCCTGCACAATGGATCTCAGAAGCCCCCCCCTTTATTTTTCTTCTTTTGTGTCCCAATCAAACCCTGGACTGCCAGAATGATGCCACCTTCTTGGTTTTGTAACTGGCCAAACTTAAGTCCTCATTGGTACATGTTTCTGATAGTAATCAGAAGATTAGCAAATGAGCTGGATTCTGTATCTCTCCACATTCACGCAGCATACTGTTGTCCACCAGCAGCCCCCACTTGAGCATGTTGATCTTGCATTTAGGGACTCAGACACTCAGCCTATTCATGGTCCTTTGAGTTATGTATGGGAGGTTGAGTTCTTTAGCCACATCCTCCTTTAATGATGTTCCTTGTCCAGTGAGCATCTTCCTCTATCTTTTAATTTGATTTTGCTCTTGCATACCCTCAAGGATTTCTTCTTGCCCTAAAGCTCTTCCTAGATCTGAGCCAGCAGACTTGATGCTCATGTCCCTTCAGAGGATGTTGAGGGCAATTCTCTTGCTTAGTTCTCTTGACGTCCACTGTTGCTTCTCTCCTTATCTTAGGTGGAACGATACCAACAAGAGGATATATTTTCTCAACTGGTGTAGGTTTGAGGCATCCCGTCACTATATGCATGGCTTCATTAACAGCGATGTCAACTTGTTTTGTGTGTGCAGATGCACTCCACACTAGAGCAGCATACTCTGCCATAGAGATGCTCAGGGTCCTGCTTTACTGAAAAACAGGGAGAGATATGGTACAACCAACCATTATTTTGTGGTGTGTTGTATTATGTTGCTTAATTGCTTGTACCCTGTTCAGAGTGGGAAATATCCCAGATGGGCAGTATAAACACATAGTTAGTTAGTTAGTTAGTTAATTAACCTGCAGGAGAAGGACCTAGTTGGTCGGGGATGGTGGTGGCAGATCCTAGGAGGCTAATGTTCTTCTATCTCCATGGGGAAAATTCTTACCTCGGCTGCCTCTGCTCCTCCTCTGTATAGTTGGGGGCCATTCAAAAGAGATGTTTTATTAATCAGAATGGGGGCTGCATGATTGTAAAGGTGACGAATTTTACTGCTAAATTGTTTTGAATACGTTTTACATCTCATTTTTGTGTGCGACTGTACCGTCCTGCTTTTAACCTGGTTTTATCCTGGTTTATGTAATCATATTTTATCTAGTGTGTTTTATTTTGACATGATATGGTCAGATGACTAATCAGTTAATAAAGGATGATGGTGGTGATGATGATGATGATGATGATGGTGATGATGATGATGCTCCCCTGCACACACACAAAACCGATTCCCCGTCGACAATCGGGACCTCCTTCCACTTCCCCAGCGCCCCTCGGCTCCGGAACCCGCAGGCTCCCCCCCCCGTTGATCCGCCCTCCCCGGAGTGAGACCGGCCAGGCCCCTAGCCTAGAGCCCACATTTGGACCCCCGTTCGCGACCTCTCACCCTCCATCATCTCCTGCGCGCCCTCCCCGCTCTCCGTCTCCGCTCCCGTCGTCGCCATAATGATTCGCACCCCTCCCCCTTCCGGCATCGGGTCCATCAGCCCGGGACAGCCAATCAACGACCCGCTTGGAACCTCCTCCAACCAATCGCCGAGTCAGTTTGGTTCCGTGAGAGCTCTTGCGCCGGCGCACAGCCCCGTGCCCCCCTGGGAAATGTAGTTTCGCTCAGGGACATTGGCCACAAGCCAGGCATATACGGACGGGAGGGTTTTTAAAGAAATTGGGCCGGCCCTGGCTGGGCATCAGCAAGAGTTGGGAGGAAGCACCTATATAAGGCCATTGTTTCCATTCGACTGGAATTTACAGGCCGGCTATTTTTTTTTTCTCTGATGGAGAATGATAAGGGAGGAGCAAATAGGTGACAGACAGTGGTGGAAAGAGAAGATTCCACGCATTATTATTACTACAGTATTATTAGCTCATTCTAAGATTGTTTTGAAAAAGCTGCTCCTTTCCCAGCTATTCAAGTTCTGGAGGGTGGTCTCTGTAAATGGTCTATTATAGATCCATCTATTTTTATTCAATTCTCATGTTTTTTTTTTAAAACCCCATGATTGTTATATTCAATGCATAATTATGAGTGAATGTACATAAGAGTTGTGCTGGTCCAGATTAATTATTTTGTCTAGTATTCATATTGAAAACAAAAATTGGTATTGTCAAAGCAATGGTATTCCCTGTGGCAATGTATGGTTGTGAGAGCTGGACCATTAGGAAAGCTGAGCGCAGAAGAATAGACGCCTTTGAGATGTGGTGTTGGAGGAGAGTTATGAGAGTTCCCTGGACACCGAGGAGAACAAATAGGTCAATCTTAGAAGAAATAACCCCAGAATGCTCCTTAGAGAAAGTCAAATTGTAAAGATGAAGCTAAAGTACTTTGGACATCAAATGAGAAGAGAGGATTCGCTTGAGAAAGCCTTGATGCTGGGAAGGGTGGAGGGAAAAAGAAAAAGGGGGCGGCCAAAAATAAGATGGATAGATGGTATTGTGGAGACAATGGGCACAGAGCTCAGTGAGTTGAGGGGGATGGTGGAGAACAGGAGTGCCTGGCGGGCAATGGTCCATGGGGTCGCAGAGGGTCGGAATCGACTATGCGACTGAACAACAAAAGTATTCTGTTTCCAGCAACAAGCTTGCAGTAGACCTTCTATATTGCCATCCTGCCAGCAACTCGTATGTGGTAACATATTAGTAATTGCATGCAGTCAATTCTGACCTATGGTGACCTTTTCCAGGTTTTCTAAGTAGAGAGTACCCAGAAATGGTTCACTATTCCCTTCTTCTGGGGACTTCCTGAGACTGTAACTTTTCCAAGGCTATGAAGGCTGGCTCTTCTGGCACTGGAGAACCTTTAGAATATGTAAACCACTCAGCTATCCAGCCTGCATGTTGTATATGTTGCATGCTGTCAAATAATTTCTGACCTATGGTAATTTGAGAATACACAGTAGTGCTTTACCATTCCTTTCTCTGAGCACCCTGACTCTTCTCACAGGAGGCACAGTGGGGACTCAAACTCCCAACCTTTGGTTTTGCAGCTAGATATCTAAACTAGCTAGCACTAGCCAGTATAATGCTGCTGAATATGGAGATTCTATATAGATATGTCCCGTAAGCTAGCTCTTCATGGCATGTGTAATTTCTTTTTAAAACCACTAGCCCAGCTGCCAACCTCCCATTTTCTGAGACTTGAGAAGCAAAACCCAAGGCTATATAGGCTGATCCTTTATGATGTGAGGTGCACAGAACAAGCAAGGTTTGGAAGATAACTAGAACTCCTTTTAAGCCAGTTGGTTGTGAGAATACAGGTAATGTGGGCCATTCCCTGCCTTTCTCCAGATGGCAAGATGGGTCCAAGTGTATCCATGTACTGGACCTCTGCCCAATTCCCCTCCCATTCCTTTTTGCTTTGCTTAACATATGCAACAATAACACAACATACAGATATTTGCATCGCATTAGTGAGTAAACAGCATTAGTAAAAAGCATTAATAAACAGTGTTCCATGCGCTCCAGTATCTAGTCATGCCTGCCCTACTTCACATACAACAGTCAAATGTTCCCCCTTTTCCAGTGCTCTTTATCCTGAGATTTGTCTCTTTACCTATAGACATGCAGAAGACAGCAGTTCTTTGATATTTCGGCCAATGTTTTGAAATTTCACAGTCTTTTCAACGTGTTTTATTTGTGCATTCGAATCTGGGGTCTTCCATGTGGAAATTATGTACTGTGCCACTAGGCTATGACCTTTTGTGATCTCTACAATGCTAGTGACACCACAATGCTTAAACTGTTTAGAAAATCCACCAACAATGAAAATTGATATACACATCTGGAGTACTCATGTGTCTCCTATATCAAGATTAAAATGGTGATGATTGATATTGCCCTGTAAATTATACCAAAGAAACATTATAGTCAATGCATGCTATGTTATTTTGGATGCACTCCTGTCCTTGATTTGCAAGATTTTTTTTCAAGGAAAAATGAAGAGAAATGATTATTTTAAAAAGAGATAACAACACAATCCTATTAAAATGTCTACACAGAAATGTATCTCATTTTGTTCAGTGGGATTTCTTTTGGAGTACTGTAATTGGATATAGGATTGCAGTTTAAGTTGGAACTAAAACATCTCTTACAATGAAATGTACAGTACTGTATATCACAAATCACAGAACTTCTAGGAAACCGCAATGAATGCACATTTTGCTTAGCCAGGCTTTGTTTAATGTATTCAGTTTCTACATACGATGATGAAATGTCAAGAAGATATTACTTCCTTATTTACAACAAAGTGCATTGCAAGAGCTTGCAGAGAAAATTCAAATGAAGCTGGTTTAGTTCTGATTAAAACTATGACATCTATTGCAAGTGCATTGAAACCATGTAAATAAAAACAAGAAATGTTTTATTTGAGACTTTCTGGGAATATCTTTGAGACATTGTGGGAATACTGTACAGGTATCTCCATCATTTTTTTTTGGCTGCAACTTTAAACATACAAATTAGAAAGGCTTCACTAAATAAAATATAGCTTATTTCTGGGTAAACAAATGTAGGATTGTACAGTTTATTGGCAATTTCAAAGTTCTAAGGGTAAAGTAAGGGAGCAAATTGAAAAGCAATATGGTGTAGTACAGAGATTCTCAACCTGTGGCCCATGGGCTGGATGCGGTCTGTGGCACCATTTCATGTGCCCCCCCCCACCGCCTCCACCATACCAGGAAATGCCATGTGGTGGAGGAAGGGCAAAATGGCTGTCCAGTCCCCAAAGCTGTCTGAGGGAGCGTGGCCCAGTCCCCGGTTTAAAAAGGTTGAGAACTCCTTGTGTAGTAGATAGAATGGCAGATTGGGAAAGAGGAGTTCAAATCCTGGCTTGGCTATGGAAACTCACTGACGGGTGGCGCTATAAAACCCTTCCTCAAACCTCTAACAAAATTGGATGCTACAACTTGTAGACTCCCAAGTTCTTTTCACCAGCACTAGAGCAGGAGTTGCCTGAAGAATTAAGAATTCAAATGTCTCTTTGAACCCAAAAGAGGATGAAGTCCAAGACAGATTTATCAATATAAGTGGGAAATCCACAACCTTGGAATTGGCTCCACATACATAGTCTCTAAAAAAAACCTAACAACCCCTAAACCAAGATGACAACGACCTCATCGTCTTCAATGTGAACATAGCTCCAGCTAATTAAAATCCAAAATCAGAACCACCTTAGGATTTCCCTACCCATTGGGCAGAACCAAAAAGCCCATAAGGGTTACATGAACTCCTTTGCATTAATCATCATCAACACCTTCTTCTCCTCAATTCAATTCAATTCTTCAACTTGTATGCCGCCCCACTCGCAATGTGACTAGGTGGCTAAAAAAGAAGCAATATCACAGTTACAAAATATCACAATTACAAAGTAATTACCAAAACATTTCAGGAGCAAAACTCAAGACGATGTCCACTTCCCTCCAGGCCTGGTCAACAGAGGGAAGAGTCCAGTGATGGGCTGCGGTGGGATTTTTGAGCCCTGCCGAGCTGCACAGCTGCTCTCTCCCCTCCGGGCTGGCCTCACCAGATCAAATGTTAAGCTGCCAAAATGAAGCCACCTTTACATGTTAAAAATGCATATACTTGTACAGTACATATGCATGTCCATAGAGGAAAAGAAAGCAAGCTATTTAGGATTGTAGTGCTATTTCCTTTTTTATTTATTTATTAAATTTTTATAGGTATTTAAACAATATAAGCATACAATAATAAGAGAATACAGAAATAAGAAAATTACAGAAATAAGATTACAGTTGTGGAGACGGTGGGCGCAGAGCTGAGCGAGTTGAGGGGGATGGTGGAGGACAGGAGTGCCTGGCGGACGGTGGTCCATGGGGTCGCAGAGGGTCGGAATCGACTGTGCGACTGAACAACAAAAAAATTAAAAATTAAAAAAGAAACTCATCAAAAGAGGGAAACACTTTTTCCTCATTTACATTGATATGAGTACAGCTTTTATATGCATTTAATAGAGCTTGGTTTGTTTTTCTATTATTGCTGCTTAGGTATGGTTTATGTAAGTGCTATTTCCTTTTAACTTTATTGATTATGATAAGAAACAGTGACTCTAAAACGCGTGTGGAGTTTCCTTATTTGATCGTGGAACACATCCCGTACTGGGATGGGGGACGCGTGGGCTTCCAGGCATGTTGGACTACAATTCCCATTTTGTCCTATACAGCAAAGGCAAGGGTGAAGGATGATGAGAGGTTCAGTACAACAAAATATGGAGAGTCATATGTGTACTCTATATATGCCTGCTCTTTATTTTCCTTGGGCGGGAGAAGAAAGTCGGCCCGTGAGCAAGAGAGGCCAAAAGTCTTGGACTGAGTCTGTGGCTCTTCCGAACCGCCCGCCCGCTGAAGGTTCCATAGAACGGTCCAGGCGCGTCCCTAGCAACCATTTGCGCGGGATTATTTCACTTCGAGCGTTGGGGAGACTCCGCCCCTCGACGCGGATTGGATGACGGGAGTGTCAGTTCCTCGTCCCGTCGCCTCCCTTTGGCTGCCAGTGCAACCAAGGCGGCGTTTCTCCCGCCTATGCCGTTCGATTCATTCCTACCTGGGCGGAGAGTTGGGTGGAGACTTTTGTAGCAGCTGAGCGGGAAAAAGAAGGCTTTTGGGCGGCTGAGCCCTCGAGCCTGGTTGGAGCACAGCCGGGGACCCATTCAGGTCCTGGAAAGGATGATGGACTACTACGGGTGCCCCTGAGAATGTACAGAGTGCGCGTCCCTCTCGGCCAGGTAACCGGAGTTCACCTGCTCTACCAAAGAGGGGCCAAAGATGAGATGGCTAGCTAGATGGTATTAATTATGGAGACAATGGGCACAGAGCTGAGCAAGTTGAGGGGGGTGGTGGAGGACAGGAGTGACTGCCTGTTAGGTCTCTGCCCCGCTGCTCGGCTTGCAGGAGGGACACTGGTGGATGGCGTAGCAAATGCGTGCGTCACTAATGCCTCCCGATCTGTGCTTTGGCTGCTCTTTGGCTGGATTCGAACCTCTTACCCAATCTGTTTTGCAACAGGATGAGAGAGAGATTTTAAGCTGCCATTTTCTCTGCTTAAACCAGGAGTGCCCAAACTATGGGCCATGGGCCAGATCTGGCCCCAGACACCAGTTCATCCGGTCTGTGCCGCCCTCGTCACTCCCAGAAACGGAAGTAAAATGAGCCTGTACGTTACTTCCGCTTCCGGGAGTGACGAGGGCGGTGCAGACCGGATGAACGGATGTCGGGGGCCAGAGCCGGCCCACAGCCCATAGTTTGGGCACCCCTGCTCTTACCTCTCTGCCAAACTTTACTGATGACCTTTTCAGTAATGACATTTGGGTCCCCCAGTTTCCTTTTTGCCACCGGTTGTCTTTCCCACTCCTTCCTCTTTCCCGTATCTCTGTCCGATAGAGAGGTATTAAGGGGGCTGTGGTGGCTTAGTGGTTAAGACATTGAGCAGGTCAGCAGGTCAAGCCCTAGTGCTGTGCGATGCAGTAAGCTCCTGTTGTATGCCCCAACTCCTGCCAACCTGGCAGTTCAAAAGCAAAAAATTGCAAGTAGATAAATAGGTACCGCTTGAGTAGGAAAGATAATAGTGGTCCATGCTCTCTGGCATCTAGTCATGCTTGCCACATGACCATGGAAACATCTGTAGACAGCGCTGGCTCTTTGGCTGTAAGCAGAGATGAGCACCAACTCGTAGAGTTGGACACGGCTTGTTTTTTTAGCAAGGGAGATTTTAACTTCACTATAGAGAGGTCTTATGGGTATCATCTCTTTGACTATCTCTCCATTTCCCCAACAAGATGAACCACTCCTTTTTTGGGAGTGGTGGTGACTTTTCTTATAAAAAGAGGGAATTTTTCCATCCCTCCTCACCCTGTTTCCTCCTTAGTTATGTCCCAGGACCCCATTGAGCCAGTCTCCATGCCACATATTTGTCCTGGGTCTCTCTGATGGCTTCTATTTTCATTCCAGAGGCTGGATTTTTGGAGGACATTCGGACATGACCATGGCAGCCAAGGAATGGTCACCCTCCAAAGTGGCCCTTGCAGGCTCTTCAATAAACCTGGGCCTTCCTGGGATCTGTGAAGAGTTGAGCAAGTCCTTTCCCAGGGACAAGAAAAGGAAGAATGGTCTTTCCAGGCTCTGTAAGAAGAAAACATCTTTGTCAGGTGACTACTTGGCTTGTCAAATTTCATGTACAGTAATACCTCGGATAAGGCTAAAATCGCATAACGTTAAGTAATCTGGGGAGGAGAACTGGATCAAATAACGTTAAGGTCCTATGGGATGGATCGGATAACAACCGCTAAAGCCTGTGCGGTTACAATGTATCTCTATCGAGCTTTAACGTTATCCGATCCATCCCATAGGATTTTAACATGCATCAGATAACACTAAAAATCGGATAACACCAAGACTTGTGGAACCAAGTCTTAGCGTTATCTGAGGTATTACTGTACTTGTTAGTGAAAGGGAAGGTGTTGTTTTAAACAGTGTTGGTTTGTTGCATTGCAGCTGGAGGAAAGTGTTTCTGGGAAAGCTATTGGGGAAAGAGAACGTTAAACAACCTTCTGTAATTTGGCACACTCAAGACATTTTGGATTACAGGTTCCCCTCCACACCTACAACGGTGGTGATAGCTATGGATAATAGGAGTTCTCTTTTGATCTGTCTGTAGGTTCCAAATTTAGAGGAGAGAGTGGGGTAAAAGGAACAAAACATAGTGAGGCATTTATGGGGACGGATGCAGTGGCTCAATGGTTAAGAAGCTCGCCTTGTTTGCTGGAAGGCTGGCAAGTTGGCAGTTCGAGACCCAGGTACTGCATGACGGAATGAGTGTCCGTCTCTGTCCCAGTTCCTACCAACCTAGCAGATCAAAAGCAAGAAATTGCAAGCAGATAAATAGGGACCACTTTGGTAGGAAAAGATGGGGACATGAAAGGTGCCTCATTTAGGCGTCCCCTGAATGAAGTTCATCCAGTAAAAAATTAAAAAAAAATCCTTTCAACCCAGAATGTCTGACATGAAATTATTATTATTATTATTATTTATGGGGAAAGAGCGAACCATAATATTTTCATTATGAAAATATTCATGGGGTTTTGGTATCTGGCCATTATTGCGTGTTCTCCACACTGATGACATCTGTCAACATAATTATTGACACCCTGTCCATGTGAATTGTGTTATTCTGCTCAGAAATTTAGCTCATTAACTCTACTCCTTTTGAGCTTATGAGGAAGTAGGACATCTTTTCTAACCTTTTTAAAATCAATGTGAGCCTCCACAACATTGCTTAGTCCTTTCATTGTACTGTAAATTTGTTAACATTTTGGGTCCCAAAGTGATTTTTAAACTACTCATAAGCTGTTGTTTTGAAATCTGCCTCGGATGAACAGAGTTAAGACCATTGTTTTCTTTCTTCTCTAGAAAACGGATGGAGTTCCTACTGCTTATCTTCTTTAGCTGCCCGGAACATCTGTACTACCAAACTGCATAGCTCTCGAAACCATTTGGAATTGCCTTCCTATTCTTGTTCAGTATGCAATGCATCTTCATGCTCTCTCTTAAATGCCCTGGCCTTGGGCGAAGCCACTCAGGGCTTGCCAATTGTTGTGCGCAATCCAAACAAAGCTGTTTTCACTGTGGATGTTAGAACTACTGAGGTATTAATGAGGTTTTGTATCTATTAAGTTAAGACACGGGGTGGGGATCCTGTGGCTTTACAGATGTTGCTGGGATACACAACTCTTGTTCTCCATGGCCATTGGTGATGTTGGCCTTTGGGAGGGTCATCAGATGTCACCCATGACATCCACATTTATAAGCATAGTGAATATGTGGAAGGCTAGTAGGTGTGAGAATGTGTTTATAATTGCACAGCATGTTACAGTGTTACAGCCGTTCATTTGTATCATGATGCATTTTTATTTGTTACAAAACACGTGAGAAAAGAACAAACAAACGTAAAGAATTCAAAGATATAGATTGCAGAACATATACCATAGTGATTTAAGAGAATTGTGCAGAGAACTTCAGGGTTTCCCCCACATCTTATGCCTGTTACATGACCACGGAAATGTCTGCAGAAGCAGACAGCGCTGGCTCTTCGGCTTTGAAACAGAGATGAACACTGAATCCTAGGGTCAGATACAGCTGGTTTTCAAGCAAGGGAAACCTTTACCTTTACTATGTTGCTCAGACCCATACAAGTTGCTTCAAGCACCATAGTATAAAAAATGCTTCTCCCATTACATAAGAACTGATCCTGCAACCTGGGACAAAACATCTAGCAAACTGCAGTGGGGGAGGCATAATTATTGAATAGGAATGGGCTGTGTATATTCATTTTAAGGTCTGAAACAACATTCTGTCTTAAATCTATTCTGAAGATGGAATGGAATCTACAGTATAAGGATTAAACTTTGTCAGGCACTGTAGTTCCAATGAAAAGTCCTCATTTCATGCCGAGCATAATCAATTTCTTTTTAAAAAATTGATATGGTTGTTAGCATCATATGCATTTTGGCTTTTAGTGGCTGCATTCTGTTGCATAGCTCCACATGGGCCAAGAGAAATACAGTAAAACCTCGCATATAGAGCGCCTCGCTTAAAGAATAACACACTTAAATAGCATAATTTTCTCTGAATGTTTGCTTGACTTAACAAATAAAACCAACCAAAATCTCGCTTAACAAATAAATCGGGGTTTGCAACCCACCCCCTAGAAGTCACAATAGGTCACTTACAATTGTGTTTTGCTTAAAGAGCAAACTTGCTTAAAGAGCAATCCTGTGGAACACATGCTCTTTAAGCGAGGTATAACTGTACATCATTAGTTGTGGCAAGTAATCACTGATTAACGGCTTCATTTGGTGATTTTTGGGGTCCAAGTGACTTGTATATAATGCAACACCAAAGGAATCCATTAATTAGTAGCAATTTGTCACTTTCCATTGCACATGCAAAGGCATGTAACAGGATTTTAGTCAGTTAGTTTTTTAAAACATGCATAAGAACATTTTCATGCCAGTAGAATAAGCAGGCCTTGTTTACTGAAATCAGCGGGACTTTATATTCTTTCTCTGTATTGCTATCACTAGTGATGTAGAAAATCAGATGAATTTATTTTTCTGTTTAATAGCAGTGAGGAAAATTCTTGTAACTTTTCTTGTTCTGATCTTTAGATTCTAGTTGCAAATGACAAAGCCTGCAAGCTTCTTGGTTATAGTACTCAGGAAGTGATTGGCCAGAAATTATCACAGATGATTGCAAAATCAAATTGGGATATTATGGAAGCACTGAAAGAAGACCATGTTGATGCTGACGAACATGAAACAGTAGTGCCTGGAATAGTGGTATGTGAGATGTGGAATAAATGTGCTCTAGCAGAAATATTTGTGTTGACATTTCAATATAAACATCCCATACCCTTTTTAATAATAATCGGCTGTCAAGTCTGAGTTATGGTGATACTGCTTAGATTTTCTTGGCAACCTGGGACAAAACAGTAACAGACCCATTACTCACGAGTAGAACCTTGGTCTACATGGAAATGGGACTGCACCTGAACTGACGACCTCCAGCTAAGCAATTCAGGATTTTAGCTTGCCTTCTCACATGTCTTGATCTAAGTCCCAGCTGTAAGTAAGGTAGCACATAGGAAATTAAACTGCTCTAGTCATCTTCATGCCTTTTAAAAGTATATTTCAATAACATTTAAAGATTCTCTAGGCAATGAAGCAATTTTAAATCAGTGGCTCAAGTGGCTAAGACGTTGACTGGAAGGTGGGAGGTCAGCAGTTTGATTCCCGAGTGCTGTGGGATGGAATGAGCTCCTTTCTTTGTCCCAGCTCCTGCCAACCTAGCAGCTCAAAAGCAAGAAATTGCAAGTAGATAAATAGGGACTACTTCAGTGGGAAGGTAAACAGCGTTCTGTGCGCTCCAGTGTCTAGTCATGCCTGCCACATGACCATGGAAACATCTGCAGAAGCAGACAGCGCTGGCTCTTTGGCTTTGAAACAGATGAGCACTGAACCCTAGAGTCAGATACAACTGGCTTTCAAACAAGGGAAACCTCTACCTTTTACCTTTAAACACATTAAAAATAATAAAAGCCTAAGTGTGGAAGCCCAAAGGGCTTCTCCCTCTGATTTAATAGACTAAATGTTTGCTAGAGAACTACTTTTATGTATGGTGAAGAGCAAAGAGAAAGAGCTTTCTCCTCCCCCTTTTATCTCTTCCAAAAAGTTCCACCCTCTGCCCATTCCCTTAAAGGATTTCAGCCAATCACTACACAATATTACATGTCTATCAACTCTAAGTTTCATTTCCTCCAAAACACAAGGCTAGCATGTTTTAACTATCAATCCTTCTCTGAAATGCACCATAACTCCCCCCACACTTGGAAATCTCCATTACAGATTCAAAGAACACACAGGCCCATTTCCATGACATCCAATGCTCAGAACTGATTTACTATTCTCTTCCATCAAATCACTATAGCCACGTGCATAGTGACAGGATGCCTCAAACCTACACCAGTTGAGAAAATATAGCCTCTTGTTGGTGTCGCTTCACCAAAGATAAGGAGAGAAGTAGCAGCAGATGCAAAGAGAACTAAGCAAGAGAATGACTCTTTAACATTCTCTGAATGGATATAACCCTTAAGTCCACCGGCAGAAATCCAGGAAGAGCTTTATTGCAAGAACAAACATTCTTGAGGGTACATAAGAGCAATACCAAATTAGAAAATGGAGGAAAGAGCTCACTGGGCAAGGAGGACCCTGAATAGGCTGAGGGTCAGAGTCTCTGAATGCAAGACCATCAAGCTCAAGTTGGGGCAGCTGGTCAACAGCAGCACATGTGTGATTGTGGAGAGATACAGAATCTGGCTCATTTACTGGTCTGCCAATTAATACCAGAAAAACACACCAATGAGGACTTAAGTTTGGCCAATGACAAAGTCAAGAAAGTGGCTTCATTTGGCAGTCCATTTAGCAGTCCAGGACATGAAAGAAGAAGAACCTTTCTCTTTTTCTGGTGGTGGCGGCTTGAGATTGCAGCTTGTCCATTGTACCGTGGTGAACTGCACTCCCACCCTCTAAGGCCAGATACCTAACTCACTCCGTGATCAGGCCACTTATACTGCTCATACAGCCACAAAAGAAACTCAATTGATACCTATAGGAATCCTATGTATCACTATTTTTACTTATATTTAATGAGAATAATTTTCTTAATTTACTTGGCTTTTTAGCACATAGAAGTTTGAATATACATTAGTAGTAAAGTATGTTTGCTTATATGCTTGTATTACTCATGTAGTAAAGATATTACATTTGCTATGCTCATTTTTGTGCACTAGCAAAACAAGTTGCTGTATATGTATTTCTTTACTATGAACAGAGCACAAATAGACAAATTCTCATATATTTGGGTAGTCTTAGAGTTGGCAGCTCTGAATGAGGTTCTCAAAAGGTGTAGATGCCTTTTCAAGGAAAGCATGAGCAATGGGAAAGAGAAATTCAGTCTTTTCTTTTCCTTTCCAACCTTGATTTGAGCTGGAGTGCCACTTCTTTATCCTGCCAGTTCTGCAGTAAGAACAACCATGGATATTGGGTGTAAGCGATCTGTAGTTCTGTGGGTCAACATCTGCCAGGTATCTTTGGGAGGATTCATCTGTTTAGATAGACTTTTCCTCCTGGGAATGGGCTATCAATAACAAGAAAGAGTGGCTGGGTCTGATCCTGTATTTCTAATAGCAATTGCACTGCAGAAAGTGAAACTTTTCATAGAGTCATCGAATCACTGAGTTGGAAGGGACCGTTTAGGTCATCTAATCCAACCTTCTGCTCAATGCAGGAATCCGAATCAATGCAGATGTGACAGATGACTCTCCAATTCTCTCTTGAATGTTTTTGTTTTCGGGGTTAGAGCTCTCACCACTTCTTGAGGCAGTTGGTTCCACTGTTGTACTGCTCTAACCATTACTTTTTTCTGATATTCAGACTATATCTGGCTGCCTTTAGTTTGAGCCTGTTATTACGCATCCTGGACTCTGGGATGATCGAGAAAATATCCTACCCTTCCTCTTTTAACAACAACAACAACAACAACAACAACAACAACAACAACAACAATCATCATCATCATCCAAATTCTTGACGAGTGCTATCATATCACCTCTCAGTTTCCTTTTCTTCAAGGCTAAACATGCCCAGTCCCTTCAGTCTTTCCTCATATGGCTTGGTTTCCATTCCTCTGATCACCCTTGTTGCCCATCTCTTTACATGCTCTAATTTGTTTGCGTCTTTCTTGAAGTGCGGTGCCCACAATTGGACACAGTACTCTAGATGTCTAACATCTAGCATAGGGATTCTCAACCTGCAGCCTGTGTGTCGGATGCGGCTGACGGCACCATTTCATGTAGCCCCACCACCACCTCCACCACACCAGGAAGTGCCATGGGGTAGAGAAAGAGTAAAATGGCCGTCTGGACCCCAAAGCTGTCTGAGGGAGCATTACCTGGCCCCTGGCTTCAAATGGTTGAGAACTGATCTAGCATGATTATTATAGCAGGATTGTAGATTCTTTGTATGGCCTTTTAACAAGTGTCCCTGAAAGAAGCGAATGGTAAAGAATGTCTGAGTATTCTCTACCTAGAAAACCCTGAAAATGGTCACCATGTCAGAATTGATCTTTCTGTGATATGCAGATTATAAATTTAAAGTTGTTCTTTCTGAACAGGTGGAGGTTATTTCCTGTACCAAAGAAAAGATCCCAGTTTCTGTGTGGCTGAGAAGACTTAAAAACCATTGCAGTCATTACTGTGTGGTAGTCCTAGAGCCTGTTGAACGACTCTCCGCCTCTGTGTTTTTCACAAGTATTGTGAGTAAAGTTTCAAAAAGGGTGGTGTAATCTGAGCTAAAATCTCAGCACGTAAATAAAATAAAATGCCAGGCAGTTGTTTTTTTTAAGTGATTCTGTACAAACTGTTTCTCTGAATGGCTTTTTGTTAAATACATGTTGGAGACTGAAATTATTCACATAGTTTAATATCCACAAGACTATGCTGATTCTACCTGGGTGTTGCCTGCTTTCTATTGTAATTTAAGAGATGTAAAGCTTTAGTTAACAATAAGTGGTTGCAAAGCTGTCAGGCATTTATTAAAGTAATTACAGTGGTACCTCATGTAACGATTTTAATCCGTTTCATGGGGCTCGTTGTACAAAACAATTGCTATACGATACATGCATTGTATGGTGATTTTCCCTATGGGATGCATCATACAACCATTTGTTTTGATGCGTTGATTTTCCCATTGAAAAATTGTTGTATGATTTTTTCCATAGGGAAAATTGTTATGCAGGATGCCATTTCCCCCCAAAACCTAATTGTTATTTTGTTGCTAAATGGGGCGATTGTTGTATGAGGTTCCAGTGTATATGTATGTTCTTGTATATTTGTTATCACATTTTCTTCCTCCTTGGTGGTCTATTGTAATACTGAAAGATATCAGAAATCCACAGACATTTTATCAGACAAGAAACAAAACACAAAAAGAAAGACAACAACATTATAGTACCTTCAGGCTCGAATGCTATGTTTCAGTGTGTGCTGTCATGGATCAAGTCTACTTCAGAACTGAGGCAGTGGACTTGATCCATGAAAGCTGACATTAAGACATAACAGTTAGCCTTTAAGATGCCAAAACAATTTTGTTTTTATTTTGCTTTGTTTCTTGTTTGATGCGGCTGCACAAACTAACATGGCCAAATCTTTAAAAACATAGATGTTTCCATGGTCTCTTGAGTGTATTTGGGACTCGTTCTCTTTAATTCTGTCCTATCTTGCTGTTTTGAAATGGAACATTCTGCATGTATAAGCTGAATAATCCTATGTATTTCTCATCTAAAGGGAGAGATTACTTCTTGTGAGCCCCTTTTTGCTCATCTTCATGGCTACTCAACATCAGAAGATGTGGTTGGCCATTATATAACAGACCTTATCCCTTCTATTCAAATCCCTGCACCTGGCAAGAAAATCCCAAAGGTAAGATGTTGTGAATTGCTGAAGTTATTTTCGTAAATAATACTTGGAAGCTAGATTTCTGCATAGGTTGATACAGGCACAACTGGTGGATGGGGATGAGGGGTGCCTCCCTTCAAAAGTTTGAGTGGAGGCAACCTCCCTGCTCCAGTCACCAGCAGCCCTTAGGCTGATACTTGTATATAACTTTATGGTAGTACTTTGAGGCGCCCATCCAATCAGATTGATTGGATTGACTTCCTAACCACTGCCAATGAATGCTTTATTTGTGTAAGGGTATGGGTTTGGGATCTATTCTGCCTACACATCTACCTGTTTCTTCATCCTTACCATTAAAAAATGCTTTAAAATGATGCATACTGTCTGGATGTAATGACCAAACCCTACATGTCCTTGTGATGCAGACACAAACATATGTGTGCACACTCGCAAATTCACATGTGTTAGTGCAGAAAGTGGAACTGGAGGGGGAAGAGAGAAGAAATCTGTCCTAATTCCATTCCCTCCACCCTTCATGTGTAGGCAGAACAGATCTCTAGCCCTACCCTGGAGTGTTCTAGGCTAGGAGTCAGCAAACTTGGCTCTCCAAATATTCTTGGACTTCAATTCCCAGAAGCCCCGATTAACAGAAGCATGTTGTGTAGTCAACATTTTAGAGCAGTTCCAGTTGTTCTAAATAGGGGGTGACTTAGCAGATGAACTACCATGTAGGTGACCTGTTCACATTGTTATATGACATACAACTTCTTCTCTCAGAATATCAGGATTCAGAGATCTGTTGGCCGAGCTAAGGAAGGGACAACGTTCCCTCTCAGCCTGAAGCTGATAGTGAAATTTCCTGTTGAAGACTGTACCCCAAGACAAGATGTTCCTGAGCCAAAGCGTGATGCTGGTGCTTCAGACGATCGTCCAACTTCCTTTCCTGTAGGTTGTTCCTTCTGTGCTACTATCTGGGTGTTCACCACCATCAGCGGGCTGATCACTGTTCAGGCAGACGGTACAATTTATGGAATCAACAACACATTTTCTCTGATGCTGTTTGGTTACGAGAAAAAGGAGCTGCTAGGGAAGGTAACATTTTAATTGCTTTCCTCTCTAATGAAAAAACAAATCCCTTTGTAGACATGAAGTGTTACCATTTTGCTCATTTTAGAAATAATATTACTCCCTTTCTGAGTGCTGAGAAGTCAAAGAGGCTATTCAGAAGACAGATAGGAATATAATCCACAGACTGGTGCATTTTAGTTAAGTAACCAGCTCAAATGTGGGGGTTTGAGCAGTCTAACTAGGCAAGGTTGCTCCTCTTTTGTCAATGATGTTAGGCCAGGACTAAAACTCACCAAAGCATCCTCCGTCGGATCTCTTGGGCAAGGTGAAAGCGGAGGGCACACGCCATAGTATGCCTAGCCAGCGGGTGATGTAATATCCCAATGGCTAAAAAACTCCATGCAGATGGACTTGATTCTCTAGTCCATTTACATGTGCAGAATGTCATCGCAGGACATCTTAATGCACAGACTCCTTGCTGAATAATGACTCCAAGATATCCAAGGTAACCAGCCGCAGTTAGTGTACCTCAAGCACAGTGGTTCCTCTGCATTTTGGACATGGGGTACCTTTTATAGACCTCTTTTAAATAATATTATATTGGCACTGATCACTACATGGTAAGTGTAAGGGGGTAGGTTTAATTGTGGTTAATTTTGTATTCTAGAACATCACATTCTTGATTCCTGGTTTTTACAAGTACATGGATAGATCTGAGGGCTCCTCTGTGATATTCCAACACTCTAGAGGAAGTTGTGATGTGGACGTAGGAAATGCGAGCTTTTCTGTTGACTGTGAAGGAACTCAGGAGAATGGCTGCAGTACAGGCAAAGGTAAATCTACTGGGAGGTAGGAAGGTGGGATGTCAACAGCATATGTTTCTTCTTTTCTTTAAACCGTTTGTATAGTAAATGTAGGGATCGTGGTGGCTTAGTGGTTAAGACGCTGAACTTCATGACCGGAAGGTTGGCAGGTCAGCAATTTGAGACCAAAGTACTCCACGACGAAATGAGCTCCTGTCTCTGTTCTGGCTCCTGTCAAACTAGCAGTTTGGTGGGAAGGTAGACAGCATTCTGTGCTCTCTGATGTCTCGTCATGCCTGCCACATGACAAGGGAAACATCTGCAGTCGCAGACAATGCTGTTTTTTTGGCTGTAAACAGAGATAAGCACTGAACTCTAGAGTTGGATATGACTAGCTTTCGAGCAATGGCAACCTTTATCTATAGTAAATGTGGCCTTACTGTTCTCATCTTTTATTTGCAATGGCCAAGAGCCTCCTTGAAGATTACGGTACTGTATTTTGGAACCACAATCAGGCATAACCTGGGCAACGGCCACTTTGTGCTGGCTAATCTTTCTCACACGAGGTCAGGTGAAAGAAACTACAGAATGGCTTCATTTGGCAGTTTCATGCCTGTCCTAGACATGGAAGGAGGAGGAGGAGGAGGAGGAGAATTGCAAACTCTAAAAAACATGAGCTTTGAAATGATTAAATAGCTAATATTTTGCATTTAGTTAGAACAGTGATGGCCAACTTGGAGCTCACAGATGTCCAGATGTTCTTGGACTTCGATTACCAGAAGCCCAAGTAAGCAGACCTGCCAATCAGGGCTTCTGGGAATTGAAGTTTGAGAACACCTGGAGTGCCAAGGTTGCCCATCACTGGGTTAGAATTTCCAAGGTGGTAGTCTTGTTAGTTTATTTCAGCATAGATCAAAACAAATAAAACACACAAGGATTGTGGCACTTTTAAGACTAACACATTTGTTTTAGGCTCAGTGTTCATGTACAGTATTACAATTTGATAGAGGATGCTTGCTGGCCTGTTCAGGGAGTTATAGCTTTAAAAGGGACCTGTTCCCATGTGTGAACTTACAGTGTATCCCTGGCTGAAAAAAATCACTGTACCTCACTGTTTCTGGCTGGGTTTAATTTTTGTCTTTGATCCAGGCACCAGGGCTTGTGCTGCTGAAGAGGCGAGTTGCCTGCAAAAACAACAGGACTTGGCAAGGAGTGATAGAATGGAGCTCCATATTAGTCAACCAGCAAGCGGTCATGATTTGCCCTCTGGTCTGTCATCTTCTCTGGAGGCACTTACATCACTGAATGGGTAGGATACATCATTGGGCTGAAACAGAGACAGTGAATATACTATGGGAAATGTTTCCTTTCTCATCACAATATAACTACAGTAAAACCCCGATTTATGTATGCCACTACTTATGTAAAAATCAACTTGCTTAAGGGTTTGGTTTTTTTTTTTTTTTGCATAAACTAGTGTCCTGATTTATGCAAAAAAATCGACTTACATAAGGGGTTTCACTGGATTGTAATTCTGAAATGGTGCTGCCACAATTCTAGAATTACAAATTCCATCCTGTGCCACCCGTCTCCACCACCGGAAGTTGCAAAAAATCACTTACCTTGGTGGTGGCGGTGGAGGCAGCAGTGGCACATCCCTATGGAGATTCATCAATTTACATAAAACCCCTATTTACGTAAGAAGCTACGGAACAGACTTTTTACGTAAATTGGGGTTTTATTGTAATAATTGTTATTCTTCACAGCAGAGAAGGTGCACCAAGGATTGATGTGCCTTCTATTAATCCACATGAAGAAGCTATGAACGAGATACATATGGCGGAAACTTCCAGTTTCCAGCCACGTGAAACGTTCACTAAAACAGTTTCTTTCAGAACCATGCATGTTGGAAATTAGAACTGATCGGGAAAATAGGTATCTTGTCAGCAGTTGTTGTGACCTATTTCAGGAGAAAGACAACCCTTTGGATATCCACAGGTCTGGTTCACCACATGACAATGTGAAGCCTACCACTACAACAAAGAACGAGAGAACAGAACTTCATGATAGGAAGGACAGGCAGTGGAAGAGTGGGTGTTGCTTGCCTCCTTTTGTGTCCGCTGTCCCGGAACCACATGTATCACCAAACGAGTAAGTTTCAGATACTGCACATGGAATGGACGTTTTGTCCTGATGGCGCAGTGGTTAAACTACTGTATTGCAACCAAAAGGTTGTAAGTTCGATCCTGACCAGGGCTTGAGGTTGACTCAGCCTTCCATCCTTCAGAGCTTGGTAAAATAAGTCCCCAGCATCTTGGGTGCAAAATGCTAATTAACTTGTGAATCACCCAGAGAGTAACTAAGTGCTATGGGGTAGTATATAAGTGTGATTGCTTTTGCTTTGAAGTTCATTGGGCACAAAATGCCATAGATTTGTTATTTTTCCTAGAGGGGCAAAATATAAGTTTAATAAATAAATATTTTTAGGTAGGCTTAGCTAGTATGCATATTCGTAATGTGTTTGTTTATGGATTATTAGGGAACTCATGGTATAATGTATACATTTGTGCATAATTATCCCCTGTGTTTCAATACTTTGGTATATTTCTTTAAGTATCAACAAACTGGATAAGCGCAGTTGTAGCTTTAATTTATGTTGATAAAAGGCTAAGCCTCCCTGGGACTTGGGGCGTATTATTTTCCTCAGTGTGATAAAGAGAGTTTCTGTGAAGGCCTTAATTATTCTAAAACAGGGGTGCCCAAACATTTCAGGCATGGGCCAGTCACAAGGTTCGGGGTGCCCAAACTATGGCTCAGGGGTCAGATCTGGCCCCCAGAGCCAATTCATCTTGCCTGCACTACTCTTGTCGCTCCCAAAAGCGGAAGTAAAATGCACCCGTACTTCCACTTCCAGGAGCAACGAGGGTGGCACGGGCCAGATGAATCAGCATTGGGGGCCGGAACAGGTCCCCAGGCTGTAGTTTGGGTACCCCTGTTCTAGAAGAACAATGATTGCAATCTATTCCTCCAGCAGTTGACAGATCTGTGAAAACAATCACTTCATTTATATTCAGAATAAATGCCAGATTCCCCTTGCCTTCTTTATGAAAGGAGAAAAGAGACACATAGTTCTTAAAGGTGTAATCCAAAAATTGGGGTGGGGGGGAAGGGAGGAGAGCAAGTGATTAGGAATCTGTGGGGTTTCATAAAGGGCAGATTGCAGTTTTGTTTCAAATAAAATGTCCTTGTCATTTGAGTTGCTTTATCCAACCTATTTCAATAGGGCTTGCTTTCAGGCTGGGAAAGGGACATTTCCTATATCTATATTCAGCACTTGATAAGTCAACTAATAACTGTTATATGTGTGAAACATCCTCCTAGAGGGAATTGCTCATAGTATAACTGTTGCTATGGCTTTCCTGTCTCTTCCATTTCAAACAATAATCACTGACGTAACTGAACAATTAATTTGTGAATCTTTAAGTAATTTTCACATCTGTTTGGTGAATTAGTTCTAAACCAGTCACTTGAAAGATCATCCTACATAATAACTTAAAAGGAAAGACACCAAGTAGAAGAGTAGGTGTAGCCTACTAGGAGTACTGAAACTTCTCATTTGAAACCCTAGCGCCATCATGAAAGGAGTTCCGAAAGTCAGCTGTTGCTTGATTTTATTTAAAGGCTATCTGTCGTGTGCCAGAAAGCACCTAGATTTTTTGTAGTAAATGGCAATCAGCAAGAGAAAACAATATTAAACTTTTAATATTTAAAGCTTTACTACCTTTAATAAGGCTGTGCATCATTGGAAGACAGGATGCATCCTCTCAAACATAGAAAGACACACAATCTTAACATAAAAATGGTCAATCGATTTTTCCAAAATGGCCAATAATATGGAACTGGGTTCTTCTGTGGAAGGATATTTTAAAGTATAGCTGAGCTGGTCCCCCAAACTGTGCCTTGTGTGAATTTACCTCATCACAAAAGGTAGTGTCATTGAAAATTAGTGTCATCTTGTGGCATTCAGGTATTTTAGATTACATTTTTAATGCTCCCCAGTTAATTCAAATGAGACTCTAGAACCACGGTTCACAGTGTGGGTCACATGCCCCATAGGGGGGCAATTTGATTTTTAAGGAAGGGGGCAATTCGAGAATGAGTTATTAATAGTGAATGGCCTCTTTGGCTTCCTCTATGTGAACAGGAGTTCACTTTTTGAATAACAAGAATTATATGTCATGGGTGTGTGTGTGTATGTGTCAGGATTTTAGACATGGTGAGGTGGGGCATGGTCAAAAAAAGGTTGTGAACCACTGCTCTAGAATGAGTTATGTTCATTCACCACCCAGAGCAAGGCAGGAATCATGTGTTCTCAGATCTTTGTTTCAATTCTGGAGCCAGTATCTCCTTCCTTTCAAGTTATATTCTCATGGCTTTAATCTGATTTTGGTTAGGTTTTCTATTGAGGATTTATTTTATTGTCTTTTATTGTGTTATTACTGATAATTTTATTTTTATTTACCATCCTGGCATTCTGTCGATGAAAAAACAGTTAAATATTTTGAGAAACGTTAAATATTGAATATACATGGAGGGGAGACATATTGCCAGCGATCCTTCTCTCTATATATCAAAACCAGTCACTCTTTTCTTTCATAACAGGCATGATTCTGGTGGCCGTATCCTGGTCCCTGAAGAAGTAACTTCTGAGCTTTTTTCACATGATGGAGACTTCAGTGAGACAGAGATTACAAAATTTGTTAATTCTCAGCATTATGATGCACATCTTCCCAAACAATTTCATTCAGAACCTTGTGTGTTAGAAAACAGAATTTATCTGCAAGGCAAAGATTTTGTCAGGAGCAGTTATGATCTTCAAAAAGAAAACAACAGCCTTATGGGCAGACATAATTCTGATATAGCCCATGACATTATGAAGTCCCAATCTGCTCCTACATGTTTGAGAATGGCAGGTTCTGTCCTTGCTGATCAGACCTTTGTGGCAGGTGTATTAGAAGATGATTTGGGGCCTGTGGCAAGTGGTCCTTGTGAGGCCCTCAGTGTTTCTTTTGGCACTCCCACACTGGATGAGCCCGCGTATAACACAGCGTCCAGTTCTAAGCAACCCTGTAAGGCGACAGGTTCCCTGTCACGTGGCAACCTGAGAAGTAGCGCAAGGAATTTGGGATTTGAAAATGTCACACGAAAAAAACCAGCAAATGATTCATTGGTCTTTGGGTCTGAGGGAAGAAATGATTCTCCTGTTCCTGCCGGATCTTGCATGCCTTGTGTTGGTTCCTCAGCTGTTGGGGAGGGTAAAAAACTGCCAGATGACATAGAATCTCTGTGTTGTGGTCTGAGGGACATGAGTCTCGGGCTTAGTCAAAACATGGTTTCAGGCATAGGGCCTGCTTCTAGATCAATACAGGAAGATCTGGTCCAGTCTCCAGACCGGGCAAATAATAAATCAGTGAATGATCAAACAAAATTCCTCTTGAGGGATGGTTCTCCAGAGGTTTCTTCGAAGGACATAGTATCTAGTCAGCATTCAAAGCACGCTGTTGTGGATTCCTCCACATGTTCTACTTCTGACTTTGAAAGTGCAACAGAGGACACAAGGAATATTTTAGATGTATGCTCAACAAACAATAGTCAGTCTCAGGAAGAATTCATGGATTCAGAGCAGAGGAATATGGCACAGACGTCAACTCCTGTGAAACCAGAAGCTGCACCACCCCCAGCAATTATTTTAAACAGTGAGATCCTGGAAGGCAGCTATTTTGGTAACTGCTACCACAGAGATGGTTCCCGATTAAGTGAGTTAGAAGTGGTTGTTATTGTTCTTATATTTGTGTTTTTATTTGAGAGATCCCTTTTTGGCTCTCCTTGGAAGTATTCCAAAAATGCATGTTTAGCATAGGCTCAGAGGATAAGGTAAATATGTGTACAAGAGGATGTAGAATATGCATGTGCTTTAATAATCCATTTTCCATCAGCTTTGGAATGGATCAAAGTAATCAATGTAAACATTAATTTGATTTGCCAGCATCTGAAATTAGAAATTTGCTTGGTTGGTAGCGAAATTTTTTGGGAAGGCTTCAGAATTTACCTGAGCTTTAGACAAAACCCTTTCCAAACTGTTAAATTACATGTTTAACTTTTAATGAGGTGAATGGGATGGTTGGTTATCAGAAGACAGGCTAGCCTATCTGCAGGTGAATAGGATGTTTTGAAGTCCAAAAACTAGTGTTCCATCATGTGTTCCTTTCAAAATGATATTGTACACATGAGTGTTATAAATTGGATGTTTTCTATCTTCTATGCAGAGTAAAGCCAGTGATGAATCTCCTCCTGCTGAATTTGTTCTTAGTTCTCTATTAATTATGTTAGGAGATTTCTAAAGAAATGTGTTTAGCTGTGCAGTTAGAACTTCAGCAAGAAAACATTTGCAAATTACAAATAATTGGTCTAGACCAGGGGTCAGCAAACGTGGGTATCTAGATGTTCTTGGACTTCAATTCCCAGAAGCCCTGATCAGCAGGAGTGTTGACTTGGTCTTCTGGTAATTGAACACCCAGAGAGCCAAGTTTGCTGACCCCTGGTTTAGACCAGCGATGGCGAACCTTGGGACTCCAGATGTTCTTGGACTTCAATTCCCAGAAGCCCAAGCACCCTGTGAATCCACACAAATGGGTTTACTGCGATTCATCCGGTCCGCGCTGCCCTTGTCACTCCTGGAAGCGGAAGTAAAATACGCCTGTATGGGTGCGTTTTACTCCTGCTTTCAGGAGCGAAAAACGGCAGTGTGGGCTGGATGAATCGCAGTAAACCCATTCGTGTAGATTCACAGGGTGCTTGGGCCTCTGGGAATTGAAGTCCAAGAACATCTGGAGTGCCAAGGTTCTCCATCACAGGTCTAGACTAAGGGTACTATGTATTAGAGTGTCCACTTGTTTTATTCTGTTGTAGGCATACTCTTTGAAGTGAAACGTGTGGAACTACATGGCCCTGCTGCTCTCTTCTGTATTTGGGTTATGAGAGATCACTTCCACAGCCAGAAACAAACAGCAGCAAAGACTCAGTTACTTCTTTCTAGTTTGGCCAGTTCTTCTCAAACCCTTGGTAATGTCTCTGCACTTAGCTTGGCAGAAGTAAGTATACCAGAACTTCTTTTTATTTTAGCCATGGCAGATGAAATTACAGTAGTAAGCAAATAAGCATGCAAGCAGCCTAGCACAGATAGGTGTGTTTTGTGCAGAGATGTTATTACTGATATTGATATGAAGATGGAATATGACTCACAGTGTATTTGGCTATATTTCATTGTTCTCTGCTATACTTTTTGATTCTCATTTTGATGTACAGTATATGTTAATCCTAGAGGGGGAGAATCACATGACCACAGTGTCATTCCTTTTTTTTTTTGAATATTTCTCAAAATAAAGAATGACAACTCCAAAGAGTGGTTTTCTTCTTGAACCATGGAAGTTCTCATCTCTTGTTTCAGCAAATTAACCATATTTTAAAAACCAAAACAAGTAGCTTTCTGATCATGTTTAATTTTGTTTGGAACATGGAGCTTCCCTATTCCTGGTTTAATGTTGATTCAGAAGACCTAATATTTTGCCTATCTGATCCTGGAAGTATTTCTAATGCTGCCCTTTTTCATGGTTATTATGTGATGTGTTTTCCCCTTTAATTACTATATTGGTTCCTTCGTAAAAATGTGCACTATCACATACTGTACATATATTTATCCCCATAGGTTACATTTCACTTTCTTCTAGCAGAGACTGTTGTGGGTTACTTAAAATCACCAACTTTGCTATCTAGCCTAGTATTGTTAGTTCTGCTGACAGTGGCCTGCTAAGGTGTCAATAAAGATTATTTTTAAAATTCCTACCTGGAAATTCCTGGTATCCTCCCATGAAGTTACTAAGCAAATCTGATCTCATTTAGCTTCTGAAATCAGATGAGAACTGTATGTTCAGGATTGTATGGTGACTCCATTACAATTTAAATCCTGCTTGAGTCTGCTTTACTAGTTTTGACTACTGGATTCTTTCTGTTTTGCAAATTGTGTTTCATTTACAAGAATATTCTAGGTGCAACTTCACAATTTTAAAAATAATAATGGAATAATAAGTTCAGGATTTATTAAGGATAGTGTGAACATAAGTACAGTACTGTATTTTAAAGAGAGAAAGATGAAGTGTGATTGGATGCAGAAAAGTTGGTAACATCTGAGACAGGGTTGGCAATATCACACCCTATGTCTGCTGCCCAGATGTTTTGGCCACCAAAAAATGTGTAAGATAGGAAGATTGATTTCTCCCTTCTGTTGCTGTGCCAAAATCCAGCGCCTTGGTTCAGTAAGGGATAAAGGCACATTTTTGCCCTGGGAGCTGATGAGTTTGCTCCAGTTTTGTAATAGGTTTTCTGTTGCAGGTAATCAAAACAACACCCTTGTTTGAGAATTTACGCCGAGCGGAAGAACTAGAGAAGCTGAAGGCTTGTGAAGGAGAATATGGAAGGATGTATGATACACTTGCACTCGTTGGCAAAGGAGCCTTTGGATTTGTCTGGACAGCCAAGAGCAAAAAAGATCAAAAGGAGGTAAATGAACAAAAAAGAAAGAAAAAGGAGTACCAGTAGTAAAAATGGCTGGTCCTGCCCACCTCTCTGCCTCGCCCACTTCCTCCTCCTCCTAGAAGAGGCTTCAGAGGGGGCTGGCTTCATTTCCCCCCTTTGTCCAAGGTTTTTCCTGGGCTCTGTTGCATCCCAAAGTGCATCCCCAGCCACTCCGGAGTGGTTGGGGAGGCACTTTGGGGTGAAACAGAGCCCTGGAAAAGCCTTGGACAAGGGGGAAATGGCTTCAGAGGTTCGCTATTTTTGTTGTTGTTCAGTCGCACAGTCAATTCCAACCCTTTGTGACCCCATGGACCACTGTCCGCCAGGCACTTCTGTCCTCCACTATCCTCTTCAACTCACTCAATTCTGTGTCCATTGTGTCTACAATACCATCTAGCCATCTCATTTTTGGCCGCCCCCTTCTTCTTTTGCCCTCCACTCTTCCTAGCATCAAGGCTTTCTCAAGTGAATCCTCTCTTCTCATTTGATGTCTAAAGTACTTTAGCTTCATCTTTACTATTTGACTTTCTAAGGAGCAGTCAGGGTTGATTTCTTCTAATATTGACCTATTTGTTCTTCTTGCTGTCCAGGGCACTCTCAAAACTCTCCTCCAACACCATATCTCAAAGGCATCTATTCTTCTGTGTTCAGCTTTCCTAATGGTCCAGCTCTCACAACCATACATTGCCACCGGGAATACCATTGCTTTAACTAGACGAATTTTTGTTTGCAATGTGATGTCTCTACTTTTCACTATGTTCCCCAGGTTTCTCATCGCTTGCCTCCCAAGAATCAGTCGCCTTTTTATTTCATGGCTGCAATCACCATCTGCAGTGAGCTTTGATCCTAAGAAAGTAAAATCTGTCACTGCTTCTACTTCTTCCCCATCTATTTTCCAGGGTCTGTTAGAGCCTGTTGCCATTATCTTGGTTTTCTTTATATTCAGTCTTAAGCCAGCTTTTGCACTCTCTTCTTTCAACCTAATCAGGAGCTTCTTTAGATCTTCCTCACTTTCTGGTGGCAATTTCCTCCCTCCCTCCCTACCTACCTACCTACCTACCTACCTACCCACCCACCCTCCTCTAGCCGATCCAACTGTGTCTATTTAGAATTTGTATCCCTTGGTATCATTTACAGGCTGTAGTGAAGTTCATTTGGAAAGAAAGAGTATTGGATTACTGTTGGGTTGAGGACCCAGAGCTGGGAACAATCACCCAGGAGATTGCAATTCTGAGAAAGCTTCGACACCCCAATATTATTAAGGTATGGTTCATCTAATATATGTAAGTGCTTAGCTTATTAATTCAGTTCTGTTTCTGTTTGCATGTTAAAACCAATTTTCAATGGTGATAACAATTTGTTAGATATGGAAGTGACTGCAAGTTTTTATTTGGTTTTTACCTAGTTGTTTGTACAATGCTATCCAGTACAAACAAGTTAGTTAACAGCCCAATGGAAAACCCCACTCAATGTTAACTTACCTTGTTATTCCTTGGTAAGGGAATGTATTATTTCTCCTAAAACAGGGGTGCTCAAACTTTTTGGGCTGCGGGCCGGTCACATGCTTCAGCAGGCCGGTCGCATGGTTCCTTCCATTGGAAGTGTAAATAAAATGCACCTTAGAATCTGTTTTGCAACAGGATGGGATAGATTTTAGGCTACTATTTTCTCTGCTTAAATCAGGGGGGCCCAAACTACAAAACATGGGCCGGATCTGGCCCCCAACACATATTCATCCAGCCCACACTGCCCTCATCGCTTCTGGAAGCGGAAGTAAAACACAACTGTACAGGCGCGTTTTGCTTTCACTTCTGAGAGCGATGAGGGTGGTGTGGGCTGGATGAATTGGTATTGGGGACTGGATACAGCCCATGGGCCGTAGTTTTGGCACCCCTGGCCAATGTTTATTATTTAAGATAGCCTTTTCCAAATGGGTTGAACTACAATCTGATCATCCTCAGCCATAATCCTATTAGCTAAAATACTGGGAGTTGGTCTGGAGGGTGTCATATTGAAGAAGCATTGATCAAAGGCAAGGATGGGCATTGTGGTCCTTTGGAAGTTGTTGAATCTTACTTTTGGCTCTGCTGGCTATGGCTGATGATGAAAAATATTTGGAGGTGAAAAATCTATGACAGGTTACAGTTTCCTAGCCAGGTTCTTGATAGGTTTCTAATATGTCACTGCCATTTTCATTCGTGAGACATCCACTTGAATGTGAAGTTTTTACATTTTTTTTTTTGAGAATCAAAAGTCACATTGTATGCTCTGTCACCAGGTGCTAGATGTATTTGAGAACCAACAATTCTTCCAGCTAGTGATGGAGAAGCATGGGTCTGGCATTGATCTTTTCACATTCATTGATCATGACCCTAAGATGGATGAGCCTCTGGCAAGCTATATATTCAGACAGGTGAGATGTGGCTGAAATAAAACCTGCAAACAGATACAGTACAGTTATACTTCGCTTAAAGAGCATAATGTGCTCCACAGGATTGCTCTTTAAGCAAAACACCATTGTAAGTGACCAATTGTGTGGGGGGGATTGTGAACCCCAATTTATTTGTTAAGCGAGTTTTTGATTGGTTTTATTTGTTAAGCTAAGTGAACATTCAGAGAAAATTCTGCTCTTTAAGCAAGTTACTCTTTAAGCGAGGCTCTCTTTATGCAAGGTTTGACTGTACAGAAAACCTCGGATAACGCTAAAACTTGGTTCCACAAGTCTTGGTGTTATCCGATTTTTAGTGTTATCTGATGCATGTTAAAATCCTATGGGATGGATCGGATAACGTTAAAGGTCCATGGAGATACATTGTAACCGCACAGGCTTTAGCGGTTATTGTCCGATCCATCCCATAGGATCTTAACGTTATTCGATCCAATTCTCCTCCCCAGATTACTTAACGTTATGCGATTTTAGCGTTATCCAATCCAATCGTTATCCGGTGTTTTACTGTACTTGAAAGACGTGGATACACATCTTTTTAGCTGATAAAATGTTGGGGGAAACTTATGATACATCTAGGAGGGAGAGGAAACCAGGATCAGAGCCAAGATGGTATAAAAGCAGTGCCATAGCTAGGATTCTAGATTTTTTTGAGGGGGTGGGAGTTCAGGAGGGGCAACAATGTGACACACACATATACACTAGTACCTCAGATAACGTTATTACTTGGTTCCACAAGTCTTTATTTATTTAAATTTGTTTATCATAATGTTATAACATTAAGTCATAACATTATCTGGTTTTTAACGTTGTGCGATCAATGTTTTTTAAAAAAGTCTTCGGAAAGGGAACAATCTGGTTTGCTTGGGGAGAGAAAGCGCCCTCCCTCCCCAAGCAAACCAGTGGTCCCAGCGAGTGATCGCCCTTCAGTTGTGAAGGGAATGCGCCCTCCCTTTGCAAGCAAAGAGGAAACACTTGCTGGGATTGCCCTTTGCTTGTGAAGAGAACAGTGTGGGATTGGCGCTTGGGTTGGGGGTTGAATGGGCACATACCGGTTCCTCTCCAACCCAAGCGCCAATTGCACACTGCACTCTGTGCTTGGGTTGGGGGTAAGAATGGGTGGCCGCCGGTTTCCCTGCATCCCAAGCGCTGATCACGTGCTGCTCTCGGTGCTTGGGTTGGGAGGAACGGGGGCACCGCCGGTTCCCCCCAACCCAAGTGCTGTCCATGCACAACTATCGGCGCTTGGGTTGGGGGGAACAGGCACCCCCAGGTTCAACCCCCAACCAAGCGCTGACTGCATGCTGCTATCGACGCTTGAGTTGGGGGGGAAATGGGCGGCCACCCTGGTTCAACCCCAACCCAAGCGCTGATCATGTGCTGCTATCAGTGCTTGGGTTGGGGGGAACAGGTGCCTGCCCTGGTTCAACCCCGAACCTGAACGCCAGTAGCAGCACACAATCGGTGCTTGGGTTGAGGAGAAGAACGGGCACGCACCCAGGTTCAACCCCCAACCCAAGTGCTGATCGCACGCTGCACTGGCTTCTCTTTGGCCAGAGAAGCGCTTTTCAAAAGCACTTCTCTGACCCAAGGCGTGATGTGTTTGGGAAGTTGAAAGGGGAGTCCCCGGTCAGCTTTCCAAACACTGCTGCTATGCTCCCCTCTGGCTACTGCCCTGTATAAAAGAGTTAAAGCTCCTTCCTTCCATGTTAAATTTCCTATTTAGATCAGAAGCACCTGTAGTTACTTCTTACCTTTTTTAAAGCTATGCAATTGGTAATTGGGTAAATAGCGATACAGTAAAACCTCAAGTTACGAATAAAATCAGTTCCATGGCCTTATTTGTAAGTCGAATTTGTTTGTAACTTGAGGCATTCCCATAAGGATAAAGAAAAAGCCCCACTCCAAAAATCAATCAAACCACCCAAAAACAACAGCAGCATTGAAAGGAAAGCATGCATAAGCACAAACGCTGTTCCTTACCTTAAAGAAGCTTTGAAAATAGACTCAGAAAAATCCAGCAAGAAATAGCAACAGGCAGCCAAAACTCCAGACAAAGAAATCACTCCAAATACTCTACTGCCATCTATAGGGCTCAGAAAGGCTGCATATACACCTCCCAGGGTGCAATGCATTTTGGGGAATCAGATTATGTAACCTGAAGCAAACCCATAGAGGAAATTGTGTTTTTTGCTTCACTGGAGGCAACACAGAGGAAAAAGAATTAATTCGTAAATCGGGGCATGTTTGTAACTCGAGGCATGGATTTCTGTGCAGAACCAATTTGTCAGTCAAATTATTCGTAAGTAGGGACATTCGTAAATTGGGTTTTACTGTACATCTGTTTTTGCTGTTATTCTTATTATTCAATAATACTTTTCAATAATGAGGAAACAAGAAGTAATTCAATCGCAGACAGGGAACAGCCTTGTTTTGCTATCCTCTGAATTGGGGGTTCTCAACCTACCACCCACAGGCCGGATCTGACCCATGGTACCAAATCAACTGGTTCGTGCCCTCACTCCAGCTATCATCATTGTTGCAGGAATCAGCCACAGACTCATTTACGGCTGTTGTAAATGCGTTTACGACAGCTGCAGACTCATTTACGGATGTTGTAAATGCATTGACAACAGCCATAAATGAGTTTGTGGCCAATTCCGGTGGTGGATGCAGCAGCTGCACCACCAGTCCGGCCTGCCAACTCTGAGAGAATGTAACCCGGCCCCCAACTTCAAATAGTTGAGAACCCCTGCTCTAAATGAATAGCTGCCTGGATTGCCTTTGACCCATCTGATTTAACAGGGTCTTTGCCATATTGGTGGAAACACTGTAGAATGCATATTAAGTGAGGTTCTTCCACTCTTGTGGCTTTATTGACTATGAACACATGGGAATAACTTGTATGGAGTCATGTTCCGTAATTATAGCATGGGAGAATGAATCACATTAAGTGTTATTTTATATTCCCTTTTAGTGTTGGTTATATAACAGTGAGTTGGATTACCTTAGTGCTAAATTAGGGTTTTGGAGTTTGATTCCTTGCTTCTCAGGAGAAGACCCAGGCTGTGCAGCCTTGGACACAACTCCATAGCTACAAATGCTAATTAACTTGTGAACTGCCCAGAGAGTGTATTAAGTGCTATAGGGAGGTATATAAGTGTTACTAATATTGCTACGTGGTCCCAGTGACCCCAGAAGAAAGGAATACTGTAATAATACACTAGTACCCCGGATAACGTTGAGACTTGGTTCCACAAGTCTCGTCGTTATCCGGTTTTTAACGTTGTGCGATACATTGATCACACAACGTTAAAAAAGCCCTGTTTCCCTGGAGGCTGCAGCAAGCCAGAATGTCGGGATTTGAACCCTGACGTTTTGGCTTGCTGCACTAGCTGAGGACGTCGGGGAAGCCCAGAAACAGCTTGGATCGGGTCTCCCCACCTCCCTGGACCAATTTTGGGGTCTCTGACCCCCCCTGCTGGGTCCAGGGAGGTGGGAAGACTCGATCCAAGCTGTTTCTGGGCTTACCCGACGTCCTCAGCCAGTGCAGCAAGCCAGAATGTCGGGATTTGAACCCTGACGTTTTGGCTTGCTCCACTGGCTGAGGACGTTGGGGAAGCCCAGAAACAACTGTAGATCGTGTCCCCTGCTTGCTCCAGAGAGATCAGAGGACCCGATCTACAGCTGCAGGGTGGCTGGGGAAGCTGACGGGGACTCCCTGTCGGCTTCCCTAGCCACCCGCCCTTGCCTCCGCAGCTGTGGGGTGGCTGGGGAAGCCGACGGGGGAGCCCCCCGTCAGCTTTCCAGCCTCCCCACCCCTGCCTCCGTAGCTGCAGGGTGGCTGGGAAGCTGAACAGAGCCAGCCACCCTGCTGCTAAGAACGACTGTATCGGATAATGCTAAAAAGAACGTTATCCGGTACAAATCTTCCCCCCAAATTTGTCGTCGTTATGCGGTTTTAGTGTTATCCGATGCAATCGTTATCTGGGGTATTACTGTACACTTCAGAGTAATCTAAGCTGAAAAAAAGCCTAGCAAGGGTCACTATAAGTCCAAACAACTTGACAGCACATATCATCATCATCATCCACTTCTTATTTCTCAGCACTGTTGATGTATGGGAACAGACCAAAAAATCACACCTAAAAATCAGTAGTCAGGTCTTAAGAATTTGTGGGTGAGATATGTTTGCAAAATCACTGATTTTTGAATTTTGGAAAGGAAAACTATCTAATATTGAAAAATTTCTTTGGATTGGTAACTAAAGTTTTAGGTAAAAGTTGCCCTTGCTCGAAAGCCAGTCATATCCAATTCTAGGGTTCAGTGCTCATCTCTGTCTATAATCAAAGAGTCAGTGCTGTCTGTATGCAGACATTTCTGTGGACATGTGGCAGGCATGGAACGCAGTAGGGTATGGAACTCTTTTTACCTTCCCACCAAAGTGGTATCTACTGTATTGACCTACTTGCAATTTGTTGCTTTTGAACTGCTAGGTTGGCAGGAGCTGGGGCAGAGACAGGCACTCATTCTGTCATGCCACACTCGGGTCTCAAACTGCTGATCTGCTGACATTCCATTTGTCAAGTTCAGTGTCTTAACCACTTAGCCACTGCAGTCCATATGATTCTAACTGCTGAAATATTGGAATATCTTATGTTTTACTAATAGGATATCTTTTCAAGTAAAAAAGCTAGGCAGGAAAAAACCTAGTTACTGTATTATGTATAACGCCTCATTTTCAGACTACAGTTAGTGAATATGTATACAGTCAAACCTTGCATAAAGAGAGCTTCGCTTAAAGAGTAACTTGCTTAAAGAGCAGGATTTTCTCTGCATGTTTGCTTCGCTTAACAAATAAAACCAACCAAAAACTCGCTTAACAAATAAATTGGGGTTCACAATCCCCCCCACAATTGGTCACTTACAATGGGGTTTCGCTTAAAGAGCAAACTCGCTTAAAGAGCAATCCTGTGGAACGCATTATGCTCTTTAAGTGAGGTACAACTGTATTTGCTTTGAATTATTGTTTAAACATAAAGTTTATTGCTAATCCCATTGGGAGTAAACCTATTGAATCTATTGTTGAATGGTTAGTCAACGCATGTAAAGTCTAGTTATAGTATTCTGGCTTTAATACTTTGCACTTTTCATGTACTTTGAGAAACTGTTTTAGTTATAGTAAAAGATATATCAATTGAGTAAATAACCACATTAGTCTTATTTGCACTAGTGCTCATTCTGATCTCTGCTTATTTTTGGGTATCAGCTGGTGTCTGCAGCGGGTTATTTGCGCTGTAGAAATATTCTTCACAGAGATATCAAGGATGAGAACATTGTCATTGCTGAAGATTTCACTATCAAACTAATAGACTTTGGCTCAGCTACTTACCTGGAACCTGGCAAGCTATTCTATACCTTTTGTGGGACAATTGAGTACTGCTCACCAGAAGTGCTCTCAGGCAATCCGTATGTATAAAGTCTGAAGTAAATGTTTTATCCCTTGATAGTAGTTCCTTGATTTAGATGAGGAAAAGGTCCTTAGAACAAACCCAATAATGAAACAGGGGAAGAGAGTAGCAAAATCTGAATCATTACATAGTGCACTGGTGGCAAATCTATAGCATGTGTGCCAGAAGTGGCACTCGGAGCCCTCTCTGTGGTCATGTGCACTGTCGCTCCAGCATAGAGTCCGCCCTTCTGCCCAGCAGCCCAATGGGAGTGCTTCCTCCCTTGTCAGCACAGAGTTTGCTCTACCCAACAGCCAATGGGAACGCTTCCTCCCTCCCCCCAGCACAGAGTTCTCCACGGTTTCTAAAAGGCACTTGGTTTCTAAAAGGTTCACCATCACTGATATAGTGGATTAATAAAGTGAGATCCAGATGAACCTTTTAGCCACCCATCTAATGGGCAAATAAAGAAGTAAAATATTCATTCCCGTTTAGGCAATGGTTAATAGTTTCAGATGTGAAGTTGGTTTAAAACATTGGCTTGCTTTAAAGCTGTTACCTGTAGTTTCTAGGTTTGGAAAAATGGGAGGAAATTACATGAGATTTTTGGGTTTATGTTTGTAAAGGGAATACCAAAGAGGCTGCATATTTCCTCTGCTTGTCTTTGAATCTTCAGAAAGTATGAATTAAAGAAAGAACATTTCCTTGATTGATAGATTAGGGAAGAACAAAATTCTCTTTTTTGTGATGGATCCTTTTTTTCTTCTAAATTATACTTAAATTTTGTTTCTTTTGGTGTATTCCTTTTGTTTTAAATTTCTGTGGGCTTTTGTTGCTTAAACTACATATTCCTCTGCAGATACCTAGGACCAGAACTGGAGATGTGGTCACTTGGTATTACCCTTTATACCATAATCTTTGGTGAAAATCCTTTTTGTGAACTGGAAGAAACTATGGATGGTGTATTAAGACCTCCATTCAGTGTGTCAGAAGGTGGGTATTTCAGTAACAAAATAAAAATTGATTGGTAGAAACTTGCCTTGTTCTTGTAGAGGGGGATGAATATTGTATCTGGCATGTTCAGACTTCATGTATGATGGATAATTTGCAGAGTGGTGCAGCTAGTGTGTCCCAAAAGATTACGGCTGAATACTTTGAAATGCAAGCCTTCCTTGATTCTCCTTTTTTTCTTAGTTCCTCTTGTACAAATACTTAGGCACAGTTCTGGCAGAAGGAATACATGTTTACTTACAAAGCTTGTGTTGGAATAAAGTTGCCACGTTGATGGCAAAAATATAATACTGTATAGCAGTTCACATCAACTTCATCTTAGTTGCAAAAAGCAAGAAGAAAAATCTCAAGCAAGGGGGAATGTGACTTACTAGCTTGCTAAGACTGTAAGACATTATGAGTCAGGAAGAACTAGGCTGATCAACTCAGCCACTAAGTCTGACTAAACAAAACAAACAAAACACCCACCTACAGATCCCAGCATATATAAACAAAGTGGAAAGGGAGTTACTTTTGGAGGAAAGAAACATTTAGCCTGCTGATTGGTTGTTTAGATTCAAGAACAGTCAATGACTATGTACATTAAATGGTGGCCTTTCCCACTCCATGTTAGCATTATGTCAGTAAGTAACAAAAGGATGGTGGTGGCTTAGTGTTTAAGATGCTGAGCGTGACAACCAGAAGGTTGGTAGGTCAGCAGTTTGAGACCATAGGGTGAGCTTCCATCTGTTCCAGCTCCTGTCAACCAAGCAGTTTGAAAGCAAGAAATTGCACATAGGTAAATAGGTACAACTTCAGTGGAAAAAATAACAGTGTTCCGTGTGCTTTGGCATCTAGTCATGCCTGCCACATGACCATAGAAATGTCTGCTGACCCAAACAGTGCTGGCTCTTTGGCAGTAAATGGAGATGAACACTGCCACCCAAAGTCAGACACGACTGGCTTTTAAGCAAGGGAGACCTTTACCTAAGTAACAAAAGCTTAACAGATAAACAACTTGGGGAGGGGGATTTGGAAGGGAGAAACATTGTGGAAGGGAGAGAGTGATCACTTCTTCCATACTGCTTATTCCCAATTCCTAGTTGTCTGTCTCTGAGAAAGCCCATTAGTCAGTGTTTCATTATTTATTTATTTATTTATTTATTTATTATTCGCATTTAATATCCCGCCCCAATCGGGAAGACCCGACTCTGGGCGGCTTACAACATACATTACCGTCATAGGTAATGGTCATAACAATATATAAAAACCTTAAAAGTTCATAATAATTCATAAAAACTTAAAACACTAAAACAGATAAAACAGCTAAAAACCGATGCAAATTATGCATTATTGCCATTACAAGCAGATGTACTTGATGAAGATTGGAGCTCCCAGTGTGGCCTTTGGTTGTACTTTCATGTGCTTGAGCTATTCTGCTGTATCCAAATCTAAATATAGGTGATCATCATGGCGTTCAGTCATGAAGACTGCGATGGACTGAGAATATAATGCAGTGGCCATTGATTTGCCTTTCGCATTGCAGAATGCCCCACTCCCCCCACCACCACTGATCCATTTCTGCGAGTCACTTTCTGGTCCTGAGACCTTTAGGCACGCAAAGTCCTCCTCAGCCCCAGGCCAGTATTGAGGAAGCTGCTACCCTCCATCAAGATGGATTCAAGTGGGACTTAATCCACTTGGGGACCATCATCCTTCCCTGTGGGCTTTGCCACCTGAGGCTGTTGGTCCTCAGGGCTATAGTTATGTGGAATTAATATTTGATACAGCTTCCAGTCTAAGCAAAAAGTAGTCCCTTCAGAATAGTCCTGAATGAGATCTTTCAGTCTATTTCTCACTCTCTAAGATGTGAATTTGTCAGGTGGTGTTAAGGGCATGGTTGTATTTCAGCTGTCTTCACAGGCAAGGAAATGCTTAAGGATGGAAGAAGCTGGAAAAATAGACTAGAACATGGACAGACCAGTTGTGGTCAACGGGCTAAATACAATTCCCAATGATATTTTGCTGTCTCCAGCCTCAAGAATTTTGAAACATTAAAAAAAGTTTTGCCCAGAAAATTCATTGAAAAATCTAGGAAGTGTGGGGTATAATTCTGCAATATTTTGAGGATTCCCATCACCCTAGCCATTATACCTTCCCAATTTCTTTCTCTTTCTTTAAATGATCAGTATGGGAGGTATTTTCAGTTTTAAAAACTCATTTAAAAGTTAAGCCCATTTTACACATATATTTGTGGAAAATATATATTGCAAAATATAAAAAATCCAATAATTTTTAAAGCTAAAGAAATTAAACATATAAATTATGAATTGCAGCCCATAGGTTGCTAGCAAGTCTGAAATTTTTCTTTGACCTGGGTAAGACTGCTTCACCTTTGCTATAGAAGTACAGTAATACCTCGAATAACGTTTACCTCCGATAACGCTAAAATCGCATAACGTTAAGTAATCTGGGGAGGAGAATTGGATTGAATAACATTAAGGTCCTATGGGATGGATCGGATAACAACCGCTAAAGCCTGTGCGGTTACAATGTATCTCTATGGAGCTTTAACGTTATCCGATCCATCCCATAGGATTTTAACATGCATCGGATAACACTGAAAATCGGATAACACCAAGACTTGTGGAACCAAGTCTTAGTGTTATCCAAGGTATTGTACTGAGTTTAAAATGTGTTTGTTCCAGGTTGTTGAACTATTTGAAACTGAAAGCCAGCACAAAAGCTACTGACATTGTTTTTCTTCTTTCTTAACCTCAGACCTAATGGATCTCCTGTCTGGACTGTTAGAGCCTTTTCCTGAGGAACGCACAACATTAGAAACAGTAACTGAGGATCCTTGGGTGACACAACCTGTAAACTTGGCCAACTACTCGTGGGAGGAAGTATTTGCCAAGCCAGGTAGGAAGCAAGTTTCTGAAAGCTACTTTGAAAACTTGGCTTAATTTCCAGCTGTGCAAAATTTACTGGGAACATGGCTATAAAAGGAACAGGTAAAGGTAAGGTTGCCCTTGTTCGAAAGTCAGTCATATCTGACTCTAGGGTGTAGTGCTCATCTCCATTTACAGGCCAAGAACCAGTGCTGTCTGTATCTGCAAATGTTTCTGTGACCATGTGGAAGCCATGACTAGACACTGGAGTGCATGGAACACTGTGTACCTTCCCACCGAAACGGTATATATTGATCTACTTGCAATTTTTTGCTTTGGAACTGCTAGGTTGGCAGGAGCTGGGACAGAGACAGGAGCTCACTCTGTCAGCTCATGCTGACCTGCCGACCTTCCAGTCGACAAATTCAGTATCTTAACCACTAAGCCACCACAGTCCCCATAAAAGGAACAGCTTCCTACTAAACTCAAAGTGTGTCTACACTAGGACACCAAATCAGAATAATTGGAGTCTGCTTCGCTTTAATTGAAGTCTGAAAGTGACATTTAAAATCATAAGAAATTGCAAAAAGGGTTTGCATAACACTTGTGGAGTTTTGCAGGTACAGTTGTACCTCGCTTAAAGAGCATAATGCATCCCCTGGGATTGCTCTTTAAGCGACTTTGCTCTTTAAGCAAAACACCATTGTAAGTGGCCAATTGTGGGGGGGATCACAAACCCCGATTTATTTGTTAAGCGAGTTTTTGGTTAGTTTTATTTGTTAAGCGAAGCGAACATTCAGAGAAAATTCTGCTCTTTAAGCGAGTTGCTCTTTAAGCGAGACACTTTTTTTATTAGGGTTTTTATAATATTAAAAATAAACTAACAAAACAATCTACAAAACATAAAAGAAACAATTACATACAAAAAAAAGTAGTTCCCACGTACATCCTACAACGTTAAAAAAATGAGAAGAGGAAGAGAGAAAGAAAAAAAAATACATGTCAATATAATATAATGTAATCAAACGTTATTTTCTATACTTTTGCTATACTGTATATTTTCATCTTTATATCCACTCTCCTCTTTAACCACCATATTACAACTTTAATATTTTGTACATGGTTCCTACCACCCAGTGCACTACAGTCCTTGAGTCTACCAGCCACTCCTTTTACAACTCATTCATTCTGCCAAAAATACATTGTATTCGGAGCAGGTTTTTCTCCTTTATTATCTATCAATGTGTGTTGCAGAAAAGGCTTCCAAATGCCCCAAAATCTATTTTGTTTTATTTACCCCCTTTTTATATTTAATTCCCATGTAAGTTTTTCATTTAATGCCATAACCCAAACATCAACATACCATTTACCAATTTCTAAATTCATATCACCTTTCCAATTTCTGGCTACTTGTTGTCTCGCCAATGTCAAAAAAATAGACAATAACTCTTTTATATTTTCCTCTAAATTCAAATCCTCTAAGTCCGTTAATAAAACTATTTTTTCATTCAACTTTAAACGGATATTTAAAATTTTTTCTAATTCTTGTTCCATTTTATGCCAGAAATTGGAAATAATTTTGCAATCCCACCACATATATTTGTATGTCCCAATTTCCTGATGACACCTCCAACATTTTTTTGAATTGCTACTATTTATTTGATTTAACCGAACTGGCGTCATATACCATCGCCACAACATCTTGTAGTTGTGTTCTTTAACTTTTGTAGACAGATTTCGCATCATCCTACTTTTCCATTTTTTCTTCCAATTCTTATCTGTAATAGTAATACTCAAGTCCGATTCCCACATTCTTTTAAGGATATCCAATTGTGGGGGGGATCACAAACCCCGATTTATTTGTTAAGCGAGTTTTTGGTTAGTTTTATTTGTTAAGCGAAGCGAACATTCAGAGAAAATTCTGCTCTTTAAGCGAGTTGCTCTTTAAGCGAGACACTCTTTATGCGAGGTTTGACTGCATTTATCATTCACACATTGTCCAAAGCAAGGTAAACACCCTCAGCTCAGCACCTTGCCGGTGTCTGTGGCTCCAAGATGGAGCCCAAGGTTTTGGACATTTGACTTTCGATGCCATAGTGAATCCAGGGAGAGACTAGCAGTGGTGAGGAAGGACTGCGACATCAGATGGGAAAGAGATGAATTGATCAAGCACTAGTGGACATTCGGTGAAAGAGAAAGACAAGGTTTTGTGGTTTGTTTGTTTTTGCTCCACTGGGGTAACTGACTCCTTAGGAAACAGTCCTCTACGGAGCGGTTGTTTCTTCACACCATGAGGTGCTGCTTTTCTCCTGCCAGTTTGTGACAGGCCTTGTGGGTAGCCTTTGCCACCTCCACCATCTCTGCACAGCCACCAGTGCTATCTCATCCTGCCAAAACTGTTCCCCACAAATCCTTCTGAGGTTGAAAAAGCAGAAGCTCTCCAGAGATTAAGAACAAAAAGACCCTTTGCAAAAGAAAAGCCACAGTTGTGTTCAATTCTGCCTTTGTGTCCTTACCTTGGATACCTTGGCATCGTTCTTCAGCGAGGACTCCATGGATGGACGTGTGCCCTTCACTTTCACCTGGCCCAGGGGATCCAGTGGAGGGCACTTGGGTGAGTTTTAGTCCTTGCTTAACATCATTGACAGAGATGGGCAACACTGCCTAGTCAGACCGCTCAAGCCTCCACGCCCCAACAAGGCTCTCACCGAGCCTTTGCGTCATGCGGGCATAAACAAATACAGTGTTTCAAATTCACCCATTTTATAAGCATAGCAAATCCAGACCTTATTGATGGTTTAATCGCTTGCTTAATTGGTTTAGGGAAATATTTCTGTATGACTTTACGGTACAAACCTACATGTGTCTTCATAAATAGAGCCCTAGGGGCGCAGTGGTTAAACTGCTGTAAGGTAAAGGTAAAGGTTTCCCTTGCTCAAAAGCCTGTCGTATCCGACTCTAGGGTTCAGTGCTCATCTGTTTCAAAGCCGAAGAGCCAGCGCTGTCTGCTTCTGCAGATGTTTCCGTGGTCATGTGGCAGGCATGATTAGACACAGGAGTGCACGGAACACTGTTACCTTCCCACCGAAGTGGTCCCTATTTATCTACTTGCAATTTTTTGCTTTCGAACTACTAGGTTGGCAGGAGCTGGGACAAAGATGGGAGCTCATGCCATCCTGCAGTACTCAGGAATCAAACTGCTGACCTTCCGCCTCCCAGTCAGCATCTTAGCTACTTGAACCACTGCAGTCCCAACACTGTGAGTTTGATAAATGAGTACCTAGCATGTTGGGAGCAAAATGCTAATTAACTTGTGAATTGCCCAGAGAGTGCACTAAGTGCTATGGGGTAGTTTATAACTGTCATTGCTATTGCTATAAATATGTTACTGTTTATAATGTGGATTACTTCTCTTGGCTATAAAGGATTATAGTGGTTACTACTGAAGTATGCAATGGCTACTGAGAAGTATCTGTGGCTCAGTCACATTAATGAGTACAGTATTTCAATTTTTTTAACTCCTCAGAAAAGAGCCATTGCAAAATGCATTTGTCTGGCTGCAGTCATGCTGGCATCTGGGCAGTTCCAAGCCAGGAGAGTGAGCAGAGTTTTAACGATGATTCCAGTATTAACGAAGAAGTGAATCCTCAGCTGGCAAGAACTACAACTTCTGCAGATCAGGAGGCATCAACCTCTCTCCAAAATCGGGACTAAAGGCATCTGTTCCTTGGACATCTCCTTGCTCTTCCTTGGACACGCTTTCCCTTTTGCTCTGAGGATATGGATTTGCTTTTACTGGTTACATGCTTTGAGACCAAGCAGTTCATTCTGCCCACTGTGTGCATCTGTTACACCTACAGGCTTTCTGAACTTCTACATGCCTGGCATCCCATGAGGTGTGTGCCCTAATGATCAAACACCCATAGGGTTAAACTGTGGTGATAGGTACACAACATAAAAACCAAGGACTCAACCATACAATTCAATCCTAGCTGTTGGTTTTTCACATGCAGGCATAATTTAAATGATATCCACGCCTGGAAGTCTGACAGCCTAGGTATAGGCATTCCAGGCAGAAGGTCCCAAAAAACCACAGTTCCATTTCTTTACCTTACTAAGCTGTGCCATTCATACATTAATGTTCATCTAGCAGTAAATACTAGCTACAACAAGCCTGTGTTAATGAAGCGGCTTAGATTGCTGCTCTAAAGTGCCCTTTTGTGTTTTTCTTATGAGAACATTTGAGCATCATTTGACCATTCAAAGATTATTGGCAATGTGAATCAACTGTGAACTGACAGAACTGCAAAATGAGTGGCCTGATGGCTAGAAAGGATTTCTTACGGTTATACAGTCTAACTTTCTCCTGTAGCAGATCATTTGATCCTGAGTCCTTCATTTATACTTGGTATAAGATTTTATTTCTGCTTTTTAAAAAGCAGCCATTAGAACATTTATATTGAACTACTCTGGTACAATGCTCTCTATTTTAAAAACAATTTTACATTGTGTTTGTAGATTATCTGTAAAATTTTAATCTTGATAACAACATTACCAATTTTTTAAAATTCTTAAACTACATTTTATAATTCTCCTTTGCATTATTTTTTGGAATACTGCTCTTTTCCTCCTAAAGGGACTATGGACTTTAGTGCAACACGGAATCATCTCTCAGTACAGTTTGCATGTCTTGGATAACCTGGCGGATAAATATTTGGAAAATGATTGGTATGGTTCTATTCAGTTGCAATGTATTAGGGCAAGGGTTCTCAAACTTTTCAAGTTGGGGCCAAGTCACACACCCGCAAAAAGTTGGGGCAGACTGGTTGTCCCCCACTGTTTACAGCCATTGTAAACATGTTTACGCTGGTTGTCGACTCATTTACACAGGTCATAAACACATTTATGATGGTTGTAAATGAGTCTGCTGCCGATTCTGGCAGGGGCGGCAGCTGGAGCGAGGGTAGGGCTTGGATTATCTCGTGCTGCAGGCCAGATTCAGCACACAGGCTGTAAGTTGAGAACCCCTGCCTTAAGGGGTAGGAAATTTAATAATACAAGTATACTCCAGTGATTATTAATGGAATAAGCATTACTGGTTTTAATTTTATGGAATCACAATTTAAAGGTTGCTTCAGTAGAGAACAATTCCAGTACAGTACTGTATTGAGTGTACTATAAGTTTTAGATCTCATTCCTACATCTTCCATCAATCTATAGAGAGTGAATTGGATATTTGGAAGAGTTAGGTTATCTCTCTTTCTCACTGCATGTATGAGTGCAAAACAATAAACTGGTTACTGTATCTTGTTCCCTAAAAGATGAACACTCACCCCTCTCTTTGTGCTTGTTCTTAGGGAGGGGGACAGTATTTATTAGGCGAGATATTTACTCACAAGCCAGCATCTTGTCAGCTGAAATGACACCTTTGTCAGTGGCAGATTGCCTCTGATTGTGAATTTCAGGCACATGTGACATCATCTTATTGCATACAAGGCATGCATAACCCTAAACCAGTGATGGCGAACCTTTTAGAGACTGAATGCCCAGACTGCAACCCAAAACCCATTCTGAACTGTGGGAGGAAGCACTTCCATTGGGCTGCTGGGCAGAGGGGTGGGGTGAACTCTGCTGGGGGAAAGGAGGAAGCGCTCCCATTGGGCTGCTGGGCAGAGGGCTGGGGCAAATGGGCTGGGGCAATGGCGTGCGTGCCTACAGATGGCTCTGAGTGCCCCCTCTGGCACGTGTGTCATAAGTTTGCCACCACTGCCCTAAACTGAATGTAAGCATTTAATCGGTGACAATTAGCTGCAGCCATGGTGTCATTCCTGTTGCACGGATAGAATGGGATTGTGCAGCTAGGCCAAAGCCACGCAGACTGGTTCTTCTGGAGTGATCAGCAAGGAACTGAACTCCCAACCTCTGGCTCTGCACACAGATACCTAACTCACGGAGCTATTCAGCCAGCTATCAGTGGCCAATGCCATGTGTAAATAAAAATGTCTTGGTCACCTTGGTGGGAAGACTTCAAAATGAAGCAGTCCAGTTTCTCCTGGAAGGGAGTTTTATGACATGAGACTAGCCACTGAGAAACTGTCTTGGTCAAGAGGTGGAAGTTTAAATGCATAGTGTGCTAAAATAATCAAGGAGGTGTAGAAAAAGCAGTCTTGGAACTTTTACACTGTATTTTAAATTAGGTTTGAACAGCAGTTTACAAAAAATACTACAAAAAAGTCAATTAACTCCAGCCCAAATTTGGAAACAAGGTCACAGTACAGTAACAAATTTCTTTCATGGTGAGACTTCAGCATGGAAGTAAGCAAAGGAGAGAATTGAAAGTGTATCAAAATAGCTGGTTTGTAATAAATAGAATTTTGCAACATGTTGACATGAAAAGAGGTGGTGTTTGCAGATCCTGTGGCTTATTCTACCTTATTTTACTAGATCCTATAATTTATGTTTATTATAATCCACAGGCTTTACAACTATTAATCAAAATAATAATGCTTATCATCATGGTGCCAGCTTGCTAGATTCTGAATTGCAATAATTGTATTTATGGGAGAAACAAAGACTAGAATTTTCTATTATATTTTTTCCCTTAATGAATCAAGATCCTGAACTTACAGGTCCTGAAAAATTAAGTTGTGTATAGTTTGAAGAGAAATGCAAAGCTCTGAGAAAAATATAAATACAGGGAGGCAGGAGACACAACAACACAACACCAAACAATGCCATGCAGCACACCAGGTATGAGGGAGTGTTATGCAGCAGCAACATACTAGGACAAAATACAATACACCTCGCTTAAAGAGCATAATGTGTTCCACAGGAATGCTCTTTCAGCGAAACACCATTGTAAGTGACCAATTGTGAGTAATGGCAGGCGGGGATTGTGAACCCCTATTTATTTGTTAATCGAGGCGACCAGAGAAAATTATGCTCTTTAAGTGAGTTACTCTAAGTGAGGTGCTCTTTATGCGAGGTTTTACTGTCGATTCAAACTGGCTAGACTGGGTGAGCACGTAGAATAATTTTCTCTGCTTGTTCATATATGCTTCAAAATTAAGAAAGCAATTTTCTTTAATATATTCTTACTCTTAAGAACTTTGATATTTTAGAGACATGTTCTCTTTTTCAACATGCCTTTTCAGGCTATAAACTCCTGCATGATTGGAATGTAACAGAAACATTCTTTTTTATATATTTTATTGTACCTTTTATGCAATGTGTTTTGGACTGAATTCTGACTCTTAAGTATTTGCCTGCAATCTAAGTTTAATTTTCATATATATGTTTAAGCATTTGCACCTAGAGTTTCATCATAGCTATAACATTTTTGATGTTTTCATAATTTTGAGATATTCAGTACATATGGAACTTAGAAGCCATGTAGATAACCAAAGCTTATTGAAATAAACAAGCTGATGCTGCCTGGAGTTATTAAAACAACAAACAGATTGTTGAGGTTGTTTTGCAACCTCAAATGCTGTCTGAAGTGGGAGTGACTAATTTTTCTGGGCCAAGGGGACAATCTATCCAGCACTAGCCAATTGTTCCTTCCCAGCTCTGATTTCAAAGAAAAACCCACTTTTCTTTGCTCTGTATTCTTTTCCTCTCTTGTTGGTTGCTGTCAGTTATCAGTTGCTGTTGATCTGCTCTGTTGGTTAGCATACATGCAGTAAAGAAAACAGCATGCGTAGTGCTGTAATTTCAAGTAACTGTAAGTGAAGATACTGTACTTTTTTTATTTCATGTTGACAAGGAAGAAATTGACATTCTTAATTCAGTCATCAACTGAGATGAATTTGCTATTCAAATCTTGACATGGTTACCGAAGATAAGGTTACAGAGTTGGGTTCCAGATATGAAAATGGTAATCGTCGCCCTTGCTCAAAAGCCAGTCATATCCGACTAGGGTTTGCTGCTCATCTCCATTTACAGCTAAAGAACCGGCACTCTATATGCAGCAGCTTCCATAGTCATGTGGCAGGCATGACCAGATGCCAGAGTGTACTGAATGCTGTTTACCTTCCCACTTGCAATTTCTTGCTTTCAAACTGCTAGGTTGGCAGGAGCTGGGACAGGGACAGGAGCTCACTCCGTTGTGCAGCACTCAGGGCTCAAAATGCTGATCTTCCAGTCATCAAGTTTAGTGTCTTAACCACTAAGCTACTGCACTCCTGTATATTTGCTTATATGCTTGGATTACTCAAGTAGTAAAGATATTACATCTGCTATGTTCATTATTTTAAAGCCACCTTAATCCCTGATCCCTCTCAACTAGCCTACAATTGCAGATAAAGGTGAAAAAACCCCAATAGTTTCCTTAAAGAAGAAAGTAGCTTAAGGAGGAAGTAACGAATGTATAAGTTACCTGTAAAGATGATGATTCCCAAGCTTACTTGCCTACCTCTCAGTCGATTAGCTATCACTGGATATTCCAAATGCAGCTTTGTTGCACTTGTTCTAACAGGTGTAGGCAACTTGACAGCTCCAGGAGCCAAAGTTCTGTATGCCATCACATTTCAGAATTCAGTCTGTCCAAAATACTGTATCACCAATTGCAAAAAAGTAAAATAAAAATCTGTAGGAGGCTAGAAGTTACTTTGGCATTTAAAAGTGGATTTTAAAAATTCTGTAATAATAATGGGGACTCTGGTAACCCATTTCAAAGGTTTTATCATTGCCTCCTGGAGTTGTAGTCCACCTTTTCTGACAGGAAAAAAGCTAGGTGTATCAGAGCTAGGTGCTCCAGCAACAATTAGCTTTGGACCTTGCAACTTCCCCCATCCTGTTCTAACTAAGGGAGAATGATGTGAGGTTTTGCAAACCATTTCTGATCAAAGATGTCTGTTAAGTATCAGTCTTAGTTCTGGGGTTTGTGGAGCTTTAGGTAACCTGATGAAACTGTAAAATCAGTGTGCTCCTTCCTCTCCCAACAATTCAATTATCAATTAATTTTACTAGATAGTTTTTCCTGCTTTCTAGTTTCTCTCATTTGCTATTTCTTACAAAGGGAAAATTTATGATTCTTTTATGTAGTAAAAGGCAGCAAATCCGAGTTTGATACTTTATTCGTATCAGAGCGTTGTAGTGAAGTGCAACACTTTTGCATCGGAAAGATTTGACAGGTAAAGATGCAGCTTTTGGGGAAATCCATCTTGACATGTGAGCGCAATACACGTACGAATCTGGATTTTGGTATGCTCGCGCTCTACAGATTATATGAACCCCCTTGGCGCAATGGTAAAAAATACAGCAGCCAAGGGGTTGTGAGTGCGATCCATCCTTCCAGGTCGGTAAAATGAGTACCCAGCATGTTGAGGGAAAAAAAAAAGCTAATTAACGTGTGAACCGCCCAGAGAGTTCACTAAGCGCTATGGGGCGGTATAGAAGTGTAATTGCTATTCACACAAGAGCACACAAATCGTTTTAGGTGGCTTCCTACATGTCATTTGTGGACTTGTTTAAGACTGAGAAACTATATTCGAGTCGTTTGCAAAACAGCATCTCCATCACATTTTGCACGCTTAACGCCAACGCGACAGTTCCCGAATGCCGCTTTAGCACAACGGAACGTTTCTTTCGAGCTCCCGTTCCCAGGAGGACCGAGTTTGTAGGAACACCTCCCGTCTCCGCCGGCTGCTTCTGCAGGCGAGGAAAAGGGGCAACATGGCGGCGAGGCGACTCTGCGGACAGGTAGGTGCATTTCCGCCAGCTTGTCTGCTTGGAAATAATAAGCCCGCCGACGAACTGTCACTTTCATGTCCCCTTTTAGGGCAACGACCTCTGCAGATCTTCAAATACCTGAAAGGTAACCAAGAAGAAGAAGGGCAGGATCTTTTCTCCACCATCCCAGAGCTCAGGACGCGTAATAAAGGGTTGAAACTGCAGGAAGCCCATGCTGAATGTCAGGAAAAACTCCTTGATGGTTAGAACAGGGAGCAGTCAGGAGAGAATTGGACAGCCATCTGTCATATCTGCTTTGATTTGGATTCCTGCATTGCTAACTCAGTGAGTCTGTGATTCTTTTGCATGTCACAAAAACAGCTTGTGGACCTAAGCAAAGGTAGCTTGTCTCCCTATATTTTGGGGGAGTATATGCATCAGCTCCCCTGTTCAGTTACAAGCAATCCACAGGCTCCGATTAAAGTAGCACCATGATAATAATTATTATTATTATTATTATTATTTATTACATTTGCTACCCCGCCCCAATCGGGAGAACCCGACTCTGAGCAGGGACAGCAGTCTGTTGGCTTACAGGTTTAAGAAACAAGGTTTTCTGTCGACCTTTGCTGACAATACAGCTGCCCGGGTAGCTCAGTGGTTTAACCATGAGATTGGGAATTTGGTTCTCCCACTGTCTCCCAGAAGAAGAAACAGTGTGTATGGCCATGGTCAAGCTGCAGAGTCCCAGGGGCTCCTGCAGAAGAAGGGAATGGGAAATGCTTCTGTGTGCCTAGAAAAACCTGGAAAGAATAACCAGAACCCAGAATTTACTTCACAGCAACACAACACTCACAAACACGCCAGCGAGAGGGCTCAAAATACAAAGTCAGGCTGGGAGTCAGTATCGCAGTTACAAAAATTGCTCTCTCTCTAGTAGTGATTGATTGATCTAGTGGTAATGTGGTTAATGATGGAGAGATATGACAGATGATTATCCAATTCTCTCTTGAATGCTTCCAGTGTTGGCAGGCTCACCACCTCTTGAGGCAGTTGGTTCCACTGTTGTACTGCTCTAACCGTTAAGAAGTCTGGCTTCCTGTAGTTTCAGCCCACTATTACATGCCCTGCACTCTGGGATGATGGAGAACAGATCCTGCCTTCCTCTTTATGGTTATCTTTCAGGTATTTGAAGAGTGCTATCATAATCCCCTCTCAGTCTCCTTTTCTCAAGGCTGGTTAGGGAAACCTTGTGTTGTTGGCAAACTTTCTCGCACTAGGTCAGATGAAAGGAACTGCAGAATGAACTTACCAAAAAGTGCCTTCATTTTGGCAGTTTCATGTCTGGCCTAAACACTGAAGAAGACTAAACATGCCCAGTTCCTTCAGTCTTTCCTCATTTGACTTGGTTTTCATTCTCATTACTGTGTAATACTTGATGTTCTTAGATGTACTGTGGTAAGTATCTCTATAATAGTTTGCCATAACAAGTAGGCTCTGTTATTTCTACATTACAGAGGACAATGAAGTTGAGGTGGACATATGGGGGTGGGGCCTGTAGTTTGTCAATTAGTTGTCACCTAATGAAGATGTGGTAAAGGAGGAACTCAGTCAGAGACTTTCTGATTTGTAGGTTAGTCGCTACATTTCATTCCTGCTATGACCCCTGTATGTTTTTACGCTCTTCTATTATGCAGTAGCAGGTCTGGCTACATGTCTCATTTCATACATGGCACAGGAGATGGCTCTTTGATCATAGTGTGTGGATCACTTCATGGCAAGCTGGGATCCACCTTAAACAAATTCACGCCAATGGATTTTTCCTGTTTGTCATTCTTTTGTGAAAATGATTTTCAGAAAAAATGTATACTCAGACACAAGTAGCAGCTGATGACGATGCAGTAGGCAACTCGAGTTACTCAAAAGCAATATGCACTGAACTCATTTACTGTTCTTCAGCTATTAATGAAAGTAATGTTAAATTAAGAACTAGTTAACCTGCATTGTGATTTTGAAACTGCACAAAGAGGGCAAATTTATAGGTTGTTGACAAGCTGATGTTTTGTCAGTCTAGCCAGATAGATGTGAGTTGATTTCTTCCATCAATGGATGAGAGTACCCATGTTATTTGAGATACAGTGGTAGAGTCATCACTAAATACAAAAATATGTCTCTTTAAAAAGTGTTTTAAAATACTCCTAGAACAGAGAAATAAATTATAGGGTATTGCTACATAATTTATGACAGTATTAGACAGCAGACTTTTATTCCTTTTAAGATTAAAACAAACCCAAGAATAAGGGTTTTTAAAGGTTTTGTTAAAACACACTCCCATAGCTTGTGATGTAGACCAGACCTAAACTGATTTGTGCAATATAAACTGCAAATTCTACAGAATATGGTAAACGACTCTTTCTGCATCTGGTGTACAGAAATTAATCATCTGTCCACATGATATAAAGCATAGTTGTAGCCTTTTCTTTTATGTGTCACTAATGCAGTGAATATTGATCAGCATGTAATGATATTTTATTCTGGGATTGTGAATAATAGTAACATTTTGGCTTTATTTTTGCAAGTCTGCATTCGGCGCCCAGTTCTTATTTTTGATCTTTTATATGCAACACAAGTATTTTACTAAATTGAATTTTGTTGTCTATGTTTGTAGGTCTTTCAGCGGCACGGTTCCATTTCCCTTGTCTATCATTGTATACAGTCAGCCCTGAAAACATCATCAGTTGCTCCTCTGTGTCCTCTTCGGCATCCGAACAGACTGAATGGTACTAGTTCTCTTGAACAAAATGAAGCTAGTGCGGCCCTTCATAACTTTAAATTACAGAGCAATGAAAGCTCTCAGAAGTTGGAGGCTTGTACTAAATCTCTTGTGGAACAGGAAAGACCGGACAGTGTGGACAACCTGAAGCTAAAAGAGGTAGAAGATTTATACTTGGACATGGGATTCAGCTCTGCTGAGATACAGCACTTGTTCAGCTTGCAGCCTGAACTCTCACCTCAACCCATATTGGCTGTAGTTTCAGAACTGCTCCTTCTGGGTATAAGCACTGACTGCATACTGAAGGCTCTACAGAACAACCCTGAACTGGCAAGAATGCCAGAAAAGAACATGAAGGCTCGTACAGCTCTTCTGCAAAGATATGGGTTTAGAGAAGGTATTATTTTATTTGCATTCTCTAAAACAGTGGTTCCCAACAAAGGGTACACAGCCCACATGTGGACTTCAATTCCCAGAAGCCTAAGTCAGTACGTTGGCTGATCAGTGCTTTGGGGAAATGACTTAGGCTTCTGGGAACTGAAGTCCAAACACCAGCATTTGGGAAACACTGCTCTAAAACATACTAGATTGTTAAGACCTGATTTGCTTGGACTTTGTAGGCATCCTATTTAGGTTTTGTAGCTTATGTGCAGTTTGATACAGAAGATTAGTTATGTAGGAAGGATGCAGATCAAATAATTCTTATAATGGTAAGAAGCATGGCTTGTTTGTATTGATCAAAATATGTTTGTGATCACTGTCCTGACTTCTCCCCCTACTTTATCCTCACAACTTTGTGAGGTAGGTTCATGCTGAGAGGGGGTGACTCAGTGTTTCGTAACTGAACAGGGATTTGATCCCAGATCTTTCAAGTCCTAGTATAACACCTTAACACATTCATCATCTGTTTTTGTGAGTCCCAAGCAGATATCCCAAGAAATATTTTGGGATGCTAATCCAAAGGTGTTTCTTCTCTGCATTAATTCTTGGACCATATGAGTCTGGATGTGGATTTCTAATGAGGGAGATCCCTGAAGATAAATAACAACCTACCGCAAACCTTGGGAGAACATGGGGGGGGGGAGCTGTGCCCTACCTAACATGTGTTCTTCTTCTTTTTAACAGGTAGACTGAACTACATGGCAATCCATTTTCCAAGTATCTTCACGCTGCCTGAAAAAAGATTTGTGGCCCTAGAACGTCTCCTCCATGAAAACTGTCTCTTTACGATGGAGCAGATATCAAAAATCTTACAGTTGTGTCCAAATATCCTACTAGAAGAACTAAATGATGTGGAATATAAGTTCCAGGTAATGTATGTTGATTGCATTTTTGGAAGGATGGTTTGCTAATGGGAGTATGCCAAGTGGTGTATGAGGGGCAGGGAAAACCTTATAAAGATTTAGCTAGCATTGCTCAACTCATGTTCTCTGCAAGGGAGATTTTCATAGGCAACAAAATTAGATGATTGGACACATTGACCAAAGTAAAATTTTAATAGGGCACTAACCAGGAATAGGAAAAGGAGTAAGACAAAGGCTACATTTTGTCACCCTGCTTATTCAACTTCTACACAGAGCACATAATGTGCAATGCAGGGATGGAGGAATCACAATTTGGGATCAAAATTGCTGGGAGAAACATCAACAATTTGATATAAGCAGATGATACCATCCTAGTGGCAGAAAGTGAGGAAGACCTAAAGAAGCTCCTGATTAGGTTGAAAGAAGAAAGTGCAAAAGCTGGCTTGAGACTCAATCTCAAGAAAACCAAGATAATGGTAGCAGGCCCTATCAGTCCCTGGAAAATAGATGGGGAAGAAGTAGAAGCAGTGACAGATTTTACTTTCTTAGGATCAAAGCTCACTGCAGATGGTGATTGCAGCCATGAAATAAAAAGGCGACTGCTTCTTGGGAGGCAGGCGATAAGAAACCTGGGGAACATAGTGAAAAGTAGAGACATCATATTGCAAACAAAAATTCGTATACTCAAAGCAATGGTATTCCCGGTGGCAATGTATGGTTGTGAGAGCTGGACCATTAGGAAAGCTGTGTGGAGAAGAATAGATGCCTTTGAGTTGTGGTGTTGGAGGAGAGTTTTGAGAGTCCCCTGGACAGCGAGAACAAATAGGTCAATCTTAGAAGAAATCAACCCTGACTGCTCCTTAGGAGGCCAAATAGTAAAGATGAAGCTAAAGCACTTTGGACATCAAATGAGAAGAGAGGATTCACTTGAGAAAGCCTTGATGCTTGGAAAGGTGGAGGGCAAAAGAAAAAGGGTGCAGCCAAAAATGAGATGGCGAGATGGTATTGTTGACACAATGGGCAGATGGTATTGTAGAGACAGAACTGAGCGAGTTGAGGAGGATGGTGGAAGACAGAAGTGCCTGGCGGACAGTGGTCCATGGGGTCGCAGAGGGTTGGAATCGACTGTGCGACTGAACAAAAAAAACCCCCAGGGACTGTGGTGGCTCAAGTGGTTAAGATGCTGACCTCGTTGACTGGAAGGTCGGAATTTGATTTCCAGGTACTGCATGACGGGGTGAGCTCCCATCTCTGTCCCTGCTCCTGCCAACCTAGCAGTTTGAAAGCAAGAAACTGCAAGTAGATAAATAGGGACCACATCGGTAGGAAAATAAACAGCATTTCGTGCTGTCCAGTGTTGAGGTATGCCTGCCACATGTCCAGAGAAACAACTTTTACCTTTACTAACCATATACAGTAATACACCAGATAACGTTATGACTTGGTTCCATGCATCGAACAACGCTAAAAAAAATCCCGACTTCAGGGACAAACCGCTTTAAAGGCAGGCAGGGAAAGAAAGAGACCTCCCTGCCTTTAAAGCCACCCCCCACGAGCAGCGCCTTTTCCTCGAACCTACTGCAGAGTCTCTTTGTCTCTTTATTTCCCTCCCTGTATTTAAACTACAGGGAAGGGGGAAAGAGAGAGAGGTGATTGGTTCTCTAGAGAACCAATCACATCTCTCTTTTCCCCTCCCTGTAGTTTACATATAGGGAGGGAAAGAAAGACGGAAGCACTTCTCTCTCTCCCTGTAGTTTAAATATCAGGGAGGAAAAAAGACACATCTCATTATGCGAGTTTTTCGCTAAGCGAAACGCTCGTTATGCGAGGTTTGACTGTAAATAATTTGCCTCCTTTTACAACTCTTGATCCATAACTCTGTAGAGCAGGGGTTCTCAACCTATGGGCCAGGGGCTGAATGCGGCCCACACCATTTCATGTGGCCCCCCACTGCATCCACCACACCCAGAAGTGCCATGTGTGGCAGGTGAGACAAAATGGCTGTTCGCCCCCCGAAGCTGTCGTGACCCGGGCCTCAGCTTGAAAAGGTTGAGAACCCCTGCTGTAGAGTATGATAGACAGGACTGTTGACTTCAGTAGGCTTACGTGTAGCAGAGTCTGTGCTGGATTGTGTCCATGGCATACAATATTAACAAGAAGCCCATCCAAGTAGTGATTTAACAATCCTTCCACTTGACAGGTAGAATTAACTGTGTCCATTTTTCTCAGTTTGCATATTTCAGGATGGGAGTAAAACAGAAAGAAATAATGAATTCCGGTTTGTTCCAAGTACCACTGGAAAAGATAAAGAAGCGGGTCATTTTCCTGGAGCGCTTGGGACGCTACCAGACCCCTGACAAGAAAGGACAGACTCAGGTTGTCAATCCCAAACTGAAAGCCTTAATTAGAGCATCTGAAAGTGACTTTGTGTCTAAAATCGCCCTCTCCTCTATTGAGGAGTATGAGATTTTTAAGGAACTGCTGGCTCGTGAAGAGGAGCAGGCGTGGTTAGAGGAAGAAGGAATTGGAAATGAACAATCGGATTCAGAGAACGATGGAGAAGGATATGATTCAGAATAAAGACATGACATTTTTTAAATAATGTACAATACTGGTGGATTCTGCTCAAGTCTTTTGTCATTTTTCTGAGAGAGGGAAAGTTTGAAATGGGAAGAAATGAAGGTACGGATGTATTGCAGGGGTGACCAGCATTTTTTATTGTGGGCCTGACCACATCCCTGGACAGCTGAGCAAGCCGGATCACACACCCTGGAAGTGGGCACATTTACAGCTGTCATAAATATGCCCACTTCCGTGTTGACGACAGCCACATGTGTGTTTTACGGCTGACATAAACACACACTTCCACTTCAGGGTGCAGTGGAGGTGGCAATGGGCTGGATGGGATGGCATTGGAGGCCAGGTCTGGCCTGCAGGCTGTAGGTTGGGAACACCTGCTGTATTGATTCCACAGAAAGGGTGATCTTTGTAGTTAATACTTACTTGTAGTCAGCTTACTAGTGTAATTGGGAACTTTTCTTTGTTTTTATTTTCACTTTAAAACTTACAATAAAAAATAATGCTAAAAGTATAGTGATACTATTTCTTCTACACAAACAGCATCACTCACAGTATGGGTGATAAGGGAGAGAAAATTTTGACTACAACACTTCTATAGGAATTTGTGTTTCATTTAAAAATGTTTCTGAACAAGGGTCTTTACATCTTTCTAAACCATGATTTGTGTTAGTAGTCATACACATAAACCTTTTTGTTCAGTGTTAATAGCCTTGTGCTAGCATGGTTCCCTTGCCTAGCTATGTGTTGGGAAATCATCCCCCAACTCATTCTTGAATGTTATTGCTCTTTTTAAAATTATGATGACTTTTATTTCAGGTTTGGAACTGGTAGAGGTGAAAGGTGTAAGTCACAGAATGGGCAAAGCTGTGGTTTGAGATGCCTTTACCAAATTCATTCTTGGTTTTAAAGTAAAATTCTATGATGGTGCTTTCAATTCAGTCATGTAGGCTTGTTTTTTGGAAGGACAGCATAAACAAAAGTATATGAGAGAGAAAAAATATGCAAGGAGATTTCGGCTATCAAACAGCTTTGTGTGAACAGAAAGCAATTTGTTTTGCTAGATGTAACTTAAGTGTGGCTATATTTGTGGTTAAGAAAGATGTAGTTTGGAACCAGCTAGGACAGTGATGGCAAACCATGGCACTTCAGGTGTTCTTGGATTTCAATTCCCAGAAGCCCAAGTCTCTGAATCCACACAAATGGGTTTACTTCACAGAGACTTGGGCTTCTGGGAATTGAAGTCCAAGAACACCCGGAGTGCCAAGGTTCACCATCACAGAATTAGGATCTTTCCATTCTTAAAAAGAAACCAGACTTTTTTTTAAAATAAATTGTATTTTAATCTAAATTAGAAGACAAAATAACCTTGACATAATAAAGTCTTTTAAAGTTATTGCTGCATTATATATGCCTCTCTGGATATAGAATATTAGCTTGATAGAGACTCCATTCTAATTTAGACTATGCAACAGATAAACTGGCTATGAAGCCCTCTCTCTGGCTTAATCAACTGCTTTAAAGCTCACATTGGATTTAGAAAACTATGCTATTTTGCCAGTAGAGTTATTGCCACCCAACTTCACTTTCATTTTGTATCCTGGAAGCTATTTGCAATGATGAGATAGTCTTTGTATGCTCTCAAGCCAGGGAATTGAGTACTTTGATGTAAATGCTTGTGAAATGGCCCTGCAACAAAATGTTCCATTCTGGAGTGCTGTGGTTCAGAATCCTGGCCACTCCGTCATAATCCTTGTTTCCCCTGACCACCTACCTTCGCCAACAATCAGCCTTCTGTGATCACTGCCTGTGCCCAGACCTCACTGAAAGGTTTTTTAGCTGCTTTATGGTTCTTGCCTAAACATCTTTCTGTAGTTCTGTAGCCTTTGATCTACCCATACTCTCTCTTGTTGTGATACTATTTCTACTACATAAACAACAGAGCTCACAGCATAAGCATATGAAATAGCAGATATGATAAGCTTCCTCAGCCTGCTAATGATACATGCTAATGATTTTTTTTTGATGCTCAGAATCATTTCTCACATGTACCAGGAACATGGCTTTGGAGAGAAAGTAGCATTTAAAATGCCAACAAAAAAAAGTTTAAAATGTACATTTTAAACTACCGTACGTATAATGCAATCTGTTCTTCCTCTGGTTGCACCAGCTCATCACTTTACAATCTAAGATGGCTAAGCCACCACCGTTATCCTACTTTTTATCCTCTTCTTCCCAGTGATAAATCACAATTTTCATTTCATTTATAAAGATCAAGTAACAAGACTGCCCCACTAAATACTGGAAGTAGTAATAGAGAAAACTGAGGGATTCTTTCCTAATTCTCTTCAGCAGCGTACTTTCCTGTTATGTCCAAAGAGTAGTTCTCTGTCCAGTGCTTCACTAGGGCTATAGTGGCAGGGGCTGCTTATCCCTTTACAAATATCTTTCAGCTGATGTCACTGCCTAAAACTACGTAAATACTGCCCCATCCCTCCAACCCTGTAGTTTCCACATAGTAATGAATCTAAGATTTTATTGATGGCCTTTCAGGAGCAGGAATTCTTTGGAGCATTTTGTGCTACCTCAGGCGAGGGGTTCTGTTTTCCTCTAGGGAATTTTATTCCCTTTATAATATGCACCTCTTCAGAAATTCTCAAAATTTGCCAGGATTTGTGTTCCAGGCGACAAGGTTGTCTCTCTCCCCCACCCCCCCTGTAATCACCATGACCTGCTAAAACTCCACTGCTACTTAAGGGACTACAATTTAAAACAATATCCGAACCTCTGCTTGTATTAATTTATAAAATATACAGTATGTATATTAACACATTTTTATATTTAACTAGTTATACAAACTCACAAAAGCTGGGAAAACATAAATCCTCTGTGTTTGGCCATTCTTACTTTCTATAGCAAGCAAACATCTGAGAAGAAAGATGGAGGAAATTTCCTGTTTTACTTCTTTCTCCTCCATTTACATAACAATTCTGTATTTTTAAGAAAGTTCTAAAGGAAGTACTTTACCCTTCAAAGAATTAGAGACAAATTAAAATGTTTAAAACATTTCTGTTTAGGTGCTCAGTTTTATAAAAGAGCATGTTCAGAGGCTTCTCAATTAGAAGGTTTGACTTTTTCTTGTTGAGAGAATGGATACAACAGACTCACTGTTTCTACACAAATATACCTCTGAAGTGCTAATTGTTGGCACTAGAAAAGCACTGAGAGTAGCTGGTTCTCATAATTGTTTGCTAATCTAGCAAAAACCAACAACATAGTAAAGGAACTATTTTTTTTTTAAATGTGCTTTTGCAAACAGGAATAGTTTAGATGCGCAATTGACTTCAAAAATGGAACTGTATGGCAGTGAAATTCTCCTTCTGGTTGTAAGATAAAAACACCAGTTTTTTTTAAAAGAGCTGCTTTTTCTATTAAGGCGATCCATTAGCCTTGGACTATTGAATCAGTTTTGAGCCCCATAGATGTGGGCAAATGGTCCACAAAAGACTTGAGATCCTGAGACTTTCCTAACGTGTCACTCAACTTGCATTTAGAAAATTCAGGTGCTACAAAGAAAAGGCATCTGAAAAGGCAAGCAGGTCCTTATGATCTTGCCAAAGCGAGGGGCGAACACCTCCTGAACAAGTCAAAAAGGAAGGTCCATAGTTCTTGCTAGCGAGATCCCCCCTTTTTTCAATCCAGTTAGCAAAATTTCTGAAAAGTTTGGTTCCTATGAAGAAAAAGGAATAAATAATGAGAGACAGACTACAGAAGGCATATGCATACAAAAACCTGATATAACGATAACTCCCCTCATTTAATTGCAAGATGCTGACATTTTGAATGCAGAGTTAGTAAGTGGATTTAGTTCCTAGTTCAGTGATGGCGAACCTTGGCACTCCAGGTGTTTTTGGTCTTCAATTCCCAGAAGCCCTAATCAGCATGAATGCTGACTTGGGCTTCTGATGATTGAAGTCCAAGAACACCTGGAGTGCCAAAGTTCGCCATCACTGTCCTAGTTGCAGCTGAAATCTGTAGAAAGCCACATCTTGCTTAAAACCTTAGCGGAGTGTTCTGTTGGTGTACCTTTGAAGTACATCAGCGGAAGAACTGGAGTACAGTACTTGATTTGGGGAAAGAGAGAGAGAGATTCTTTTCATTCAAGGATTGAGACAAAAGCCTTTCCACTGCTTTCCATGAGCAGGATTCAAACATCTGTTCACTGTACAGGCGCAAAATTGGCTGAACAGCATCTTTGTAATGGTAAAAAAAGGTTAGACAAAAGGGTTAGATATGAATATGACCTATATGGAGGTGTTCCCTAGAATTTTTAAAAAAGATAATGCTAACACAATATGCCTGACCTGATATTACAGACGTCCAACAACTGCTTGTAACCAAAGAACTTTCCCTGCAGCTTTAATCCTGCTCAAGAAATATCTGTAGTCTGACCAGGTTATCCTTCTATGGTAATAGAGTAGACCAGGGATTCTCAGCCTGCAGCCTGTAGGCCAGATGCGGCCCATAGCACCATTTCTTATGGCCCACCACCACCTCCACCACATCAGGAAGTGCCATGTGGTGAAGTAAGGGCAAAATGGCTGTCTGGCCTCCGAAGCTGTCTGAGGGAGTGTGACCCGGCCCCCGGCTTTAAAAGGTTGAGAACTCCTGGAGTAGACCCATACTGCAAGCGACTCAATGCCAAGTGTCAGACGGTAGTTAACTAACCTGACAACCTTGAGGACTAGCGGCCTTGGCAAAGCCCACAGACAAGGGTGATGGTCCCCAAGTGGATTAAATCTCACTTGAATCCATCTTGATGAGGGGCAGCAGCTTCATCAATACTGGCCTAAGGCTGATGAAGACTTTGCATGCCAAAAGGGCTCAGGACCAGAAAATGACTTGTGGAACTGGATCAGTGGTACAGGTGTCATGCTACGATGTGGAAGGCAAATGAAAGGCAACTAGATAACATTCTCAGGACAGTCTTCATGGCTGATTGCCATGATGATTGCCAATTTTTGGATTCAGATATGGCAGAAGAAGGAAAAATATATGTGGCGTTAATGAGCACAATCACTTTTCCTAGTAGGCTGGTTGCTTGTAATCTGTATCCTATTGCAAACCACAGTATGCAGCTACTCATACCTGTGAATCACTCATGTAACATATTAGCAACAAAGGCCCTAACTCTGTGTTAATGGAGCTCTCATCCTATCAAAATCCAGCAGAGATACTTACTATATGGCTTCAGTGTCTGTTACTTTGTTTCCTGAAACAATCAGAGAAGATTTAATGTGTGAGACAGATACTTTCTGATTCTGCACAAATTTTAGTTGTAGGAACCTCGTTATTCAGGACATTCCTTAGTTTAAACAGTATCTTAGAGGTGAAGACAGTGGATGCTCCTGCCATCGATCTTCAGGTGTTCTCATATTCTGTATTTTTGATTGATTGTATTCTATGTTGCTGATTGTATTGTTTCCAATTAACTGTTTTTTTATGCTATTATATCATATTGTACTATTGAAGTTAGTGGCGTATGTAAGCCGCACAGAGTCGCGTTGATGATTAGTGTGGCATAGAAATATAATAAACAAATGAAATGAAATTAGCTAGCAGAAGTAGCACTGATATAATCTTAAGCCTATACATAATTTCAAAGCTCTTATTTCAAGGTATGTGGGTACAGAATTGCAATCTTAAAGACCGGAGAGGCTCTCTAATTGTTCCATCGGCCAGAGAGGTGCATCTCCTTGGTACCAGGAGGAGGGCCTTCTCTGTGTCCGCTCCAGCCCTATGGAACCTCCTGCCAACTGAGCTACGGCTCCAGACGGAGTTGCTGCCCTTTAAGAAGAATTTAAAAACATGGCTGGCGGGGCAGGTATGGGGTACTGGATGTACAATGACCACAGCTCACTGGTTGGTTTTAGCCCCCTCCCTTCTCTTAATCTTTTAATCTTCTAGACTTAGTTTTAATCTGATCTGTCATTGTAATTCATTGATAGTTTTTTTTAAATAAAACTTTTAAAATTTAAAATCTTTTATAATTTTTAGTTCTGAAGTTTTTAGGGAATGTTTTTATTTCTTTGTTGTTATGTTTAATGATATGTAAACCGGCCTGAGTCACCCCGGTGAGGAGGTGGTATATAAATATGAATGAATGAATGAATAAATAAATAAATAAATATTAGTTAAACAACTCCAGATTTAAAACCCAGGTTGGTTGGCTAAGAACTAGTATTAAAGAAATCAGGGATTCAGCAATAAAGGCCAAAGCATTCCAGTGTTAGTTTTTTGCCTACAGCAATGGTTTGCCATACAGCCACCAAAGGTAGATTACCTGCTGAGTGCTTTATTTGTACCAGTGCTCTCACAGGTCTCCTTGTAGCACACATCCTGGTGCACTTTGTAGACTCTCTTGTATCTATTGAAATAATAAATATATGTCAGAGAACAGGCATCAGTGGAAGTCTAGGGCCTGTGGTGGCTCGGTGGTTAAGAAGCTCGCCTTGTTAGCTGGAAGATCAGCAAGTTGGCAGATCAGCTGGAAGATCAGCAAGTCGAGCTTCCTTTACCATTGAGAGCCAGTTGGTGTCATGGACAGAGTGATGAACTCGGACTCCAGAGATCTTGGTTCAAATCCCTGCTTCACACAGTCTCACTGGGGAACAGCACCGATAAACCACTCTTTGGACAGTTCACATATCTTGAAAACCCAATTAATGTTGCCAAAAAACGGAAGCAACTTAACATCATCATCTTCAGTGGTCTTTCATTTTTGAAAGAGAAACCTCAACCAGATATCAGAATTACGTTCCCACGTTCCCTGTTTTCCAAATGGCCAATTCCTTCAAAATCATGGATAGCCAAGACAGAATTCCCCATTATTCCCCAAGAAGCCCGAAGAAGTGTATTTTTGCCCACAAAAACTAGCTGTTTGTTTGATTTTTAGTGGTCTAATAAATGTATTGTGATATCATGCAATTGTGTAATCTGAAGAACCACACAGCCTTTCCGTAATTCTTTCTGAAATATACTAGCAGATCTTAAAATTAATCAGTCATATAGAAGAGAAAATGTTGACATATACACCTTCTCATCCTGTACTGCTGAAGGTTGAAGAGAGCTACACTGGCTAAAAGTGCCTTCACCTAAAAAAGAAATGGAGAAGATGTGGTCTCCTAGTTCCATCCCACACTACTCAGGAAGGTAGGTGGCTGCACGGGGAAGGAAACACACACACCCTCACACACACACTTCTTAAGGTGATCCAAGCCATAGTTTACTAGTTGAGTTAGGAACAGGCAATCTGTACTTCTCCAGATTCAGATACCTCCCAGCATTGCTTACCATTGGCCATGTTGTCACATGATGGCAGCAAAAGCACAACAATATTTAAAGGTCCACACTTTACCACTCCTGAGGTACAAGAATCCAATAAGCATGATGTGGCTGAATAAGTCCTTCTACTGAGCCATGGAACTGCTTTTATCCAAGGCTAGCTTGTCAGAATGAGAGGATAGGGCGACCTAACAGAGTGCTAAAAGCTAATTCTGTGGACAGTACTTACAGATAATGACAGACACCTCCCTCCCAGACTGGAAAGGATTTGGTTTCTGAGTAGAGCCGAGTGCAAGACTGAGGCACTTTCTTGCAAGCTAAAGAGAAAACAGGGAGATAAAGAAAGAAAAAACTGAGTGTTTAAGGCAAGCAGTAAAAAGTGCCTGGCAGACTTTGGTCTGTGTTTCCCTTGCATTCAGTCTGATAATGAAACATATCACTCTAGAGCCAATACTACGGTACAGTATTTAGAATGTTCCTGTACAGGTACAAAACAGATTGGAGATGTGAGCCAGGGGTTCATCTAGCCCAGGGGTCAGCAAACATGGCTCTCCAGATGTTCTTGGACTTGAATTCCCAGAAGCCCTGATCAGCAGGTGTATTGACTTGAGCTTCTGGTAACTGAATTTCAAGAACACCTGGAAAGCCCTGCTCTAGCCTAATAACAGAAGATCCACAACACAATCTATACGGGATTGTGCACGTCTCTTTCAAGGACAGAATGGAAAAGCTATGCTTTTCCAGAATTCACCTGGGCCATGCTGAGTGGGAAATTCGAGTTGTAGTATAAAAAAGGCAAGGTCACCAAGCTCTACTTTCAGATACTAAGAATATGGCTATTGCCTTTTAGAAAAGGACTAAAAACATGGCTAGCTCACCAGGTGTGGGGTGCTATAGGTGGGGCAGTGCCCCCCTGTTGGTTGATATAAGGGCCGTCCGGGGTGGGTTTTTAGTTTCCTTACCCTAGTTCTAGCTAGCTTTAAAGGGGAACTGGCGGTAGAAGACTTTTAAAGGACTTTTTAAGGTTTTAGTTATTTTAACCTGAGACTTTTTATGATAATTTCTATGGGGTTGTTTTTATGTTGGGTTTGTAATGTGCTGTAAGCTGCCCAGAGTTGCCCCGGTGAAAGGGGCAGTGATACAAATCTAAGAAATAAAATAAACAAGCTTCTTAACCACTGAGCCACTGCAGCACATACTGCAATATGCATCACATACTGCAATACAGGAGCTGAATTATCTCTTTTCTTGTTATAACTTTCATTCCTTTTAAAAGGAATAACTTTCATTCCTTTTATTTGGATTCTTTCATATTACATGATGGTTTTTCTCTCTGTTAGTATCCTACAGAGTATCCTATATAGGGAAGAGTTCAGAAAAGCATCCATACCTGTTAACTCACCTAATTCACACTGTCTGCCCTTGAATCCAGGATTACAGTCACAGTGATAAGACTCTGAGCCTGCAATACAGGTCCCCCCATTTTTGCAGAAGTTGATAGAGCAATTCTGTTTGTCACCTGGTGAGGCAAAGAACAGGGTGAGATGCCCTTGGCTTTAAGCACAACTCACTTAAAATGCCCCAGGATTGTTCCTCTGGTAAACAGCAGAGTGCCATGTCTTGTTTAGGTTACAAGGCAGAATGGACAGCAATATTTGGGCCTTCAAGGGAATGAATCAAGGGAGATTCCTTCCTGGTACTTCCAGATATTTCCATCCTGCATACAGAAATCAGCCCACAAGATCTCCTACAGTCCAGGAAATCTCCTTTGACAGCTTATGTACACTATCACTCTATAGAAAGGATGAGGCCTGCCATCTATTGTCATTGACTATAGCTAACAACTTTTAAACATTTGTGTTATGACCATGAATGAGTCTGCCGAGTTAAAACAGAAGTGCAATACAGAGAACAGACTATGAGGAGCAGCAGGCTTTTTAATTGTCTCCCATTTTGTGGGGAAAAGGTAACAGTCCTTTTCCGGAACAGTAGCCGTGTTAGTCTGTGGTTCAGGCATATCAGAAAACAAAACTAAATTAAACAAAATAAAATAAACAAAATAAAATAAAAAACACTGTTTAGTCTTTAAAGTGCTACAATGTTTTTTATTTTATTTGGTTTATTTTATTTTGTTTAGTTTTGTTTTCTGATAGTCCTTTTCCAGTTAACAACAGAGTTCCCAAAAACATAATTCTCTTGGACAACAAGTAGTATATGAAAAAGGCATACCACCTTTAAAGGCAAGTAGACCTATTGTTACATATGTGTTGGATTGTTTTTTACAATATGGGACCTCACACTACTTCTGTGTCTAGGCCAGATTGGGAAATTTCCCAAATGGACGATATAAAAATATAATAAATGAATGCGTGAATTAATTAATTAATAAGACATGAAGGCATGTTTTGGTGAGTTCATTCTGCAGTTCCTTTCACTTGACATAGTGTGAGAAAGATTACCTGGCAACTCACAGCTGCCATTACCAAGGTACGCCCGACTGTGGCTCAAAAATACCACAATCTTCAAGGAGGCTCTTTCTGTGCACCTTGGGCCTCACACTATAAGACAACTAATAGTGAAAAGAAAAGTAGCCTTTTTGGTGGGATCACCCCAAATGTGGAATTTATTCCCCTTTTAGGTTCACCAGGTGTAAACACTGTTTATCCTTTTGGGGCCATGAGAAACTACCTTGAATGCTCCTACTGTGTATATTTCTTTTTAATACATTATCTTGTGTCTCTAAAACATTCAGCTCCACTAAAGGGTACTATTTAATCTTATAAATAACATCAAATTCTCTAGATTGCTCAGTACAGACTGGCTACTCCTTAACATCTAAAAGATCTTAAGCATAATGTTTTCCTTTATAGATGGTCTATCTAAGACTGATGTCAGCCAAAACACAATATATGCCACGCATATATGAGTATTAGAATGAGAGCGAGAGAGAAAATACATTGGGCTACTTACTATAATACAGTGGTACCTCGCTTAAAGAGCTTAATGAGTTCAACGGGGTTGCTCTTTAAGCGAGTTTGCTCTTTAAGTGAAACACCATTGAAAGTGACCAATTGTGACTTCTGGCCGGGGGGGGGTTTACGAACCACGATTTAGTTAAGTAAATTTTTAGTTGGTTTTATTTGTTAAGAGAGGCGACCATCCAGAGAAAATTCTGCTCTTTAAGTGAGTTACTCTTTATGCAAGGTGCTCTTTATGCGAGGTTTTACTGTAATGCCCCTAATTTTATTTTACATCCTGAGTCTTTTGTGCAAAAAAAAAAAAAGACAAGTGAGTAGATTTCATCTTCTGAAATGGCCTCCTCTCCAGACTTCTTATTTTCTGCATCTTGTCACTTTTAACATACTTGATCCATTTTGGATTCTAAATGATGCCCTTGAAAGCAAAGGCTATGGGCAACTGGAGGGGCAAGGAGATGTCTTGTACAATTCAGTTTGTACCACCCAGAGTTGATCTTGGTTTCTTACGACTTACTTTCCTTCTTGTTATTCTCAGGTCCTGATAGCTGTAGTGCCTGGTTGATTGACTCTTCTACGTTTTCTTCAACTTTTGCAGGAGTCTCAGGTTCTAGAAGTTAGAGACCACACAAATGTTAGCCTAAGGAATTATCTCATGGTACCAAACAACAGTGGGGTGGATAAAGGACACCTACGTGTTCTGACAGTGACGGTTCTGCTTGGTGAGTTACTGAATTTAGTGGTGATCCTTCCTCTGCCATCCACTAGCTCTGTAAACCTTTAAAAGAAAGGGAAAAAAAGTTTGTTCTTATCAATGATGCAATGCCAGCTGAAGCAAAGCACAGAGACTTCAGTACTTTATCAACCAAGTGTGTTTATTCTGCTTCTCAGCAGAGCTGCATTCTTTACCTGGGTGCTAGCGAGGGTTCCTCGGGAGTATTGTGGTCTGCAAGCAGACGCAGTTCTGGCAGAAATGATGGAGGGAGCCGGTTCCTCAGAATGCGAGGATGGCCTGTTTGGCTCCAGCGTCTTTCTGAGGTTCCATCCTTCTGCACTGCAGACCAGAGAAAATAATGTGTAATGGGCTGAATGAATGCAACATAAGGTTTAAACATCATTACTCTAAGTCTATTCCCAGGCTGAATTCAAATCAATGGTATTGATCTATAAAGCCATAAACAGCTTAGGATCTTGATACTTCAGGGATTGCCTATTCCTACATAAACCTACCCATGTACTATGACCAGTTTTGGGGCACATCTCCACTGGGGAGTCCAAACTACTTTGCAAAGAGAAAGGAAACTGTAACAGCAGTTGTTAGGGAGGGGCAGTTTGATTCAGATTAGACAACAGGGGGCACAAAGTTGGTGCTAAATTCCTTGCAAGCTGTTTTCCCATTGGAAATCCACTCAAAGAAGAGTTTCAACAAGAAGAATATTTTTCATTGGGGAAAAGACGCTGGGGGAAAATGTTAACTTGCTTAGATCACCAATTCCAAATTGAAATCAACACTCCTTCCTTCGGCCCCAGACTCAAGATTTTTAAATATAGCTCTTATGATGATCTGCAGGGATTATTACATTGCTGATACAAAGAGATTTGCAATATATCTGATATTTAAGAAGACCCTTGTGAGTTTATACTTGTTTGCTTCTTGATCAGTCACATGTGCGAGAAAGGAAGCAGCAAACAGAGATTCTCAGTTTCTGCTTTAAAAAAATCTGTCCCACCCTCATTGCAGAGAATAGTTATGCATCAATGCAAGCTGTATGACAGGTACAGACAAGGAATACTTATTCTCTTGTTGAACATGCCTGCTGCCCCCATAGGTAACCTCCCCATGCAGTGTCAAACTACAAAAGAAACAAGGGCTTGCATGGACCAGTTAGCAGAGAGAATGTGGTGGACACTTACGGGCTGTAATATAAAGATGGGCAGGTTCACTTATCACTTGCCCTTGATCTGTGTTTTGAACAGCCATCACAGATAAGCGATATCGTTGACCTGGGTTCAGGTCACGTACTGTGTAGGAAGAAAGCCTTCCATTGGGCACGTAGCGGCTCTTCATATTCTGACTGGTGGTGACATTGATGATGTAACCATCACCTGAGCCAACCAGAGGCTGTTCCCAGACCATCTGGACAGAGGTAGCTGTAACTCTGGATGCAGTGAGGTTTCTAGGAGGAAGAGGGCCTGCTCAAGGAAAAGAAGGGATTATAAACAGATTTCCTTTAACAGAGGTGGGGAAAATACACCTCTCAAAAATCACTTGTGCACTCAATATCTCCCAAAATATTTACCCAGAAAAACATTGATGTATTCCGTCTTCTGAAAGACACCAGGAGCTGTAACTCACTTTTAAAATAAGTTACAACCACATCTCAGTACTGTTTAATACCTCACAAATACCAATTTTCCAAAATTAGATATGGACTTCTGCAGACAAGTGTCATGTCTTATCTCTAACTAATGATCAGAGGTAATATTTAAACATTTTTAAACAGAATACTATGCATAGAACTAAGATGAGCTTTGTGGTTAAAACAGCTGAAGTGACTTGTGCTTTGTACTGGGATTATTGCTGAGCAAACATGCTGAGAATTGAACTCTGCATTGCACACTTGGTGGGAAAATGTCCAAGCTTGTAAATATTATCTTTGGATTTTATAGTCCCAACATAGCAAAATGCATTGTAGTAGGTCACGTATTGCATTTGACACTGCAAGATTAAAGACAATCTCTTGCTTTAGGTGGCTTATAAATAATAAAGATGAAAAAGCAAGAAGAAGGAAGTAGATTTTTCTGTTAAAAAGACTCACGAGTCCACACATAGGCAGGCGCCGTGGCAAAGCTTTCAGTGGGATGTTCTTCTGTACTGAGGCCACTCAAGGTCCACATGTGAACAAGATACTTCTGTCCTGGCTGAAGATCCCTGTTGGGGAAGGATTAGACATGTTGGTGAAATCTCAGTCAGAGGCTATGATTCTGGAACAAAGAACAGGCTATTTCTTAGTGACCACTGCTGAGCCAGAGATGCACATAAACTATCCACTCAGAGAGAAATGTGAACGAGTATCTACTATACAAAGGGAGTTGTTGAACAAATGAGGCAAATATCTGAAATCAAATTCCTTGCTGATCTACCCAAGCCTGCCTCAGTTTTCTTCCTAATTTGAGGAGTCTCAAGATATATTAAAATAGAAATGAAAAACAAACAAAATTTTACCAAAACAAGGGTATCTATTAAAAGCTTCCCAGAAACTGTTTGTTACCTCCTCTCATTGGCTAAGCTTATTATATTTATATATTTAGATTTATATACCATCCCAATCGATAGACTTTGATTGGTGTACACAGTCTATCAAACACCTCACTGGCTGCTCAGCAAAACTTAAAAACAATATAAAAACAGTTAAAGGCCCTTCAAGAAAAGCAATTACAAGAGGGGGAGGGGACCTCGGAGAGCCAGAAAGGAGAGCTTGTTGGCAATCCCGGCCCCCAGACCCGTTCCGCTAACCAATTTTCATTTCTTTCCTAAACAGTAGTAACTGGGCCTGCAGGGATAATTCTACCGGGAGGAGGTTCCATAATGTGGGGGCTACGACTGGGAAGGCCCTTTTCCTCATGCTGAATGTATGCTCCAGTTACCTATTCATACATTCTGGATTTTGTTTTAAAAGTAAAGGTCACCCTTGCTTGAAAGCCAGTCGTATCCGACTCTAGGGTTCAGAGCTTATCTCTGTTTACAGCCAGAGCCAGTGCTGTCTTTGGACATGTGGCAGGCGTGCCTAGACACCGGAGTGCACGGAACGCTGTTTACCTTCCCACCAAAGTGGTCCCTACTTATCTACTTGCAATTTCTTTCTTTTGAACTGCTAGGTTGACAGGAGCTGGGACCGAGACGGGTGCTCTCTCCGTCATGCAGTGCACAGGTCTTGAACTGCTGACCTGCCAACCTTCCATCCAGCATCTTAACCACTTGAGCCATAGCAGTCCCCCTGTTTTAATGGTACATAATGGTACATACTTGATAAAAGAGCTGACAGATTGTAGTTCCTACACTAGAAAAAACACGAGAGTGCAGAAAATGCCATTATCTGGGATAGGTGGTCTAAATTTGGTATGCTTGCTGCGACTTCCATTTCATTTCTACAATGGGATCTCCTCAAAGGTTTATATGGTTTCCTTGTTACAACGTGCTCCCAGACCATATCCAACGAATGGAGCTCCAATGGGGTTTTCAAGGTACAGTAATACCTCAGGTAACATTTACCTCGGATAACGCTAAAATCGCATAACGTTAAGTAATCTGGGGAGGAGAATTGGATCGAATAACGTTAAGGTCCTACGGGATGGATCGGATAACAACCGCTAAAGCCTGTGCGGTTACAATGTATCTCTATGAAGCTTTAACGTTATCCGATCCATCCCATAGGATTTTAACATGCATCAGATAACACTAAAAATCAGATAACACCAAGACTTGTGGAACCAAGTCTTAGCGTTATCCAAGGTATTATTGTATTACTGTATGTGAAATATTTAAGGAGTGGTTTTATCACTGCTGACACCCAATGAGTTTCCATGGCTGGGTGGAAATATGAACCCAGATCTCCTGAGTCCTAGTGTGATAGTGTGATACTCTACACCATGCTCTTTCTCATATACCTTTGCAGTCATTAGCACGTTTAACCCATGTCACATTAAATGGAAGACTTGTAGGCCAGGGAAATCCATCTTCTTTTGCCACCTGAAAGAATGCTTCTGCAAAAGATGCCAGAAACCTATTTTCTATTTTCAGCTACAGATTTTCCTAAAACAAGATGGACTGCCTAACTGACAGCCTGCAACTGCAGCTATTCATTATCATGTATTTATTCACCACAATCTCCTGCCCATAATTCACTGCAAATGTCTTGCTTTTCGCTCACCAAAATGTGTATTTGGTCACAGTATTGTTCAATTCCACAGCACGATCCTCCACATCATCTGGCTTCCGTATGGACACACGCAATTTGCTGACCGTGGCGTGCTTGAGCCTGTGGAGAGCCCATTGCACAGTAATGGTTGTGGCAGTCACATTGGCAATTTCAAATCCCTCCACTGGGTGAGGTCCTGGCAGGAGGAGAGAGGGGAAATGCAGGAGGCAGTTACGACTCACCCCACTTGACAGTGACACACTCACTCGATCGGCTTGGGTGAGCACTGCCATGCTGGAGGGCCTCTTTCCCATCTCAGTAGGTTCCTACAGGAGAAAAATGTCAGTCTGGGCTTTTGACAGGACTTCTGGAACAGAATGTTCATTCGCCTACTGGGAGTAAAGCATATGGCCATGATGGTGAACCTTGGCATTCCAGATGTTCTTGGACTTCAATTCCCAGAAACCCAAGCCCCTGTGAATCCACATGAAGGGGTTTACTGCGATTCATCTGGCCTGTGCCACCCTCATTGTTCCTGGAAGTGGAAGTAAAATGTGCCCGTACGGACATGTTTTACTTCTGCTTCCGGGAGCGACGAGGGCAGTAAACCCCTTCATGTGGGTTCACGGGGGCTTGGGTTTCTGGGAATTGAAGTCCAAGAACATCTGGAGTGCCAAGGTTTGCCATCATGGCCATATGGGATCTTCTGGATCTCCATGGTCCCATCTGGTTCCTATAGGTAAAGGTAAAGGTCGTTCTTACTCGAAAGCCAGCCGTATCTGACTTTAGGGTTTGGTGCTCATCTCCGTTTACCAGCTATTGACATTGATAAAAGAACACTTCTCCTATTTCATCAAGAAATATGGCTTTTGTTTCTAGTGTCCTTCAAAGCACTCTCACTAATTAATGCAAAAATGCTGTTTCATTTCTCTGTCACAAACTTGGGGCAAATATAGGAGAAAGATGGCAGATACAGTCCAAGGTCATTTACCATTTTACTTACATCATTTTCTGGGCCACTTAAAAGGAATGGAGTTACAGTAATACCTCGGATAACGCTAAGACTTGGTTCCACAAGTCTTGGTGTTATCTGATTTTTAGTGTTATCCGATCCATGTTAAAATCCTATGGGATGGATCGGATAATGTTAAAGCTCCATAGAGATACATTGTAACCACACAGGCTTTAGCGGTTGTTATCCGATCCATCCCATAGGACAGTGTTTCCCAAATGCTGGTTTGTGGACTTCAATTCCCAGAAGCCTAAGTCATTTCCCCAAAGCACTGGTCAGCCAATGTACTGACTTAGGTTTCTGGGAATTGGAGTCCACTTGTGGGCTGTGTACCCCCTGTTGGGAACCACTGCCATAGGATCTTAACATTATTCGATCCAATTCTCCTCCCCAGATTACTTAACGTTATGCGATTTTAGCGTTATCCGAGGTGAACGTTATCCGAGGCATTACTGTACAGTTGTACCTCGCTTAAAGAGCATAATGCATTCCACAGGATTGCTCTTTAAGTGAGTTTGCTCTTTAAGTGAAACACCATTGTAAGTGACCAATTGTGGGGGGGGGGGGATTGCGAACCCTGATTTATTTGTTAAGCGAGTTTTTGTTTGGTTTTATTTGTTAAGCGAAGCGAACATTCAGAGAAAATTCTGCTCTTTAAGTGAGTTACTCTTTAAGCAAGGCGCTCTTTATGCAAGGTTTGACTGTATTAGCCTTTGACTAGATGACAGTTGCTCACTTACAACTACTCTAGGACACTATGCAAAACCATTTCAAATAAACACCACTGTCAACGTTAAAAATTCATCAATCTATTAATGCTTATGTAATAGTAATAGCAATTACACTTATACACCGCCTCTTAGTGCTTAGGGCAGTTCACAGGTAATTGTCTCCAACATGCTGGGTACTCATAAACTTTCTAAGTTGTTCCATTATATTTTCTGTCTACTTTTTTTAGACTTTATACACCATAATCTGACAATTTAGATGATATGCTGTTCAAATGTTGTAAAAATTTACAAATAATTCACTTCTGACACATTCCTTTTCCAGTCTGCCTGCAAGAGGGACTCAAGAGGAAGGCATGCCACACAAACACATTCTACAACATGGGGGGGGGGGGGACCTGGGGATTTACAGATTGAGAACCAGTGTCCGTTTACTCTAGAATTTGCTTCTATATAGAGGAGGATGGAAGCCTCTTCTCAGACACATAGGAAAATGGAGCAATATATAGGAGGGAATTTTCCCAGGCAATACAATTTTTTTTTGACAATACATGCTGCTCTTACATTTATCCATCTACATTCATTTCCCCTGTTTTCTTATCAGCTTGCTTCTGGCACAGAGGGTAGAGACTGCTTACACATAACAAGGTGAAAGTAAAAAAGCCTGACCAGCCTTATGCAGATCTATTAGAAATTGATTAGAAACAAGAAATTCCTAATACAGTACTTAAAACAATTTTTACTACATAGAGGTCACTTCTGAGTTATTCACAGTGATGGTACCAGAGCTTTCAACTTAATTTTTATTGGTTTATATGCTAAGGAAACCAAGGTATGGTCTGGTATGCTATCATGGAGCAAGCACATTAATACCTCCTTGGGGGCATCTTAAACACTGCTTGAACACCCAAACAGATTAATCTCCTTCTGGCCTCTATCACATGAACACAACAAAAGAAGAAGCAAAATTATCTTGGGTGACCAAGGGGCAATTCTTCTAATATAAACATATATACATAGAATGTGCTCTTGTTCTTATGTAAGTTTGGGGAATCTGCTGTGTGCCTCTTGAGTCTGAAAGACCCCCTGCTAACACAGTTCCCTCTTTCCCTGAAGTCAGTCATGTCTGAACCCACCACTCTATTTTCCCTAAAGGAGCTACTCACTAGTACGGGTGACGAGCATGACGGGCCTGCTGATATCATTCTTGTTGTTCGATTTGCGTTTGACTGAAAAGACAGAAATATTGTAGGCTTTGCCGGAGGCTAGTGCCCGCAAATGGTGGGCAGCACGGCTTCGGTCCACATAATCAGTCCAGCGGTAAGAGCCGTCGAAGGATACGTACGTCACGGCGTAGCCGTCAATCATATGCCTGGCAGCCGGGTCCTTGGGTGGGCGCCAAGAGATTGACAGCCCAGTCTCTTCCACCTTGTCCACCTTTAATGATGTTGGTGGCAGCAGCTCTTCAGGGGATCAATGCAAACAAGAAGACAGACGACGTGTAATTAGCTGCAGTGCAACACCACTTGTCCTCTCTCTCTCTCTCTCTCATTCCATTATCACATCTTTATGACAAGAAGCAGCAAGGAAGCAGTGGTAGTAAAAAAGAAGAAGAAGATGTAGCACATGCCTGGTATCTAATATGTACAAATTGTTCCTTGGAAGTCTTTTTTTAACGTTTAAAATAATAAGCATCCCACAGAAAAGCCTTGCTTCAGATGCTGGTCTGGGCCAAACAACCTGTTCCCATAGAACAGGACCATGCCTGAGTCCATCACGTTCCATCAGCTTTGCATAAATGGCCATGGGCACAGAAAGTCAGAATGCATCCTTTTTCTCTGCATTCATTTTTATAGCTCTAGGAGGAATCATCACACAGTTCAGGCTGCTATGACTCAAGGCACCTTTACAGAGCATCAGCACCAGAGGCTCCATTAGAACCTATGAAAATGGGCACCTGGGTTCAGAGAAACATTTATACAGCATCTTTGCTGTGTTGTAACAAGATTCTATGGGCCCCCATGCTCCACTGAGTTCTTTAATTTGATCTCCACAGATCTAGTACTCACTCCTGGAAGAGTACCGTACTATATTCTTACTACAGTCCCATTCAGTTAGACAAGTAAAGGTAAGACTTCCCTTGCTCAAAAGCCAGTTGTATCTGACTCTAGGTTACAATGCTCATCTCCATTTACAACCAAACAGCCAACGCTGTCTGCATCTGCAGACGTTTCCTTGGTCATATAGCACACATGACTAGACACCAGAGCACACAGAACGCTGTTACCTTCCCACCAAAGCAGTCCCTATTTATCTACTTGTAATTTCTTGCTTTAGAACTGCTAGGTTGGCAGGAGCTGGGACAGAGACAGGAGCTCATTCTGTCATGCAGCACTCAGGTGTCGAACTGCTGATCTGCTGACCTTCCAGTTGTTAAGTTCAGTGTCTTAACCACTAAGCCGCTGCAGTCAGACAAGTACCAGTGAGTAACTCAATGTTACAACAAATATAAACACTTTTTGTCACTTTATCCCCCCAAGGAGCAGACAGGCAACCATTTCTTTGGTAAAAACTTAGGCCACTTTATTTGAATATAATAGATTATAACACAACATTAATAATGTAGCATCGTAGTGTGAAAATGGCCAGTTATTTATGGGTATGCCTACTCGTCTCATCATAACTGGTTATTCAATGTGGAGGACTGTCCCCTTCCATGTCATACATTTATGGGATACAATCACGTGATGCAAGGCTGCCTAGCCTGCTACCACAATTTTAGATATATGAGGGTCCCCTGTGTCAGCCAGCAGATGCCGCCAGCACCTATGTCTTTCTGGCCAATGAAAGTACTCCCATTCTCAATAATCCAATTCCGGATAATTTAGATTGCCATTTCCCGCACTACAGCCACAATGACCAGTGTACAAAACTAACCTCGTTCTCCCCCATGTAAGTGTGGATTGGGCAAAAAAACACCATCACACATGCCAATTTGTGAGGGTGAAAAAATTCTCACTCGGCCTCTAAACGACCAAATTTCACACTTAAGTTAAAGGGAGGGAGGGTGGGACAATTGTGAATGGTTTCTGGAACAAGAGAGAGAGAGAGAGGGCAAGGAGGGAAGGTGTTGCCCTTATATACAGGGCTTGGCTCCTCCCTGCAACACCAGTGGCCACTAATATGGTTGCCTGCCTTGGGGGGAAAGAGCGGCAAATCGTGTACACCCATTATCCCTGACACTGCATCTAATGTTGAGCATACTGTTATGGGGACCTGGCTTATTTTAATTTCTGTGTGTAGAGTGAAGGGGACTAATTTAATTGGACACATTTCTTCTCTCCTTTCTCATAAGGCTGTTTCTTGAGAAAAGTGGGATCTACAATCAAGTCAAGAGCCCAGCACACTGAGACGATTCACTGCAACAATAATATGGTAGTCTCACTTAACACATTCTCAAATCCAATAGAACATCAGTCTTGAGGTTCCACTTACTAATTGCAATCTGTACATTATGAGGAAGGAGATTTTGCTTCTCCCCAGTGAGCAGCGGAAGGGGAAAAGATCAAAAAAATAGAAAAAGCATAGCGTTTTACTGCCTTTTATGCATCTATCATTTCTGGAGTCATCAGCATGGGTTAAAAGCAACTCTATTCTAGACAATTATGGGAGTGGCTTTTTATCTAGTTACCTTTCTCACAGTTCTTGCCAGTATAGCCCACTTTGCAGGTGCAGATATGAGATCCATTACTGGGCAGACAGTAGCCTCTGTTCCCACAGGGGTTGGAGAAACAAGAGTCACTAGCTGGGGAAGACGTGCACAATGAACAGTTCAAAACAGTACTTCTTAAAGGCGACACAGGCCTCTCTAGGAAAACATGGACATTTATCAGGGGGTGATCATACTTCCTCCATTAAATTATTTATGTACTTATTTATTGTACCGGCCTTTCCAAAAGGCTAATGAGGACATCTCAGTTTACTATGTGCCTTTCCACTTTGTCTCAGCTTACCTATTTCACAATGGTAGCCAAAGAAGCCCTCTGGACAGACACACAGATAGGAACCACTGTAATTTTCACAATCTCCTCCATTCCGACAAGGATTTGAATCACAGGCATCCACTTCTGGAGGGCATAAATACACTCACTCAGATATCTGTAGGAGGTGTCACATGGAATTAAGAGGATGATTCTGAATCTGGTTGAGGATCCCCTTGCAAAGATGCCTGCTGTCTTGCAGCACAGTGAAAACCCTCCTTAGGGCCATCTACATTTAACCCCATCCAGCTTCCTAGCAGAAAAGAAATTAAGTGTATGAAATTTGCGGTAGATAGCAGCTTAATTTCCTGCAACCCACTCAACTGTAGGATGCATACTGGCCTCCAGGTGACTAAACCTAGGTTCAAGATTTTGGAAAGGAAAAGAAAGGAAATGATATTTTCCCACTCCCTGCTAGACATGCACACATTAATATCCCTGATCAATGTGCAATTCAAATTTTTTAAAGAACAAATCCATGTTTGACTGCTGAAATAGGTTGTTTTTAAAAAGCATTTTTGCAAATATATATATTGATTTGAAAATTTGGAGATTTCTGTTGATAGAATCAAAACCTTGGGTGATAGAGGAAGAAGGTATAAGGATATGATATGGGAGAAGAAAGGGTTTCTGGAAATGATAATGTGCTTAGATGGAATCAAACACTGCTTAAAACTTTATCAAGCAAGATGAATTTGACTGCTTGAAGTTAGTGGCCTTTTGTCAATGATTTCCTTACTAATATAGATAAACCTGGGAGGTGATTTTTTAGAAGATGCTCGAATGAGGCTCCTTTCATGTCCCCAAGTGCAGCTCTCAGGTATCAAAACCTGACCTTCCAGTCTCCCGCTCAGTGCCTTAACCACTAAGTCACCGGGGGGAGGGGGGGACTGTCTTCCACAAAAATCCTTTCAACCCAGAATAATTTCTGACATGAACCTATTATCACCCACATTTGGTTGAGTGTTGTGCCATCCCAGTGTCCTTGGCTGATAACAATTCAGTAATGCGCCTGATGTAACTCACACCTGCAAGGTTGCTATGCCAATTAGCCCATATCTACATATCTCTCAAGCAAAGGGCCTAGAGCAGGGGTGGGCAACCTACGGCCCATGTGCTGACCCTGGCTTGTGGCACCAAATCATCCAGCCCACACCACCTGAGCTGGAAGCAGACACATTTACAACAGCTGTAAATGTACCCGCATCTGTCGTAAATGCATTTATGACAGCCACGGACAAGTTTTATGGCAGTGTTTACAGAGGGGGGAAACCACCAGTCCAGCCCGCTCAACTGTCTGAGGAAGCATGATCTGGTCCCTGACTTAAAAAGGCTTCCAACTCCTGGTCTAGAGCAAAGGAGGCAGAGATAGCACCTTGGCAGAGGATATAAAAGAAGGTATAAAAGAAGGCAGATTCAACATCAGTATGTATCTGTCTGTTTCTTGTTCTCTGTTAGTTGTTAGACATGTTGGTTTCTTGCCTTAAGATTTGTCTAATAAAGCTTTGTTTCTTTAACCACTGAGTGCTTATTGTCTCTGGGATCCTAAAGAACCTGAGCACAACACGCCTGATCAGCTTGCTTTCTTGCACATAGTCCATACAAACTCCAAAGTTCAGTCCCTAGTATCACTGGAAAAGTGACTGCAATCAGTAATGGTGTATTAGGCCAGGCAGCTCAATGACCAGACCCAATATACTTCCTATGTTCCTAAACAACATTAGGAACAATATGCTAAAGAAATGAATCAACAAAGATGATGGAGTATCTTTAACAAAAGTCTAGTTTCAAGATGGGGATTGCAAATGGTAGGCTGGTAGCTGTAGAGTTGAACAGCGATGAAGCAGTCCCTTGAAGACAGCTCTGGACAACAGTCTTGGAACAGTTTTTATACCATGTTTTATTGTGTTCTAAGTGTTTTTAAAGTTTGTTAGCCGCCCTGGGTCTCTGTGAGGAGGGCGGCATAAAAGTTTGATTAAATAAATAAATAAATAAATAAACCAGCTCTTCATATGGCATCAAAACCACTTCTGGAGACAACAGCTCATGGAGACAACAGCTCAAAATAGCCCTCTGTAGCTCCTGACTATATACACAGGCCAACAACATACAAAAAGGCGGAGTCGGAACACATGTGTGCTCCTTCAGCCAGGCCTTAAAGAAACACTGCCATAATACACCTTGCAATCCACCAGAGTGTCGGGCAGGCACTTACACACTCAAACAAGGATCTGTGTTAATCAACTCAGGCAAAGATAACAAGAAGTCTTGTAATATCTTAAAGAGTTTTTAGGTGGTGGGAAAAAGAAACACTGGAAATTGCAAGAAGGGTTTTCAACAATTCATTATTTACCTGTTTCACATTGGGTTCCAACAAAACCTTCTGGGCAGTGACAGCTAAAAGATGCAGGCAAATCTTTACAGGTCCCACCATTTTTGCATGGAGCAGATCTGCACTCATCAACCTCTACAGATGCAAAATAAAGAAGTAATAATATTTATACAGTGTTCATCAGCACAACAGCAATGAGGTAAAAACTAGAAGCACAAGAAAGATATGCCATGCTTTGCATAAAATCCTTATGTGCAAGTCATTCTTTCCTCTGACATGCTGTATTAAAAAAAAGCCAAAATATCCCACCAACCTTTTACTTTCAATGGCCATAGCATCTCTGCTGCTTCATCTAGTGTTTTAAAAGCTAAGTTCAATAAACCGGTCATTGGGAATCATGTGAAGGAACTCTTATTTAAACTTATGAATGATTATTTGTACAAATAACAGAAAAGGAGTAAGGATGTGTTCAGTTACACATTCCTTAAATTCAAGAAAAGATGTTTTACAGCTTCTGCATTTATAGCTGCATTTCTCTTACTCAGCAGGAGAACACAAGACTGGGCAAAATGTCCCAGATGTTCTCCTTGGTTGCTTGGGACAAGCTGTGGTAGGCTTTCAGGAAGAATAACAAACACACATCCCATGAAAGGGTCCCACTTTCAGTACTACTCCAAACAGTCTCTCCCTGTGCATCTAAACAACTTTAATTGTAAGGAATCTAATGTACTTTTACCAGGCTGTGAACCTGGTGAAATTTTCAAAGCAGTCCCAATAAAAACTTGGAGGTAATGTTATAAATGTGCATTTGCATAAGCCCCTCTCCATGGAAACCCTGACAGTATATGCTTTTACCCAGAAGCAGTTACTGAGTGGGAGAATATCTAAGAATATCTTCAAGGTGTCTTGAGTTCTTTTTTCTACACAAAAATTCCCTCCCTATGGAAAGGAACATACTGTATTCAGGGACAAAATCAGACTTTACAAATAGTCCATCATTAGAGCTGAAATCATGTTAGTACTACAGTGAGTTGACAGAGGCAGTCTTTCCTGTTTGTGAAATCAGACTTCAAGGGAATTCAGTGCTTAAGCCTTGAGACCACTCACAAAGAAAAACCAGCTGAGGTGAGGAAAGCTAGTCCTTTAACATTTACAGACAAACAAGTCCTTAACATAGTCCAGCTCTAAAGACAGGCAATCTATAATACATGTTGCTGTTCCAAAGGAGGGAGAAGACACTGTGGCCTGGCAGGCGGCTGAGGACCTCGCCCCCTCCTCTGGGCCCACACCAATGGCCTGAGGGAGAAAATGCCATGGCCTGGCAGTTGGCTGAGGACAGTGATGGGATTACAAAAATTCTACTACCACGCCATGACGTCACGGACGTCACGGGCGTGGCCAATGTCATGACGTCATGATGTCATGGGCGGAGCCGACGTCATGACGTCATGACGTTCTGGGCAGGGCCAAAAATAAAATAAAAATAAATAAAATAAAATAAAACACACACACCCCTCAACCCACCCACAGGACCAGACAGCTACAACAGAAACCCGTAAATAACTTAAAGAAATAAAGAAATAATTAAAATTAAATAAAAATACACCCACCCACCCCAAACACAAATAAATCACCCACCCACCCAAAACACAAATAAATCACCCACTCAACCCAAATACAAAACCCTCACTTACCTTCCTTGGGGCCGACAAACCCGCATGGCCCGGGGACACCCGGCAAGACGCGCTGCCCCCGACTGCGGCCTCCTCCTGCAGCTGCCAGTCACCGCCGCCACGCATGCAGCCCCTGGCCGTGGCCGGGCGCCTGCAGCTTCCTCGGGCCGGTGCCTTTTCGGCCCGGCTCCGGGATTTCGTCTCATGTGGTTTCGGTGCTGGGCGTGATGGAGTTCGGCCGCCGGGCTGACCGGGAGGCCAGCGGGGTCATGCTGCGCGCTTTCCTGGACCGCGGCCACAGCGAGGTGGATACGGTGTATTTCTATGCCGACGGGGAGTCCGAGCGCATCCTGGGCGACCTGCTCTGGCACCAGGAGGGTGGCGGCAGCAGAGGTTGGTAGAGCTTGTGCAGAGGGCGCTGGCTCCCGATAGCCCCTGGGCATGTGCAGAGGGCACTCCCCCTCGCCCCTGGCAGCCCGAGGAGGCTGCCCTCCAAGCATTGGGAGTGGGTGTGTGTCTGCCGGAGCCGGGCCGAAAAGGCATCAGCCCGAGGAAGGTGCAGGTGCCCAGCAGAGGAGGATGCGGTGGGGGCGCGCCCCGCCGGGTGTACCCAGGGCATGGGGGCTTGTCGGCCCCAAGTCCCTGGGAGGGTGCGGCAGCGGCGGACGGCCCGGGCAGGCACCAATGTGCCCGTGGGAGCTCGGGGGCCCTAGGGGAGGTGCCCTTCTCTGAGGGCCGCTGGCGCCGCCGCCTCTGCCGGAGCCACTCAAAAGGTGCAGCTCCAGCTCCGAAAGAATTTTTTTTTTAAATCAGAGCAAAAATTGCTCCAATTTAGTGCGCATGCGCAGAAACTCAATCTGACGCATGCGCACTAAATTAAAGCCATTTTTGTTCCGATTTTTTTAAAAAAAATTCTTTCGGTGAGGCGTCCGGAACCGGACGCCTTAAAAATGGGCTACCCTCTCGGAGAACCCTCCGAGATTGTTCCTAACGGTTCCGGGGAACCGTATGGAACCGAGGTCATCCCATCACTGGCTGAGGACCTCTCCTCTGGGCCCACACCAATGACCTGAGGGAGAAGACGCCATGGCCTGGCAGGAGGCTGAGGACCTCTCCCCCTCCTCTGGGCCCACACCAATGGTCTGAGGGAGAAGACGCCATGGCCTGGCAGGCGGCTGAGGATCTTGTCCCCACCTCCAGGCCCCCACCAACGGCCAGAGGGGAGTTAGTCTGTGTTCTGCTTTGGTTGTTTTGTGAGGTTGCATTTTATGATTGTTACTGTACTGTTGTTGTTTTGACTGTAAGCTGCCCTGAGTCACCTCGGCGAGTGGGCGGCAATATAAATCTGAACAAATAAATAAATAAATAATCCAGTGGGCATACTGCACAAAGAAAAATTCTAGAAACAGATGGTCAATAATGGATTCCTTAACTCCTTTTTTCTTCATGTGCCTTAAATCAATTAGCAGTTATCTTTTTATACTTCGATTCTTAGCATTTTAGTGTAACAATTTTTTTAGAACAGCCAATGGTTGCAACAGCACTGTGGTCCTCTAACCATACTAACTGTGTGAAAATGGCAGTAAAACATTCTTAATCTCTATGCATATTAATTAAAAGACCCAATGACAAAGCCAAGAAAATGGCTTCATTTTGGCAGTTCAGAGTTTGATCAGGACACGAAAGAAGAATTAAAAGATACTCATGCAGTGTACTACTGTATTTGCACAGTCTCTTACCCAACTCACAGTGGTATCCTGTATAGCCAGCTTTGCACAAGCAGAGGAAAGAGGCAATTTGATCTTTACACAAGCCCCCATTCACACATGGCTGAGATTGACACTCGTCAATTTCTATAAAAATATGGAGAGACAGCTGTCATTAATATGTAGTGGAAGCCACAATGTCTAGGTAAGTTTTGGGAGAGGGTAGTTCTTAAGTACAAAAGGTATCGCACCTTAACGTGGCAAGTGAAGATTTATGTAAAAAGAGATGTAACAGAACAGACTAGAAAGAAAAAGAGTTTCATGTTTCACACTAACTTCAGAGACAAAAGTCACATTAAATGTGAATGCTCTAGCTACATAGGAGAACATGTCCTTCACAAGCAACATCTTGAGCTGATTCCCTAGCAGCCCATTTGTAGGGCTTGGAAACATTCCTGTCTAAAACTGTGGAAAGTTCTTGTGAGTAAAAACACAGATCAGTAAAATTCACGACTACTGTAGGAAATCTGCTATTTAGCATTAGGGCTTCTTGCCCTTTTAAGCTTCATGAACATGCCTCCCCCCCAAATAAACACACCATCAGTCAAGTTACCATTACATTGTGGAGGGTCACTCCAGGCACCTTGTGCTCTGCAAACAGTGGGGTTATTTCGAGGACTCACAGTGTACCCAAGATCACAATGATATTCTGCTAGAGATCCCATCTTTGTTGAGTTGAATGTCACATGAGCATGCATCACTTCACTGGGAACACCACAGTCTATAACTAAAATGAAGAAAAAGAAATAATAAGAGGAGGATAGGGTTTTATGGAGAAGATAATGGGCATTTGCAAAGCTAATGAATTACATAATGAAGAAAACTAGCTAAAAGCATTGCAATCAACAACTCTTTTGGGGAGAATAATGACCTATTTTCCCCTGCAGCAAAGAGGCATAAGCAACTTACTGACAGCAAATCAGGAAATGATTTTAGTAAATTATTATCATTTTTCAGTTTGCCTTCACCAGATCACTGATCAAAAACAGCTTTTCTGGTTTCTCAGATTAGAGTTTCTAGGACAGGTATTTGAGTACTGACACAAAGTATGTTTATTTAAAGGATTATGTTTGTTCTCAATACAATTTGTGGAACTCCAAAACATTAACACAGATAGCTATTACAGTAAAACCACGTGTTATGAAGGACTTGACCTACAAAACACCCGTGATATGAAAGGAAATCTCAGGGAAAAATTGCTTCGAGATAGGACTTTATTTCAAGATACAAATACAAATATATATATGTATATATATATTGATGCTTCCCACAGCTGTGGGAGGGTGTTTGGAGCATTTCCACTCCATTTTTGGATTTTTTAAAATCTGGTTTTGGCACCCCTAGAAGCTTTCCCTGCAACTAGAAAGTTCTGAAAATCCCCCATCCCCTAAACAGCTGATCGGTGTGTACTATTCCTGCAAATACCAGAGGTGGCCTCTAGATGGTGCTGTTGGAAATGTGCCAAATATGAATTGAAAACCAAAACAATAAGTTCTGACGCTCAGCAAAAAGCCAAATAAACATATTTTATTTGTTAAAATATCTTTATAAAGTGGCCAAAATGCAGCAAAAAATTCCAAAGTGCACTTTATGAAGAGTTTTGAACAGAACAAAAATAGGGTGGGTTTTTTTTTTTTTTTGCCTTTTCTGAGCTTCAGAAAGGATTTATTTTGCTTTTCAATACATTCCTATGGGAAACTACATTTCAAGAATTTTTTTTCAAGATACAAAAAACCTTGAGGAATGAATTAATTTTGTATCTTGAGGTTTTACTGTATTTTGCAGAGGTTGGTCATTAAGGTAAATGATGAGTGGCTCTATCTTAGGCTCCGGCTAATTCCAGATGAAAGAGCCTTCTTGAAGACTGTGGTATTTTTGAACCACAATTGGGTATAACCCAGGCTAGGCGAAAGGAAGTACAGAATAGGAGATGTGATATACAGTAATACCTCATATAACATTAGTATCGAATAACACGAAAATCGCATAACATTAAGGAATCTGGGGGGAAGAATTGCATCGGATAACATTAAGATCCTATGGGATGCTTCAGATAACAACCGCTAAAGCCTGTGTGGTTACAATGTATCTCTATGGCTCCCATAGGATTTTAACATGCATTGGATAACACTAAAAATCATATAACATCAAGACTTGTGGAACCAGGTTTTAGTGTTATATGAGGTTTGACTGTATTTTGTTTTCCTTTTCCAATGATAAGAATCAGTGTTTGATTTAAAGGGTGCCCTGTATTTTTACCTGCTTGGCAGTGCCTTCCTTTGTAACCAGCTGGGCACATGCAGACATAGCTGTTACCAAGGTCCTCACAGGTGGCTCCATTTTCACATGGTCGCAAGTGACAAGGAGAAGGAGCTGTAGAAACACACACACCTCGGAAAATTATTTCATTTAGTACTATTAGCAGAGTTACAAAGTCATCCTAAACCTTATTAGAACATAGCCACACTGTCAGCCATTTTAGGTCAACCACATTAAGAGCAGCTATGTTCTCAGCATCTAGCTTGGTTGAGCCTAGATCACTAAGCAGTGCTTCTGGCTGCTGCTCACAATAAATCCAAATTATTATGTATTTCAGATCATGCCTTTCATCTGACACTCTTTGCAAACCTTTGCAGTGGAAAGCAACTAAATCTATTATACAGTAAAACCTTGCATAAAGAGTGCCTTGCTTAGAGACTAACTCGCTTAAAGAGCAGAATTTTCTCTAAACGGTTGCATCGCTTAGCAACCAAAACTAACCAAAAACTCGCTTAGCAACTAAACTGGGGTTCAGACACACACACCTTGCCAGAAGTCACTATTGGTCACTTACACTGGTGTTTTGCTTAAAGAGCAAACTTGCATAAAGAGCAATCCTGTAGAACGCATTATGCTCTTTAAGTGAGGTGCCCCTGTATTATGGCTAAAATCCTACCAATGTTTGTGTAACTTACAGCAGCTAGTTGCAGCCAGCTGACCAGATGCCAGGTCAGCTCAACTGCATGGTTTCTTATATGCTCAATTGCACAGCTAGAGTGCACTCTGTTGATGAGATATAACTAGCTACAGGATGTTATTTAAACCTTACACAAAAACCAATAGGATTTTGGTCTATGGCTTGGCCATTGGAGAATATCATATGCCTCTTGTCAATGTACACAACCAGATAAAAATCCAATTTCTGGACACACATCAAGTTTTACAGATAAAATCTCATTCGCTCAACATAATTCTTAATGAAGACCCCCTACCAACCCTCCTCGTTCCATACCTATCTCACAGTGACGTCCAGCATATCCCGGGAGGCAGTCACATTTGTATTTGCCAATATAGTGGAAACAAGTGCCACCATTCTGACAGGGTCCTGAGGCACAGGGGTCAGGTTTACCTTTAAGAACAGAGGATGCAGGTTATACAGCAAACACTCCAAATACATTGTACTTGGTTTCACTTGCTAAAAAGCATGCAGGAGGTACCTATTTCACAGTGCTTTCCTGTAAATCGGTAGGGGCAGGTACAGTGGTATTCACCATCGGATTCCTTACACGTCCCTCCGTTACGACAGGGTCCAGAACTGCACAGCTTGGGCCTTGCTGGGAAATGAAAAGCATCAATACTCGACATAAACTCTTTTAAATTATGTCTCTTCTTCTACAGAACTAGATGGCTAGAAGAATGCCACTCAAGGTTCCTCTAGTTACACTAAGTTATATTAATTACTAACTAATGCACAGAAACATTTGCAGTATATTTATGAGAAACGGTAGTACAGTACCTGGATAGGGTTTTTTTTTCTGCACTACCATTCTCCAAATCCCCAGCCACCCTGGCCAGTAACTCTCCCTCTCCTCCTTCATGGAAATCCTAATCAATTCTGTTGAATTGGCTGTAATGCAATATGAAAATCACCTCTTGAATGGAAGATTTGAAAAGGAAACTTGTCCATCATTGGGCTGTTATTCAAAAAGTGTGTGAACCCAGATTTGAAGGTAGGATGGTGCTGAATTCTAACTAGTGAAGATTCAGAACTAGCAATAGCAAATGAGGTCTATTGCCTGCATATCCTTGGTTGCCTCCCCTCTGGAAGTATATGTTTGGTCAAGAGGCAAAATAAAATGCTGGACTAGAAAGATTTTTGGTGAAATCTAGCAGGATTCTTCTTATACTAATCTACCCTGCAGTGTCAGCTATTTATATAGACCTAAAGGTATAGCAGTCTCCTGCCAACCTAGCAGTTCGAAAGCAAGAAATTGCAAGTAGATAAATAGGGACCACTTCGGTGGGAAGGTAACAGTGTTCCATGTGCTCCGGTGTCTAGTCATGCCTGCCACATGACCATGGAAACGTCTGCAGAAGCAGACAGCGCTGGCTCTTCGGCTTAGAAACAGAGATGAGCACTGACCCCTAGAGTCGGATATGACTGGCTTTCGAGCAAGGGAAACCTTTACCTTTACTAAAAGGTATACACAAAGTACAAATAGACAACTACTGGACTTTTATTTGTAAGCTTTTTAAAAAGCTCTTTAGAGTAAAACCCAACCCCTGCAATTTAAATCAGACAAAACTGCTTTTAGTTCAATGTGCCAGCATCCTGCTGGAGTCTGTGTAAGATCTGCATAATTTTCTGTAGGTAACTTCAGATAATTGTAGCTATTTCATAAGGTGCTTGTTGCCCATCCAGCTATACAGTAGAAATGGTCTCTAGCTCCTTGTCAATTAACTACAATTAGCCATTGTGAATTATGCAAACCTTACAGAAACTCCAATGGATTCGGGCCACTGCAGTTTAATACTGTAGTTTGACTTTCATTTAATGGTATAATTTTTTGTTATTCTATCTGTACCTTCATTTTCTGAATTATTTAGAGTACCACTTTCAGGTGATATGTGGGATGTAAATCAAATCAATCAATAAAACAGTCAAGAATTCTTCTGCAATAATTTAGAATTTCATGGCAGTAACTTTTTTTGCCAACTCTCTTCAACTCTTTTCCCTGTTCTTTCTCCACATTGTGAATACTGCAGCTATATTATCTGAAGCCACTATAATTAGTCTAGCCATAATCCACCAGTTCATAAAATACTTCTATATATACCACCTTGAAATTTTTTATGAAAACTAATACAGTTTTAAAAGAAATACGTTTCTTTATGCAATTATATCTTGAGAATAATTGCATAAAGTAAAGGTTAGCAACTGTAATCTTACAGATATTGTCTGGGACAGCCAATAATGAGGGAATATGGGTTGTGGTCCAAAAATATTTGGAAGACCACAAGATGACCAGATGGCTCAAAGTAAATGATAACACTTTTTCCCTCTGTAGTTCACAACCAGAAGCTGACTGGATTAGCAGTTGAATCTTACTTAAGTACCAACAATGAGATAGTGTCCATTTTACAAGTACACTAGTACCCCGAATAACGTTATGACTTGGTTCCACAAGTCCCGTCGTTATTCGGTTTTTAACGTTGTGCGATACATTGAACACACAATGTTAAAAAAAGCCCTGTTTCCCTGGAGGCTGCAGGAAGCGAGAACATCGGGATTTGAATCCTGACATTTTGGCTTGCTGCTGCCTCCAGGGAGGTGGGAGAACTTTGGAAACAGCTTGGAGCGGGTTTCCCCACCTCCCTGGACCCGGCGGGGGGGGGGTCAGAGCCCCCAAAATTGGTAAAAAAAACGTCCGTTTTTTTTACCAATTTTGGGGTTTCTGACCCCCCCCCGCCGGGTCCAGGGAGGTGGGCAGACCTGATCCAAGGTGTTTCTGGGCTTCCCCGACGTCCTGAGCCAGTGCAGCAAGCCAGAATGTCAGATTTCGAATCCCGATGTTCTGGCTTCCTGCACTGGCTCAGGACGTCGGGGAAGCCCAGAAACACCTTGAATCGGGTCCCCACACCTCCCTGGACCCAGCGGGGGGGTCAGAAACCCCAAAATTGGTAAAAAAAAAACGTCCGTTTTTTTTACCAATTTTGGGGGCTCTGACCCCCCCGCTGGGTCCAGGGAGGTGTGGGGACCCGATCCAAGGTGTTTCTGGGCTTCCCCGACGTCCTGAGCCAGTGCAGCAAGCCAGAATGTCAGGATTCGAATCCCGACGTTCTCGCTTCCTGCAGCATAAAAGAGGGTGGGGGAAGTTCAAAATTAGCGCACATCAGCTCTAGGGAGGTCGGGAGACCCGATGCGCGCTAATTTTGAACTTCCCCCACCCTCTTTTATGCTGCAGGAAGCCAGAATGTCGGGATTCGAATCCTGACATTCTGGGTCGCTGCACTGGCTCAGGACATCGGGGAAGCCCAGAAAAAGCTTGGATCGTGTCTGCCCACCTCCCTGGACCCGGCGGGGGGGTCAGAGACCCCAAAATTGGTAAAAAAAAGTCCGTTTTTTTACCAATTTTGGGGGCTCTGACCCCCCCCGCTGGGTCCAGGGAGGTGTGGGGACCCGATCCAAGGTGTTTCTGGGCTTCCCCGACGTCCTGAGCCAGTGCAGGAAGCCAGAACATCGGGATTCGAAATCTGACATTCTGGCTTGCTGCACTGGCTCAGGACGTCGGGGAAGCCCAGAAACACCTCCAGAGAGATCAGAGGACCCGATCTACAGCTGCAGGGTGGCTGGGGAAGCTGACGGGGACTCCCTGTCGGCTTCCCTAGCCACCCGCCCATGCCTCCGCAGCTGTGGGGTGGCTGGGTAAGCCGATGGGGGAGCCCCCCGTCAGCTTTCCAGCCTCCCCACCCCTGCCTCCGTAGCTGCAGGGTGGCTGGGAAGCTGAACGGAGAACCCCGTTCAGCTTTCCACCCACCCTGCTGCTAAGAACGACTGTATCGTGTAACGTTAAAATCGCGTTACTCGATACAAGATGTTTCTGAAAATCTTGTAACGTTATGCGGTTTTAACGATATACGGTACTCGCGTTATACGGGGTATTACTGTAAATGCATTTACCTGAAAACACCACAATGTAGTTTGTTTGCTCTCATGAAAGAGCATTGTTTTACTTGTTCATTCTTAGCAATGTCACACTATTATGGCTGCATGCAAAATAAATTATTCCTGGCTAAGCCCTGTTAGACCACTAAAGAGGTATATTACTTCTGCTCAGTTCTCTCAACCTATGCTCAGGGGGAAAATATGGAATCTCACATTTCCAGTGAAGAAGTATTAGGAATGTAATTACATAGTGTCACATACCTTTCTCACAGTGCCTGCCAATGAAGCTTCGGGTACATTCACAGGTATAGGAGTCATCGTGTGCTTCACACAATCCACCATTTAGGCACGGTTCCGAGTCACAGGGAGAAGGTGGCTCCGCTGCAAAAGCAGACATGGCTTCACATGGGCTGATGCTAAATGAAAACCCCACCTGCCCCACGGAAAGGAGCTCAATTAAATGACATGACAAAAAGGGACATATATATTTGATTTAAAAAGCGTGGTGGTCCTCTAGCCCAGTGGTGCCCAAACTAAGGCCCGGGGCCCGAGGGCGGCCCCCAACGCCAATTCATCCGGCCCGCGAAGCCCTCATCGCTCCTGGAAGCGGAAGTAAAACATGCCCGTACGGGCGCATTTTACTTCTGCTTCCAGGAGCGATGAGGGCTTCGCGCGTCGGATGAATTGGCATCGGGGGCCGCAACCGGCCCCCGGGGCCTTAGTGACCAGCTTCCTGAACCACATGATCGGCCCATGGCCCAAAAAGTTTGGGCACCCCTGCTCTAGCCCCTAATGCCATGTGTGTGCGTGTGCGTGAGTTTTGATTTTTGAAAAGCAAGTCGGCCTAACAAGTTGGAAGATGAAGCAGAAAACTTTGAGAATAGCAATATATGGAGTGATTTTTATTCTTTTCTTCCCTGTTGCAGCCCTGAGGAAAATCCTTTCTCGAATAAATATTTCTAAGCAAAATTCTTCTACTGGGCATCACATTCCTCACACATTTTGTCTCTCTGTTTCCTTGTCATACCCATTATCACCTTTGCATTCAATCTAAGCATTCTACCAATGAGATCACACTTTCCCAGAGTTAATACTTCATTCTCATCTGTGGTGTAACTTCATTCATATTTCACACTACCAGAAGGGGAAATTGGCTTTTGTTAATAATACTAAAGGTCTTTGCATACAGAGCAACCATTGATCCTTCTGGGCTTCCAGTCCTACTTACTGTGGTTATTAGCACCATAATCCGTATGGCACACACAAAGGTAATTGCCACCATACTCCATACAATAACCTCCATCTGGACATTGGGTGTTCATATTGCAAGGTGTGGCAGTCACTTCTGTATTGGGAAGAAAACAGATGCACTTGGTAATGCTCTATCACACAGATCGGTACTTTTACACATCGAGGTCAGAAGTGATTGACTTTTATTTTTGTTAGTCTTTAACTCCCATAATAATAATTTAGTGTCAGAGATTACTCTGGGTTGAAAGGATTTTTAGGGGATGCCTGAATGAGGCGCCTTTCATGTCCCCAAGTGTAGATCTTAGGTATCAAAACCTGACCTTCCAGTCTCCAGCTCAGTGTTTAACCACTAAGCCACTGGGAGAGCTGTTTTAACTTCCATAATCCCCACCCTTTGGCTTCACTGGCTACGGCTGATGGGAATTGTGGGCCAATATTATCTGGAGGGTTACATGTTCCCCAGCCTGAGCTCAAGGATTAGCAGGATCAATTCTCTAGCTGACATTCTTTATAAAGTAAAAAGATAAAAGATCAACAGAGAATGCATTTGAGAACCAACTCCATGCTCTAAGTTCTACTTGAACAGTCTTTCCAACTTCTTTTATGGAAAAAGATAAATTAGCTTTGGTGACTTAGGTTCGGGCCCACCCTTTGTACAAAACAGTAGCACAAGGTACCTCGTCTCATGCTGCTTAGAGTGTGAGCTATGAATAACTTCAGTACAGTAATACCCTGGATAACGTTATGACTTGGTTCCACAAGTCATGACGTTATCCAATTTTTAGCGTTGTCCGATGCATGCATCGAACAACGCTAAAAAAAAAAGCCCTGACTTCAGGGACAAACCGCTTTAAAGGCAGGCAGGGAAAAAAAGAGACCTCCCTGCCTTTAAAGCCACCCCCCACCGGTGTGACTGCAGTAGGATCGGGGAAAGCCGACTCTACTGCAGTCTTCCCTCCCTGCTTACCTTCTGCTCCGAGCCAGGCTTCACCAGCTGATCGCTCGAGGCTTGTGTTTTTTAAACTACAGGGAAGGGGGAAAGAGAGAAATGTGATTGGTTCTCTAGAGAACCAATCACCTCTCTCTCTTTCCCCCTCCCTGTTGTTTCAATGCAGGAAGGGAAAGAAAAAAACACAAGCCTAGCGTCTTTAAACTACAGGGAGAGAGAGGTTTTTTCCCCCCTTCCTGTATTCAAGCCTCTCTCTCCCTGTAGAGGAAAAAAGACACTAGGCTTGTGTTTTTTTCGTTCCCTTCCTGCATTGAAACAACAGGGAGGGGGAAAGAGAGAGAGGTGATTGGTTCTCTAGAGAACCAATCACATTTCTCTCTTTCCCCCTTCCCTGTATTTATCAATGAATTTGACCATGCATAAGGTTTCCAAATGGTCTCCCATTGATCACACTCATGTTCAGTGAGTCTGCTGTACCTTGAGCCATCAAACCAGGGCTTCTCAACCTACGGCCTGGGGGCCGGATGTGGCCCATGACACAATTTCATGTGGCCCCCCCACTGCCTCCGCCACACCCAGAAGTGCCACGTGTGGCAGGCAGGGCAAAATGGCTCTCCAGCCCCCGAGCTGTATGAGCCAACGTGACCCGGCCCTCGGCTTGAAAAGGTGGAGAACACATGCATCAAACCATGGCTCCAAAACACTTTAATATTTTAAGAGTTACAGGGCATTATTTTAGAGGCTCTAATCATGAATCCTTTGTGCATAATGTTATTATTAAAGCATAACTGAAGTATTTTAGGCAGCAATTCAACAGAGTGCCTTTTGTCACCACCAAAAATTGTCTCTGTTGTTGGCAGGCAAGACATATTGTTTTCTATTCCTCAGGGATGGAACATCTGGGGGCCAGTTGTGTAAAAAGAAAGAGAGAGAATGTATGTTTCCATTTTCCTTGGCTTGTATTCACAAAATGAAAATGTCAGCAGTCATCTTAGGCAAAAGAATTTTCAGCTGACATGACATCAACATGAACATAAATAAGTTTACCAAAAAGGCCAGTATGATGTGGATAACAAACATTTCATTCCATTGTTAGTTCTAACTAAAGCAGACCTACAAAGTTTGCGAAAATTAAATAAATATTAATTTACAGAGTTTCCACATTTCCACAGTCCTATCCCAGGTCAGACTAATAAATGGATTTAAGACAAGTATTGCACTTTGAAAGACACCTCCGTGCAGTGGTTAGAGTGTTGAAAGAAGACTTTATAGTCCAGGTTCAATTCCCAGTAAGAAACAAAGCTTGCTGGATGAACGTGGGCCAAGTATACTACTCACTCTCAGTCAAAGTACGTCACAGTGTTGACATATAAACAAACTGAAATAAAGGGAGAGCGAGCGGCTTTGAACTTGTTGGAGGAAAAGTGAGATATAATCAAGGATCTTTGCTAGAATAACCTGTTCCTGTATCTTAACCAATTCCTATGTTCCTAACTTTCACACCCAGCTTTTACACCCATACATGGTGATCAGAAACATAAGGGCAAGGAAGATTTGGGGTTTAATCTTGAGTGATACATTCTTACTCTTGATTACCTATCTTTTCTAACCCCTTTATTGTTGCCCTTCTAAGAGTCAGTCTTCTTCTGATTTTTCAGCTGCAATCTCAATTTGGATTGATGATCAAACCATTGTCAACATTAAAGTTTTGTAGTTCTTCTGTAGTCATGTTTTCCTAATGTTCAACCATACTGTTTCAGTACAGTACTTTATTTTATTATGACAAGTCATTTCAGGTTATTACTGATTTCTACCAATAAGGTGGTATCATCTACATTTCTTAAATTATTGATGTTTCTTCCACTAATTTTTAGTCCTCTTTCATTTGAATTTTTCCATATGATATGCTCTATATAAAGAATAAAACACACTCCTACTTGATACATTTGCCTATAGAAAATCATTCTGTCTCTCCATAACAGTCGATTCTGGTATCGGCAACCTTGTATTGCCAGCTAATCTTTCTCACACTGGGTCAGGTGGAAGCAACTGCAGAATGAATTCACCAAAAGGTACCTTCATTTTGGCAGTTTCACATTTGGTCTAGACACGGAAGAGGAAGAAGTAGATTCTTGTCCACAATGCAGGTTACACTTCAGGACAATTAAGTGTTGAAACACCTCCATAGTTTCTCATGATCCACACAGTTCAAAGCTTGGCTGTAGTCTACCAAAACATAGATTGAGTTTCTGAAATTCTTTGGTGCAGTCCAGCGTCCAGGGGAGATTTGCAATATTATTTCAAGTGCCTCTCCTTTTTTGGAATCCAGGTTGAACACCAGACAATTTTTGCTCCCTATAAGGTAGAAGGTTTTGTTGCAGTATCTTGGTCAGGAGTTCTCAACCTTTTTAAGCCAGGGGGCCGGGTCATGCTCCCTCAGACAGCTTCGGGGGCTGGACGGCCATTTTTCCCTTCCTCCACCACATGGCACTTCCTGGTGTGGTGGAGATGGTGGTGGGCCACATGAAATGGAGCTGCAGGTTGAAAATCCCTGTTCTTGAGCATCAACTTGATTCCATTGGAAATTAATATCAACAGCAATTACACTTATATACCACCCCACAGTCCTTGGTGCACTCTCTTATTATTTATTTATTTATTATTTATTTATTTGTTCACATTTAATACCCCGCCCCACTCGGGAAAACCCGACTCTGGGCGGCTAGATTTATATCACCGCCCACTCGCCGTGGCGACTCAGGGCGGTTTACAATCGGGGGGGGGACACAAAAACAAAACAACAATAACACACACACAATGCAAACATCTAAAATCCATTCCTCCTTCCGGCCAGAGGACGTTAGTTTTTTCCTTCCCTGGGCAGATAAGGCCCAGGATTAGGAAGTGGGAGCTTCCAACTAAAAACCTTAAAACTTTTAAAAATTAAAAATTAAAATCTGAAAAAGATTAAAAACAGATTAAAAACACACCAGATGCTACAACTACTAATTTAAAAGTAGAAAAAGAGAGGGGCTCAGATCAACCAATATGCTGGGGTCATTATACCTTCCATACCCCATACCCTCTCTTGGTGGATCACAAGTTAATTAGCATTTTGCCACCAAAATGCTGGATACTTATTTTGCCAACCTTGGAAAATGAGTCAACCTTGATCCCCATTCAGGATCAAACTCACAATGTTTTGGCTGCAGTACAGCAGTTTAGCCACTGTGTCATCAGTGCTCCTTAATGCAATGGTCCTATAGTTAATTCACTCCTTGGCATCTCCTTTCTTAAGGAATGGAATGTATATTGAACAAGTAGAATAGGCTACTTGTGGCTTAAGTTTTCATGGACAACAACCTCTTGTACCAGATGGAAACTAAAAGAACATAATGAAGGAGTCATACAGATCAGAAAAAAAGTATTCCTACCAAATTCACAGAGAAGACCAAAATATCCTGGTGGGCACTGACATATGGTAACATTTCCATCTAGACATCTTCCCCCATTTCGACACTCACAGTCCTCTGAGAACTCTGCAAAAATAAAAATAAAAATAAAGGCAAAGAGAGCCACTGATGGGGGAGGGGAGACTAATTAGGCTCATCTGTGCCAGCAAAGACTCAGCAATTGAGGCCTTCACAACCTCCACCAATAACCAACACAGTGCTATTCATGCTGCTGTGGGGAGAGATTTGGATGAGGGCTGGCTGCAAGTGTTGTGGTGACAGAACCTTTACTCCCTTTTCTCATGACCTCAGATATTTACCTTAATTAACACCCAAGAGACAGCAAATTACCAACCAGCCGCAGCTCCCCACTGGAGTCATCAAGCTCCACCTATCAAAGGCTCCCTTGCGGTCATATCTGTGCTCTGTTCAGCAGCTCTAATGAGCCTAGCTATTTCTTTTAAAAGCAATACCTCACACTCAGCCCGTTCCCCCTCTCTTTCTGCGGAGTGACAAGCACCAGTGTTTCCTAGCCATAGGGTAAGAGGAGTGCAAAAAGCCTAATGGGTCCAGTGGGGTTGGGAAGAGGGAGAACAGGAGGGGCAAGAAGAGGACTGGTGAAAGCTAAGGCTCCCCTAATACTGTAGATGAGCTCTTGCACCGGAGACTGTCCATTTAAAATGAATTTAAAATGAGTACCACTTGAGCAGACAGGGTGCGTTAGCACAACAAGTAACAACAATGTAATGGCGGTTGGGAAGGCATGGTTCTCTGCATATTCATAAAATCCGAATCACCTGAATAAGGACTTCTTATATACATATAAAGGACTCTGCTTACAGTTTCCTAACCCAGCGGGGACTCTCTCTCTCTGTGTAAAAGGCCTTCTCTATTATGGCATCCACCAATGTAGAATGATTTCCCTGTTGAGATGTTTTGGGCTCCCAGCACTGGGTGTTTCTGCTTATTCTCCTTATTTGTTTGACTACATATTTCCTTGACTGTAAAAACTGTCAGTTATCCTTGGTTCTTAAGGCACTGGTTTTATTTTACAGCTGTTTTTATTATTTTTATCTATTACTTTTAACTTAGGGACTGCAGTGGCCCAGTGGTTAAGAAGCTTGCCTTGTTAGCTGGAAGGCTGACAAGTTGGCAGTTTGAGACCCAGGTACTGTATGATGGAATGAGTGCCTGTCTCTGTTGCAGCTCCTGGCAACCTAGCAGATCGAACAAAATAAATTGGAAGTAGATAAATAGGGACCACTGCGATAGGAAAAGATTTTGGGGATGTGAAAGGAGCCTCATTCGGGCATCCCCTGAGTGGAGTTTCTCCACAAAAAATCCTTTCAACCGAGAAAAATTTCTGACACAAAATTATATTATGTAACTTTTATTATGATAAACCTTTTGGAGATACTTTAAATGAAAAGTGATTATTAAAAGTTTTAAACAAAGCAACATGTAATAAATCATAGGAATAAAGTTTGAGAACTAATATCTTAGTTTCATAATGCCTCCTCAAATGGTGACTGATTTATGCAATCATTTAAACAAAGTGATAGCAATTACACTTATATACCATCTTATAGCGCTTAGTGCACTTTCTGGGCAGTTTGCAAGGTAATGGTAATCAGCACAAATTCGCAATCTTTTACACAATCAACTGATATAGGGAATAGCGTTTTACTGATCTTTTGGCACTTTTCTTAGATTTCTCCATTAGAAATTATTCCAGCTATAGTTTATGTCAGGAATTCTCAACCTTTTAAAGCCGGGGGCCGGATCACACTCCCTCGGACAGCTTTGGGGACTGGATGGCCATTTGCCCTTCCTCCACCACATGCACCTCCTGGTCAGGTGGAGGCGGTGGGCCCCCCACATGAAATGGTGTCATGGGCCACATCCAGCCCATGGGCTGTAGGTTGAGAATCCCTGGTTTAAGTCAATTGGGGAATAAATGATTGCAATACCCGCACAAACTAACTTTGCAGTGGCATTACCATGTCATCCTAGGTAAAGGTCATCCTTGCTTGAAAGCCAATCATATCCAACTCTAGGGTTCGGTGCTCATCTCCATTCACAGCCAAAGAACCAGCACTCTCTGCATCTGCAGATATTTCTGTGGTCATTTGGCAGGCATGACTAGACACCAGAGTACACAGAATGCTGTTACTTTCCCACTGAAGTGGTACCTATTTTGTCTACTTGCAATTTCTTGCTTTCTAACCTCTAGGTTGGCAGGAGCTGGGACAGAGACAGGAACTCTCTCCACCATGCAGCACCTGGGTCTTAGGTTCAGCGTCTTAACCACTAAGCCACTACAGTCCCTTATCATGTCATCATAACTGTATGTAAATGAGTATATAATTAACAGTTTAGGAACAACTAACTTGAGATTCTACATCGTATAAATATTTTCAATGAGAGTCAGAAATATTTTTCTGCAAACAAACGCCCAAACAACAGGGAAACCATGCCTGATTCAGACATTTGCAGCAGGAGTGGGGGGTATTTATTTTTCCTAAAATCCTTTTTCTCCCTGAACCAAATCATCTGGTTTCAGCTACTTTTTCCTAATGGATTATAGTGAGATATGACTACCTGTACTTTGTCCCCATCATAGTGAAAATTAGACTCAATAGGATAATATTGGCAAAGAATATTCCTCTGTCACATGAACTCCTGGAATTTGTCTTCCCATTACATATGCAGTAATTCAAGGCCATGCCGCTGCTAGGACTGTTGACACTTCTCACAGAGTTATATTGACCAAAAAAAGTAGACATGTGGTCTTCAGAGTTTGTCAAGTGCCCAATGCTTCATTCTAGGAGGTTCCCAGAACAAGGCATTGTGGGTAGGATGGCCTAGAACCATGATGGTGAACCTTGGCCCTCCAGGTATTTTTGGACTTCAATTACCAGAAGCTCAAGTCAGCACTCCTGCTGATCAAGACTTCTGGGAACTGAAGTTCAAGAACACCTGGAATGCCAAGGTTTGCCATCACTGGCCTGGGAGGTAGCATGTGTCATTGTAGCACAAGTATCCCCAATCTATAATTGTCAGATTCTGAGGTAGGACAAGGTAGACAGCAACAGAACAGCATAGACCACTGCTGCAAACTTCTTCTCCAGAGTGCTTTGAGTATAAGTATATCCAAATCAGACTTATATGAAAACATTTATATTACTGAACTTCATCTGCGTATGGCTCTAGGAATTAAATACTTACTTTCCCTGCAATCCATGCCGGTGTATCCATTGGTACATTCACACACGTAGCCTTGGCTGGTTTCAAGGCAAGCACCCTCATTTTGACATGGATTGGAGATACATGGACTGGGCATTCTGGGCCCACCTACAAAAGATTAGTGAAAACTTCACAGTGTAAGGAAGCAGGTAAAGAACCAGGTTTCTCCAGCACAAAGAAGACTGAATTACATAATAAATGAAATTAGTTTGAAGAGGAATAGAGTTTAGTAAATAAACTTCCTTATTTATCATGGGCATAGAAATGGTCATACACTACAGTCCAAAAAAATAAATAAATTAGACTATGAGGATAGCTTTTCCCACATAAGGTAACTGTGTGCTTTGGAAACACAGGTTCTCTTTAAGAAGAACATAAAGAAATACATGCTTAAATTTATTCAGTGAACTGGAATAGACAAGTTCATGAAACAACTTTACAGTCCTGTATTTAAAACATGATAGTCACTAGAAATGAATGTGAACAGGTTTCTTCACTGAAGACACTACAAGAACTATTTCAACTCCTATACATATGATGAGATAACCCATGAGGTCCCTTCCAGTTCTTTTACTATGGGATTATCTGAAGGAACAAAACCATATTTTTAAAACAATTTAAAAACAATACATCTACATTACATACATCTGATCCAATACCAGCAAGCACTTCTTTAGAAAGCAAACTAGGAGTACAATTATGAGTCTCAACATTTGACATATCTGGTCTGTTACATGAGTTTGGCACCACAATACTTGAAGGATCTGCCTCATGAACCTACACACACACCAGTTCCACCCTGCCTCTGTCATCTCTTCAACGATATTGACCAGGGGCTAGATATACTATAGTAAAACAGAAGCTAATTACTGGTTGAAAGGATTACCTTTAAAAAAATTTTTTTGATGCTTTAATGCTGTTTTAACTATTTAATGCATTTAAATTATTACTCATGTTTAATTATTTTTTAATTGTACAAATACTATCTTTTAATTTGATCTTTTTAATATTGTGAGCCACCTTGAGTCCCCCATCACCATTTGGTGAGGTCATTCTGCAGTTCCTTTTTCCTAACCCAGCATGAGAAAGATTAGCCGGCAACACAAGGTTGCTGTTACTAGGGTACTCCTGACTGTGGTTCAAAAAATACCAGAGGACATGTTTTTCTATACAACTTGCAGCTTTTGAGCCTAGCAAAACTTAGAAAACTTAGAAAAAAGTATATAATCAGAAGAATAACTGTATTCCAAACTAAATAATAGCCCAGAAAGCAAAGATGATGTCTGTTTGCTTCAAAATAGAGACTACAATATATAAAATGTTCTCATATCTAAATATGCTCACCATATTGACAGTTGTTCCCATAGTACCCTGGAGAACATGTGCAGATATAGCGTCCTGGGCGGATATAGTTACATGTCTGCCGATTCCTGCAGTTTCTACCCTCACAGGCTGTAGGATCTAGAGTGGAGAGAAGTCAGTAGCTTCAATAGAGCCCAATGTAGATGAGTAATTAAACACAAGTAGAGGATTGGGCCTAAGCACACAGTCTGACTTGACTACTAGAGCACAGAAAGCAGGAGGGAGGGAGAGAAAGGCAGACAAGCTTTGGATATGTGAAGATGAAGGTGGCAACATACAGTTATTAAGTCAAAGTACCTGTTTCACAGCGCTGTCCTGTGAATGGAGGCACACACAAACAAGTGAAATTGTCCACCTGGTCTATACATTGCCCACCATTGAGGCATGGGTTGGATTCACATTCGTTTATTTCTGCAAAAACAACAACAAAAAGATCAAATGGGGGGGGGGGAGGCTGCAAGCTTACCCGCAAACAAAACGACTGTATATTAATTTTAACGGCTTTCATTCATATTTTTTATATGAAATAGATACTATTCAACATAGTATATAGTTTAAGCTATGCAATTTGCTAGCACACAATATAGTTATGACTACCATTTTTGAGAGTTTTGACAAGGGATTAAACAAATTGATGGCAGATCTTCTACTTGTGTTGCATCCAATTCCAAATACAGTTTTGCAATCCTTATAGCAATCATTCATGAAGACTGTCCTGCGAAAATGATGCTGTGGCCTTTCATCTGCCTTCCACATCGCAGCATGACACCCGCACCACTGATCCAGCTTTGCAAGTCACTTTCCGGACCAGAACCCTTTTGACACGCAAAGTCCTCCTCAGCCCCAAGACAGTACTGATGAAGCTGCTGCCCTCCATCAAGATGGATTCAAGTGGGATTTAATCCACTTAGGGACCATCACCCTTCCCTGTGGACTAGTCCTCAGGGCTGTCGGGTTAGTTAACCACCACCTGACACTTGACGTTGAAGTATTTGAGATGTTCAAGGATGGGTTTACCATTAGTACCATTCCCCAGGTAATTTCCATGGCCAACCAGATCTCCTGAGTCCTAGTCTATTCACCATATCACCCTGGCTCCCAACAATGAATGGAAAGGGCTGAGGAATCACCATAATTGCTAAGCACAACCGTAGTTGCAAAAACATGCATGGGGACTGCAGTTTATGGGTTGCAGATGTAAACATCTATGATTTTCAAAGTCCAACTTCTGATACCAGAGATACTTCAGAATATCCCCCAAATTCATCTTTATGCCCATCTGATTAGTCATCTTTAGACATGGTTCCTATTTGCTTACCTATCTCACAAACGTCTCCAGTATAACCTGACTGGCAAAGGCACACAGCTGTTTGGTTTCTTGCTTGACATTCTCCACCATTCTGGCATACTTTGGCTTCACAGGGAGACTCCTCTTTCATGGTCCAGGAAGAAAGGAAGATTATATTGGAGCAAAAAGTCATTGCTACTCCACAGATACAAACAAGCATATTAAAAAGTTCTCTCACAGTTGATCTACTGATGTTTCAGAAAAAAGATTTGTTTTGTTCCCCGTTTAATCTCCAAACATAGACAACACCACATATGTCAAAATTAGCAGTACTGTACTGTATTTGTTTACTTGTTTTTTTAAAATATCAAAGATAGTCTGGAATAAAAAACAATTGAAACAAATTTGCAGTGACTGGTTCTTGTAAAGTTGGAAAAAAGTAAACTGAACTTCTGAATCCAAACACATTTGAAATGCTGTGTTGTTTTTCAAGAGCCTGATCTCATAATGTGAAAAGGGGGGGGGGGGTAACGGTCCCACATTTTTCCAAATTTAGATGCAGCTCCCACTTTCATTTAATATAACAGTCATTAAACAAAATAACATGCCTTCAGGGATCTTCTATGGTTATTTCTCTATCCACAGGTGAATGAACCAGTCACTTTATTTAATTTAAATTAATTTCATATATTTCTTTTTAAATTCACTTTTACATTTTGTTGTTGTCACATGCCATCATACCATCTTGACTTATGGCAACCCCTTGAATGGGAGATCTCCAAAATAGCCAATCCTCACCACCCCTGCTCAACTCTTGTACATTATAGCCTGTAGCTTCCCATAGGGTAGGGCTGCCCAAACTACGGCCTCTGGGCCGTATCTGGCTCCCGATGCCAATAAATCCAGCCCACACCACACTCATTGCTCCCGGAAGTGGAAGGAAAATGCATATGGGCGTGCTTTCCTTCCGCTTCTGGGAGTGATGAGGGCAGCATGGGCCGGATGAATTGGTGCAGGGGCTGGATACAACCTATGGGGTATAGTTTGGGCACCCCTGGTTTAAACAGAGAAAATGGCAGCTTAAAATCTATCTCATCCTGTTGCAAAACACATTGCAAGGCATGTTTTACTTCCACTTCCGGTGGGAGGAACCACATGACCGGCCTGCTGAACCACATGACTGGCCCACTAAACCACGTGACCAGCCCACAGCCTGAAAAATTTGGACACCCCTGCCTTAGGGAATCAATCCATCTTGTGGTTGGTCTTTCTCTTTCTCTGTTGTCTTTCACCTTTCCCAGTGTTATTATCTTTTTTCAGAGAGTTTTGTCTTTTTGTTAAAAGGAAGTTGGATGACTCTAAAGAAGGTGTGTGGATGAATGTTAACAGTTTCTCAGAAATCAACAAGGAGGTGTGATGCTGAAAAGTTAGAAACCACTGGCATAATAGTGGTGTGTACTATTTCACTCTTGTGCAAACTATGAATACACATATTGTCAATAAATACAGACATTTAGTTTCCAATTGAAAAAACAACAACCCTTAGTTCTCAATATTTAAGTGTGTTTCAGAAAATACCATAGTTTAGAGTACAACTTGAAAATTGCAGTTTTTTTGGAGTATGGCTCCAAGAACCTTGAAGTCAATAAGATTTTCTACCATAATGGCTGGGTGAATGTGAAAACTATATTGCAGATAACTAGCTTTTGCAAGCTTTGTTTGAGGTTGGTCACATATCCTCATTCCTTGTCCAGTCCCACAACTGGAAGAATCATAACGAAGATATTTTGTTGCCTCTATATTCTCTTTGCCCATCTACACCTACCTGTAAGTTGCTATGCAATTTCCCTGTGCCTGTCATTACACTGTGTTTCTCACCAATTTCACAAGTTGCTCCTTTAAATCCTGGAGGACATTGACAACTGAAGCTGTTGACATCATTGATACAAGTGGCTTTGTTTTTACATGGGTTGGAAGCACACTCATCCACATCTAGAAGAGGATAAAAAGGAAGCTAAAAAGTGCACATGTACATTTCATTCATTGCTCCACAGGAAAAGAACATTTCATATTCCCTGCCATGTGTAATAAACAAGGCATATCTGTGATGGATGCCCAATCCCAGGAAGTGTGAACTGCATACAAAGATACACCTTTCTTTAAATCAAGGCTGCCCAAACTTTTTGGGCCGGGGACTGGTCATGTGGTCGAGCATGCAGGTCACGTGGTTCCTCTCACCCAGAAGTGGAAGTGGAACACACCCACGCATGAGGAGCAGTGACAGTGGTGCGGGGCTGGATTAATTGGTACCACGGGCAGGATTTGGCCCAAGGGCCGTACTTTGGGCACCCCTGCTTCGAAGCAAAGGTGAAACACTCTTCTGCATAAAAAGACCTTACTGCCACCACCGCCCCCAAGCCACCAGGAATTGCACCTTGCGTGTACACAGTCAAAATAGAGCAGCATATTGGCAGTAAAGCTCATCTTGTACTTTAATAAAGCACTACTCCTTTTAAACAAAGTATACAGAGAGAGTGTGTGGAAGCCAATTAGCAATTTCTAGGAGGATTTGGGCCACTATAACTGGCTCACCCAAAAGGTTCACTCTCCCCACAGAGCTTATTTTAATGTGGAAGAGTCCTGTTTAACAGTAAAAATGGTAGGGCTTTTCCAAATGCTTGTGCACAGTGCCAGTAATGATAAGGGTAGACAGAAATAGCAGGACAAACAACATGAGGTTTACAGGTCACATGATGCCCACTCCCACATTAAATGTTTCCCATGATGCTAAGTTGCTTTGGGTTATACACTCCTTGCGATAACAACAGTTCAGAAGACTTTACAAGAGGACTGAACAGTTTAGATTTAAAAATGTCCTTGAGATCCTTCTTGTCCAACTCTCTCAAAATATAGTACCTAGCTTCCATAGTGGTAGCAACCACCTTACCTTTTAAAGAAAGGGGCATAATGGTCTGAATCTTTTGCTTAGTAGTAAATCACACTAGAATAGACCCACTGAATTAAGGGGGATTTAAGTAGTCAACTTCTCCATACATTCCATTGATTCAAACACACCTACTATAACAGCAACTTACTTTAGCATAGTAAGTGCCACTTAAAATAGACACATTTGAATAAGTGAAAATTTGTGGTGTGGTTAACTAATTAAACCCCCATTTACTCAGTGTGCCTACACTAGTGAGATTCACCATGCTAAGTAACAGGGTTTTGGCCATTATGCCCTTCTGTCATATTTTGTTATGCAACGAACTGACTAATTACAGTGTACCAGTGGCAAGTAAACAACTTCTGTTTAGCCTACACCTTGATAACTCTAGAAGTGATTACCATAATTCAAAGTCAACTTGACAGAATATAATTGATATTTTTAGAGAAAGTACAAGGAGTATTTATGGACACCAGTTCTTCAGGAATGGAAGACAGTGAGATGGTTAGAGGTGGTCAACAGGCCTACCCAACCCCAACCCACAAATCCCCAACAACCCAAAGAGTTAGTGCAAAATGGTGAACAAGTAAACTGGCCATAGGATGTCCATTTCTACTATATGGACTTCTTAATATATTTCCAGTTCTGGTTGTCTCAAGGTCTTACAAACAGACATTTCTCAGATCCTTACAACTTGATATGTAAGGAATTAGATTGCTGACTTATGGCAAACAAACCAGATGTTCCATCGTTGTACTAAAGCCAACCCCCTATAAGGCTGTAAACAAGAACAAAACTCACCAAGGTGACATCGTTTCCCAGTGAAACCAGCAAGACAAGAGCACGTATAGGAGGGATTTCCTGTGATGCAATCCTCAATACATTTTCCTCCATTTAGACATGGACGGAGTGTCAGACAGACAGAAGCTGCATAGAGAAAAAAACCCAGTAATCATCCAACAGTGGCAAGAGCAAAAAATCCTTAGACAGTATTATAGCAACAGGAATACTGGACTGATCCAACTTTCTTTCTCGTCATGGCCTTCAGCCTATATGCTTTTTAAGTACACATTAGGCTTGTAGACTGAGCAAAAGTCCATATAATTCAACTTAACCCATCCACAATTAATCTGAATTGATGTTTCACAGCAAATGAAAGTCTGGTCTAGATCAGTGTTTCCCAATCTTTGGTTTTTGGACTTCAGTTCCCAGAAGCCTAAGTCAATCCCCCAAAGCACTGACCAGCCAATGTACTGACTTAGCCTTCAGGGAATTGAAGTCCCTCTGTGGGGCATGAATAATGGCTACACTAACATTTTCAGATAGCTCTCTATCCTTCTGATATAAAAGAGTACAGATCTGCTCATTGCTTTTTGTTATTATTTGTAACATAATCAAAGAATCAAGAACAAAATAAATGCCAAAAATGGCAACAAAATTTAATAATACTTTTTAAGAAAAAAAGTACACATGCATATGTGAATTTAAAAAGTTCGATACGTTCAAGAATTGGGATAACCAGTGCTATAATGCTTTAGATCATGGGTGCCCAAACTATGGGCCACAGGTCAGATCCACCTCGATGCCAATTCATCTGGCCCATGCCGCTCTCATCGCTCCTGGAAGTGGAAGTAAAATGTGCCCGTATGGAAGAGGAAGTAAAACGTGCCTGCTTCCGGGAACAATGAGGGCAGCACGGGGCTGGATGAATTGGCATCTGGGGTTGGATCCGGCCCATAGGCCGTAGTTTGGGCATCCCTGGTTTAAGCAGATAAAATGGCAGCTTAAAATCTATTTCATCCTGTTGCAAAACAGATGCAAAGTTCATTTTACTTCTGCTTCTGGGGGGAGGAACCACGTGACCACCCCGTGGCCTGAAAAGTTTGGGCACTCCTGCTTTAGATGAAATCAGCTTCTGGACCACTGGAATTCCCAAATTATGGTGGTGGTCATCATGCAGGAAGTCAAGATGAAGAGCTAAAGAGTTGCCTTTGAGGAACAGAATCCTGGAATGGCTAGATCAGATAGCATTTAGGTGAAAGCCACAACAGACTTAGGTGAAAGCCACAACAGACTTCATAAAATCCTACAGACCCAAGTTTCAGATTTAAAAAAATATGTGTGCATGTTTTTGTCTGGAATAAGGTGCTGGTGCTGAAAAATGAATAATTACAAGAAGTTGGGAAGTGCTATTATCTCATGCTACACATAGCTGGTTTGGGGAAAACAATTATATATAACATACATACTGTTTTAATAGCTAAACAATATAAAATACCATTTCATGCATCTTATCATGACAGAGTTGTAACTGGCAATATTTCCTTGTACAATCTAAAAATATTTTCCTTTCTCTAGTTACAACTATGTGGAACAGAGTTAACTCTCTTTGAATTCCACCAATTGCTCCCCAAGCAGAGAGAACTGCTGTTTGAATCTGGGCTCCAAGCCAGTGAAAAATGTTATTTTTAATGAATTAATAATCTGCTTTCCTACCCAACAATGGTACATTTTCAGATTAAATTTAATCAACATTTATACTTCTAGTTCATTAAAAAAGAGTATGTTACATTTGCTCTTTCCATTTTATGGTAATAAATGAGAACTCAAAACCACTTCAAAAACAGAGAATCACATCCTTAACTAAGTGCTCTCATCGGTTCAATGCAAATTGCAATCCTATACACATTTACATGGAAGTAAATCCCCACTGAGCTATGCGAGACTTATTTCTGAGTAGGTATGGATAGGACTGTGCTGTTGTTTGTCATAGTCAATCAAACCTATTCAGCTGATTATTCCACTGCTTAAGGTTTGTAACTCTAGCCCTGGCAGACTTATTTCAGAGCTAGTGAAAGCTATTCTTTTGGACTACAAAACCCAGCATTCCCCCCCCCTCCCCCATCATCAGAGCCGCACAGCAGGCGATTCTAGAAGTCACAGCCTCCTCACCTTCTTTCCAAGTTATGCTTTTGAACACAGAGAACATTTCAAAGAGCTAGGGTGAAGTTTCATTTTCACTTGTTTCATTTTTAAGGACTAAAATCAAAACAAAAAACCCTTTAACCAGTGGTGGCAGAGGAGATCACAGCTACTGATGTGAAGATGCATTCTTGCGTTTTATGGAATAGTAAAGTATAGTTGTTTCTTTCCTTAAAATGTGTAACTGAACTTCAATTCTGTACCAATGCATCCCATGCCCCTCTGGCCATATTTGTGTCGTTGCATTAACAGCACTGGAACAAAATCTTCAGAGGTCCACATATGATGTGCAAACTACTCCCACTGCATTGTTGCTGCTTTTCACAAGCACTGGGGTTTTCACACAGGGACAAAGAGAAGGGCTGGAAGAATTGGTTTGATTAAGTAAACCTAACTGCTGTCCTCTTACTTGTGTTGTTGCAGCCCCCCACTTGCACCTGGGCATCATCGATTCTGAACACCCAGCGCCCGGGGATACCCACATTTGTCGTCATCTCCACGTCGACAATGTCATCAGTGCGGGATCCGGGGATGTTAAAATACCGTTTTCCATCACCGGCATTGAAACCTGCCTAGGAAGACAAGGGCAGAGAGTGAAACCAAGGGACTTCTCTCTTCTACTATGCCCCAGTGCCCTGAGGAGGAATGGACTGCAAGAACATAAGGAAGAGAAGCATCAGATTTCCTTGTGTGTTTCCAAATGCTAAATGGACAACCATTTCTTACTTGAAAGACTACTGTACTGCCATACTCAGAAAAAAGGTACAGCTCCTCCAGCACTACAGCAATTCCCATCTTTGATGAAAGGCAGTAGTTTTCAATATGCATCTGAGATGACACCACTTTACTCTACTAGATTGTGCTCAAGTGGGGACTGCTGGCCGATAACAACATGCTCTGGGAATGTGGAGAGATACAGAACCTGGCTCATTTACTGGTCTGCTGACTACTACCAGAAACATGCAACAATGAAGACTTAATTTTGGCTTACGACAAAACCTAGAAAGTGGCTTCATTTTGTCAACCCAAAGGTTGTTCTGGACATAGAAGAAGGAAGAAGGAGAAGGAAAAGAAGAATATGACTCTGCTAGAAGTTCTGCATGGACAAATTCCCCACTCATTCTCTACTATTCAGAGCCCAGGGCTATGACCTAAAGGCATGAAGTATAGCAAATTTTGCATCTGGTTAGTATTCAAAAGGCAGATAGCCTAGGAACATTATTCATACTATCTTGATTTTCATCGGAAAGAGAGTTACACACATAGTACATAATTTTGGACTGAGAATTCAGAACAGGTATTTCTGGACGACAACTCCTAGAGTTCCCCAGTCAGCCACTGACCAAGGTACCTTGGGGCAGTCTGGGACCTAGAGCCCCAAACACAATGTTTTGTAACTTTGCTCAGAATTCAGTTTCCACGAACTGCCTGCCTGCAGTCATCTGCCTGCATACAGAGTAATCTCTTTCTGACCACATAAGGAAACTCAACAGAAGCTAATTCTTTATGTTCATCAGGCCAAAAATGAGAAATATTGGCTGGATGCTAGTATGCATTTCTGTGGGCTACTAATTTTTGGAGGTTTATTTCGAGCTTGCTTTAAGGGAAGCCTTTCCTACTTCCCAGAATCCCTACTTCAGCAAGGCCCTAGTCTCTGCTCTTTTAGAGGCACAGGCAAAAACTGAGCAGTTTAGCATCTTCAAAAGCCTCTCGTACTGTTTTGCATGTCACTTGTGATTAAAGACCTTGGCTGTGACCAGTGCTGAACTGTCAGCATTAACAGTAGGGAGGGAACAGGGAGAGCTAAAGAGGGAGATCAAATAGTCTACTTATTGTAACCCTTCTCCCAAATGGCTCTTGGCACCATGAAGCTTCGGCAATCCCCACAAGATCCATGACTCAGTTGCTGGAAAGCACACAAAATGCTGAGCCTATTTTCATCCCCATTCATCTGCAGAGGGTGAATCCAAGAGAATCTTGGACTCTGATTTGCTCTTTCCCCTGAAACAAGCACAGCGCTGCAAATTCAAGCCAAGAAGCAGCCTTTGCCATGCTGAGCCGCGAGGTGCTCATGCCGAGCAACCCCATCGCCTTGAGAGAGTTACAGCAGCACGTTCTTGCAAAACTTGGTTGCAAGCCGAAGCCTGGTGAAAAACTTTTCAACTTCCTCTCCTCCCCCCCCCTTTTTTTTTGGCTAGAGTTGGGCAGGGTGTTCCTGCAGTACTGCAGAGTATCCAAAGCATGTGGTTACTTCTCTGTTTACAGTCATAAATGTCTGCACTTCTGAATTTCTGGGACTCAAAATGTGTCTGTTTCCTTTACACCTGCAATTTCCTGCTTACAGGAGACACTCAGTTGAGAGCCGGCAGCCAGCCAAACACAGATCAATTAGTGGTAAATTCACACATCTAAATAGCCACTGGTTAAAATAAAGAAAATAACACATTGGGATAATACTAATAATAACAATTTTATGTCAAAATTATTCTGGGCTGAAAGGATTTTTGCTAGAGAAACTCTGCTCAGGGGATGCCTTTCATGTCCCCAAGATCTTTTCCCACTGAAGTGGTCCCTATTGGGATGAAATAAAAATACTAAAGGGAAGCTTTACTTGCTGCAGTCACTGCAGGATGACTTGTTTTAAAAGTCTGAGATTGTGAAAAGAAAGGCCTATGAGGCAATGGAAAACACAAAGAAAAGTGGTTCCACTATATCAAAACCCCTCTATGATATTTGCTCTTAAGAAACAGAGGGAATACACAAAGTCATTATTTAGAATGCTGGAGCTAAGAAAGAGAAACCTTGCTATCCTGCAATTCTGACAAATTTTAATAATCCAAAAGGGACTATTTTCTGGAAGAAAGCATGTCATGTATTAGAAAGGAGACTTGCTTGCAATGTGTGACCATGGAGTCTACCTGGGCCGCAATGCCTCCCAGGCCTGCTGAATCTCCTCCGCTGCTGGCATGCATGCCAGTGGTCCAGGTGATCGATTCATAGTTAAAGATAGTGAAAGAAAGCATACCATCTGTGATGAGGACTATCTGGAAGGTATTTACCTAGGAGAAAAAACAACAGAAACAACACACAAAACAAAGCCAAAAGTAATGTCACCACAAACCATAGCATTGGTTATTTAGGCAAAATTTAATTCTATTAATTTGCTTTAAGGGCTGGATTAACGCTTCTTCATCTTTTTTGAGATCTCTGGATCTGTATTTTATACAATCCAGCTACAGAGAGATGGAGGTTGGACCTGGAATTTAAAGCAAGGCTGCTGATTTCTAGAAAGGACATCTGGATTTCAAATACTTGAACCAACTTGTCTTTTTTTTTGGGGGGGGGGGGTGTCATCATAAGCTATGATGGTTATCTCATTTTTAGTTTCAGAATTTTTGAACCAATATATGTTTTTTGTTGTTGTAACTGTTTTGCATTTTGTTCTTTGATCCATCATGAAGACTTTTACACAGCATAAAACAGGAGGTTAATATATGAAGAGAACTGCTTCATCTTTGACATCTGCTTTAATTTAACCACAAAACATAAAGTATAATATTTCATAAGGCATTCTGTAGTGTTTTGACAACAACCCCTGAAATCCCAGATAACTGGCTATGCTAGCTGAGATTTGAGGGGACTGAAGTTCCAAAACATCTAGAGAGAACCAGTTTGTTTATTGCTATGTTCCTCTTACTCTGTTTCAGCATAATGTTAACACCCTGGCATAACCACTTACTGGAGATACTGAGTTTCCTCCAAAGAAGGTGACCTGGTACCAAGTGGCTACAAATACCCATTGGGAAGAGAAGTCCGGGAATTCTGGGAAATGTTGCACGATGTCTTTAGTGGCTCTCTCCAAGATTGCCTGGTCCTTGGTCTCCCGGTAATACACTTGCCCGGCACGTCGGTTATCCACATCGGCCCAGAAAGCTGCTACCACACGCCGGTCATTGGAGATGGGGAAAGCCACTGGTGTAAACTGGGACACCTCTTTCAAGAACGAAATTATTCCATTGTTGTTTACCTGGACAGAAGAAAAGGAAAGTGAGACAGTGAAAGATAAAGAAGATCAACAATCCAGGGATTTGAATGAGACCAGTTTCTTTTAGCCCTCATGTTGTGCTATGCCCACAGGTTGTCCTCTTCCATACTCGGCACAGATGATTAAAATGTCTGGAGAGATGATAGAAAAATCCGCAACACAGGTCTCATTTTATTTTGAAGCAATTTTATTCGAGAAAGTATGTTCCCCTTCTCATCCTTTGAAGTGCAAGCATGCCAGAAAATAAGCTAGGGAACAGCGTCTCCCTTTAGACATCCCCCTTCATACTTTCTCCACCCTCTGCCACTTGTTTGCTATGTATGAGGGCTAGCGAGCCATAGCCCAGGGGTCTGAAAACCAAGTTAGAACAAGCCATGCCCTGTTCTCTAGCAGGAGATGGGCCAAAGGAAGAAGGAACAGCTGAGAAAACTGCAGCGGCCTCAGTGATGAGAACAAACAGGGTGCAGTTCATTTGGGTCAGTCTCACCTCAGAAGGCAGCAGAACTTAGCATTCACCTTGGTTTTTTTTAAAAGGCAGAAATACTTATTCTGAAGAAACAAGGAAATGGGGGTGTTTGGCATTGTCTCTTTGGTCAAATCAGAACTGTTGGGATGTACATGCAAGCAGCTAAGTGGAAGCAGAAGGCAAACAACCTTCCTTTTAAAGAAGAAAATCATTCCATGTAAAGGTGTTTCATCATGGAGGCATACATACAGCCTTTACTACTATATAACCATTCATATATACTCCTATTGATCCGGATCCCACTCCAGAGCTTGGTAATAACTAGTTACAATTAACACAGTTGCATGTAACTAACTTACTTCTGGTAACAAGTGGTAAGCATAAAATTGCTTCTTGGGTATGCCTAGTTACCCTCAAAAATTATTATTTAAGGGCAAGTCAAGGCATTTTTCAGAACATCGAACTGTGCTTTTAGGTTTCACACCATTCTTCTATAAATCTTACATGGCAAGGAATTTACCGTTAGCTTTTCTCTCTCTTTTTCTTTTTGTATAATTCCTTCTAGGGTGCAATGTCAAAGGCTAATCTGTACATTTAGAGGGGTCAATATGTTACCACCTTCATGGGATGGGACATTTCAGAATCTAAAATAATGCTCCCCTATAGCTTATGTTACTGGAAAGACTTCCCTGTATTTTTCTGGGCAGTCTGCAAACAGCAACACAACAAATCAATAATTCACAATGCAATATATTACTAGCACAATCAGAACCGTGATAATGACCATCTGGTTGTTGAAAGGTAACAAGTAGCATGAGTTCTTTAAAAAGAATGTTTTGAGCTCTGCCTTATTCTAGGTCTAATGCAGTATTTCTCAACCCATCTTATGCCCCCCAAAACTTTGGGTCACACCCTGGACAGCGAGGGTTACAAATGGGTCAATCTTAGAAGAAATCAACCATAACTGCACCTTAGAAGGTCAAATAGTAAAGATGAATCTAAAGTACTTTGGACATTAAATGAGAAGAGAGGATTCACTTGAGAAAGTTGATGCTGGGAAAGGTGGAGGGCAAAAGAAGAAGGGGGGCAGAAAATGAGATGGATAGATGGTATTGTAGACTCAATGGGCACAGAGCTGGGCGGATTAAGTAATATGGTTGAAGACAGAGGTGCCTGGTGGGCAATGGTCCATGGAGTTGCAAAGGGTTGGAATCAACTGTGCAACTGGACAACAACAAATGACAGAGGAAACAAATTCTGCCCTCTTCCATCTCGGGACGCTTGTATAAATATAGGAACTCTGCTATTGCATTTATCAATTGCTGAAGTTTTAAAGACATAAAATGTTGGTAGCATTTTTCCTTGCAAACAAAATAAAACATAATTGTGAAAACGCAAACAAAAATAATAATTCCATAATTTCATGCTTTAAAATAATATTTTTCCAACTACTTCTGCACCCACCTATAGTGATAAAGCATCTCCGAGTATAATAACAAAGACAGAAGGCAGCAAGGCAACAATACAGACCTATGCCTCAGAAACTTTCCCATGTAAATGGCCAGAAGTCAATCTACACATTCAGATCAGTCATTTGATTTCTCTCTCACACTGAATGCAAGATAATGCTGCTTTACCTTTTAAGTATATGTCGAAGGTGGATTTTAGTTGACAACATCTTGTCCCTTTAAAAGCTGTGCTAGTTTTGAAGATGACTCCAGAATCCTTGTAATTCTCCTCCAAAACAACAATTATCTGCATGGAGAGACCTAACACAACAGAATCAAGGCAGCGATGGAGTGGCAATCCATGCCTGTCAAGCTTTCCACAAAGAGAGATTATAAAACAGGGAATTGTTTAGTCATGCAAGCTCTTCCTTGCACTCCAACATTGCACAATTTAAGCAGGGCTATGCCATCTGCTGTATGGGCAAACATAATTGGGCATCAGCCTAGACTCCATGGACCACAGCATGTCAGGCTCCTCTGGGCCCTCTGCGTGAACTATACTGCCTAACCATCTCGTCCTCTTCCATCCCCTTCTCCTTTTGCCCTCAATTTTTCCTAGCATCAGGGTCTTCTCTAGTGAGTCCTCTCTTCTCATTTGGTGTCCAAAGTAATTGAGCTTCAGCTTCAGTATTTGTCTTTCCAAGGAACAGTCAGGGTTGATTTTCTTCTCATTTCTAGATGGATTTCTTTTGCTCCCCCAACTTGTTACTTAACACAGTCCAAGATGGCAAGACTGGATCTGCTTATATTTACTGTATTTGCTGGCATATAAGACTACTTTCCCCCCCTGAAAAACATGCCTCCAAGTGGGGGGTCAGGTCGTCTTATACACCGGGTGCACTTCAGTTGGGATAGACATAGCTGTCCATAGTGGCCTCCCGATGCCCGCCTGGTGCCCATAGTGGCCTCCCGATGCCCGCCCACCCACCCACCCACCTCATTCTACATACCATCCAGTATCGCGCGGTATCCAACATGGCTGCAGCGGGCATCAGCAGCAAGACAGTGGTGCCAGCCTTTTCGGTGTGACCGGCCGGCCCGTTCTGCTCGGCGGGAAGCAGTGGCGCTCTGCCCCACCCCTTGTCTACGCAGAGCTCGCACATGGGCACTTGCACACTAGTCCTGGCCACAGGGAGATGTTGAAATCAAATCTGATGTTCTTTTATGTTTTACAGTAAAACCTCATATAACACTAAAACCTGGTTCCACAAGTCTTCGTGTTATATGATTTTTCATGTTATCTGATCCTCTATGGGATCCATAGAGATACATTGTAACCACACAGGCTTTCGCGGTTGTTATCTGAAGCATCCCATAGGATCTTAATGTTATCTGATGCAATTCTTCCCCCCAGATTCCTTGATGTTATGCGATTTTCGTGTTATTCGATACTAATGTTATATGAGGTATTACTGTATTTGGTGTGTGGAAGGTGTGCGGAAGAGGGGGTAGTCTTATACGGTGAGTATATAACAAACTATATTTTGAGTGGAAATGTTGGGGGGTCGTCTTATATGTCGGCAAATACAGTATACAGTATCTCCATTTTGGTGGTTTGGTAAATTATCCGAACAATATTAAAATTTTTGTAGCTTGTAGTTTGGCCAAGCAACAAAGAAAGATTCTATGGCTGGCAAGTAGATTTCAAAGGGAAGGAACAGGTGGACTCCTAAATTAAACCTCAAACTTGATTTAGGTTGGGCAGGCTGGGCTGCAAAAGCATTCTTCAGTGGCTCTGTCTCCACCTTAGCATTTTCCAAAGCAGACCAGAAGTTACTAGATGAATACCCCCATCTTGTATATCAGGGGTGCTTAAACTATAGCCTGAGGTCCGGTTGCAGCCCCCGATGCCAATTCATCCAGCCTGCTAAGCTCTTGACCAGCTTCCTCAACCACATGACCAGCCCATGGCTTGAAAAGTTTGTTGTAGATTAATATTTTTCCATGTAGTGCCCTGCTTATCACAAAAAAAGAAGTACTGTAATTCAAAAGATAAAGCCACCCTAACTCAGTCTTTTGCTTTCTACCTCCTTCATGTTCTAAGCACACACAAATTTCAGCTCACTTCTCTGGAATGAGAAGAAACCACAAATCTTTCTGAACTCTGGCCTGTACTAAAAGCAGCAGGAAACATTCTGCTGAGGAAGAAGCCCAGCCCTTGTTTGTGGATGGAATGTGGTCTGAGATGCAGGTGTGACATAGGGTGTGTGTGGAGGTGGTTGTTTCACCCTGGTGAGCAAACTTAGAATTCAAATAATGCTTTGTGTGTATGTGTGACTGGCCAGTCCCAGGCTTGGAATCTTAGAAGCCTGCAAATCACAGCCTCACTGTGCAACTCAGTACAGCAAAGCAAAGGTAAGACCCAATGGCTTTTCAACAGTAGAACAGATGAAAAGCAGGTTAAATAACTGTGTGGCATCAAGTCAATTCCGACCCTTTCCAAGGTTTTCTAGGTAGAGAATACAAAGAGGTGGTTTCCCATTCCCTTCTTTTGGGGGGTGTTCAGGAATTGTGCACCTTGCACATGACTGTATAGGGCGGCTCTTCTTCCTGGAAACACAAAGGGGAACTGAACTCCAAACAACTGGCTCTGCAGCCAGACACCTATCCAGCCAGTTAAAGGCAAAAGAAGGCCAATGTGCATTTTGCTTGAAAGTGGTTGGCTTTAAAGAAAGAGAATATTTTCACCAATAAAAGCAGTCATAATAAGGGTCAGTGGCAACTAAGGTGTGATCCTTATTACAAAGACTCATATCTTGAGTCAGTTAATTATTGACGTTTTAGCCAATTAATATTTTGATTAAACATTTGTATTAAAATCAATGGTTTTTAAGCAATAAACAATTTTTTTTTGCAAATTTAGTCTTAGAATAGGGATTCCTTTCCATGAGAGATAAAAGAATGGGGTTCTTTTAAAAAGACAATGCTTGTGGTTTTTTTAAATAATCCATTTAATTATTATTTTTTAGAAAACTTAATCTGTTACTTAACTAACTTTCTTTGACTGAATACAAGTTTATCTAACCAATACATGAGAAAGATTACAATTATTTGCACACTTGCCTCATTCGAGTAAAGTTAAAGGTTTCCCTTGCTCAAAAGCCAGTTGCATCTGACTCTAGGGGTTGGTGCTCTTCTTGGTATATAGCCAAAGAGCCAGCACTGTCTGTGTCTGCAGATGTTTCTGTTGTCATTGGCAGGCATGACTAGATGCCAGAGTGCATGGAACACTGTGACTTTCCCCAACAAAGCAGTACCTATTTATTTACTTGAATTTTCCCTGCTTTTGGTCCATTACCTATAAACATACCTGAAGGAACTGTTGTTACAGCACAATGAAATTAGATAGGAAGGAGTCAGTTTAGAAGTTGCTTTAATTCTAAGATATGGAGATTTTAAAAAGGTGTCCACCACTGGGCTACCTAATGTGGCTGGACTAAAGATGACAGGAAAAACTGCAATGTGGAGCTCATCTAGCAAAGAGAGTGGAGGGAAGAATTGTAGGATACAACTCATCTACCTTGGAGACCATGGTCGGCTTTATAAAGTGTAAAGAAGTCCTTTTGACTCAATAAAACAAAACTCACTCAGGCAAAAGGCAAGAGTGCTAATATTACTTCTGGCACTGTTCATAAACACTAACTGGTCTGATTTAAAGCAACATCTTATGACCGGAAAAAAAAAATGGAATCCCATTAGGATTAGTTCTTTAGATTGCCCTTGCTGAATTTACAGCCGGAACTGAATCATGCAAGGCACTGCCAACCCAAAAGCTTTTGTTCTTTTTAAGATTTATGCTAGAAAGAGAGAATTTGTGGTGGGTACAAGGGTGGAGGGAGGATAATGGGCAGGAATGTAGCTGATGGAAGGAGATCCATTTACAAGGAAAGCAAAAGTTTTTAGCCCCTATTATTTCATATATCAATAGTCTGTTTAAATGACCCCACAACGCCCTAATACCGCCTGGTTTCTTCACTCAAAAAAGATTACTACCCATACCAACTATGCATCTCTACATCTGGCCAATTAAACAAGTCAGCTCCAATAATGGGTGTGCATTTGAAAACACACAAATTAATTTGCAGTTATCCATAATACCAGGGGTGCCCAAACTAAGTCCCATGGGCCAGATCTGGCCCCCAATACCAATTCATCCAACCCACACCACCCTCATCACAATACATTGGTTCTTTCAACTGTCTGAGGGAGCATGGCCAGGCCCCCAACTTAAAAAGGTTGGCAACCCCTGCGCTAGGAGTTTAGAAAAGTTACTTTCCCCACTTTTTCTACTAGAACTTGTAGAATCCCCCAGCCTCTATAACCATCAGTAAAAAAAGTAACTTTCCAGAGTGCTGCATTTGCTTTACATAGTTCTATAATTCTGCAAGAGAGAGATTGATAAATCACTTAAAGAAAATTAAATTTGCTTGTTGTCTTTTTTGTTGTCATTCCTACCCAGGTGGAGCTACATATACTTTTCCTGACAAAGACTGTAATTTTGCACAAATTTTAGTTCAGCCTGACTGTACATCTCAGTTTTGGGGGAAACATAAAATGAAAAAAGAAGACATCCTTACCTATTGTGGACATTAGGGCTACAGCTTGCCCGAACATATTGCTGAAGAATTTGGTACAGCAACCCCTCAGGTCAGCATTTTGTATGAGGCAACCCCTTCTTTGTAAACACATGTTGAGTTATTGCCATGACTAAGGGGAATACGATTACTGTTTCATAAATTCTTAGTAACCTTTTAATATCCACATGGGAACATTCTTCCTATTATTAAAGCAATATGGGATGAGGCAGAGGCCAAGATTTTCAGAAGAAGCTGCCTAAAACTAGTTGGGATTTTCAAAGCAACTCAAGTTATTTAGATTCCAGGAGCATATCCATAGAATAAACAAGAAGTCATCGCAACAGCCACTGCAAACCAAGGCACATTTACATAGAAGGGAATGTACAACCAGATAAGACCAACCTAAGGTGTTTTGTTGTGTGAGGCAAATTTTTTTAGATTGTACCCCCCTCCCTGCATTCTACATACAGAAGCTGACCGACTTAGCAAACATTGGCAATAGAATAACCACCAGACTTGAGGGCAGCAGTTTGGGGCTTAAAAAGAACTGCTTGGAAGTGCTGCTGCTCTTTTTGCCTAATGTCAGGGCCAGATCAAATGCCAAAAAGTTTATGTAGATGTGTGTTTTTCATTTATCCTTTACTCAGGGGTGGTCAACCTTGGTGCCCCAGGTGTTCTTGGACTTCAATTCCCGGAAGCCCTGATCAGTAGGTGTGCTTACTTGGGCTTCAGTCATATCTGGTTTTGGATTATAAAAGTTAAAAGAGCATTCCCACAAAAGGTTGGTTCTATAAAACAGGGGTGCCCAAACTTTTCAGGCTGTGGGCCAGTCATGTGGTTCAATGGGCCAGTCACATGGTTCCTCCCACTGGAAGCAGAAATAAAACATGTCTGCACATGTGCAGAATGCTGCCATAAATGCATCTGTAGTTGTTGTAAATGTTCTGCGCATATGTGAGTGTGTTTTACTTCTGCTTCCGGGAGAGGCGGGGGCCAGATGAATTGGCATTGGGGGGGCAGATCCAGTTTGGGTACCCCTGCTCTAAAACATGTGGCAAGTAAAGGAGCTTTATTTGTCCTATGAAAGGCTACAAATCATTTCCACCTAATTATACAGAAGAAACCTGAAAAGATTTCATGGTGAAATAACTTTATATTTAGAGCATAATTCTAAATAACATTATTTAAATAAAGAAAGAAATAAGCCCCAATTAATTTAACAACAACAAAATTGCCCTTGTGCTAATTCCAAGTTATGATAATGCTTCTCAGGGTAGATGTAGACTTCTCAGAAGTGATTCTAGAGGGAACTTTCTGTCTGGAGTTTAGCCGGTTGGTTTTATAATACTGTATAAGGAAATATCTTCTAATGCTGAGGTTAGCTGGTGCTCAGTGGACTCAAAGTTTTCCTTCTGACTGTCAAGGCAAGATCATCAGTAGATGAAAATTCTGTAGTATGGGAATGATGGTTGATCATCTGTGTAAATATTAAAACAAATTGGGGCCAGGATGCTATCTTGTGAAAGGCATTCCTCTGATTGCTCTAGTGACTGTGCCTCCCACGAAATTTAACCAAGAACCTTCAGTTTTGAAATAAAATGGCAATCAAAGTTTGAGAATTTTAATAAAGGAGGTAGAACTTTCTAAGCAGCAAATAATGGTAAACAGTATCATATGCTGCTATAAGGTTGACAAATACTGCTCCAGTTATTTTAAGTTTTTCAAAAACCATATTGTTTTTCAAACACCATATTAGTTTTTGGGTCAGAATTAAGATTTGAGTCATCCAACTCGTGCCAGGTTTAAATCTTACCTGTTCTAGAATTAGAAGAGGTTCCATTTTAGGAGCTAGATGAATTAATATAATTTGTTCAAGTACTTTGTATGAATGACATAGTAGGGAGATTGGCCTGTAGCTTTTAGAATCTAATGGTTCTTTTCCTACTTTCATTATAGTGATTACTCTAATCTTTTTCTGTGTTTTTTTTGGAGGGATTTCTTTTCTCATCCAGCAGTTATTAAAGAGTTAAAGGAGCCATTCTTTTGTGTTTTAACAAAAATGTTTAATTTGCTCAATTCAGATTGCATCCTGTCCAACTACTTTGCCATTCCTACACCTTCTTATGGCTTTTTCTGTTTCCACAAATATGAAGGTAGTAGAAAGTTCATCAGATTCACTCTGAACATTCTTTTGATTTTTTAAAATTGTGTGTTGGTTGGTCTTCCCTGCCAGGAGAGGTTGCTATGGACTAATATTTGCATACCTTACTTTTGTTTGGATAATTGCTCAGTTTTTCCAGGAGTTTCCAAACTTTCTGACTACTTTTTACCTTGTCAAGTCCTATTATAGTGTCTATCCATCATTTTGTGGACTGTGGTGGCTCAAGTGGTTAAGATGTTGAACTTGCTGACTGGAAGGTCAGAGTTCAATTCCTGGGTACTCCATGACGGAGTGAGCTCCTGTCTCTGTCCCAGCTCCTGCCAACCTAGCAGTTTGAAAACAAGAAAGTTAAAGTAAATAAATAGGTATCACTTTGGTGGGAAGGTAAACAGCATTCCATGCACTCCGGTGTTGAGACATGCCCACCACATGTCCACGGAAATGTCTGCAGATGCAGACAGCACTGGTTTTTTGGCTATAAACAGAGATGCGCACTGAACCATAGAGTTGGATATGACTGGCTTTTGAGCAAGGGTGACCTTTACCTATCATTTTGCTTCTGTAAGAGTCTAGTGTTCTCCCAATTTTTACTGTATGTCAACTAAAAAGATTTTCTTTGAAGTGTGAAATGTAATCTTAATATTAGGCATGTGTTTTCTGAATGATAGCTAGGATAAAGTTGGTCCAACACCCTCTTGGAATGGAGGCAGGGGAGCATTTCAAAATAGAATTTACAAATTCATCATAGTTCTCTGGTTGAGGGTTAATCTGAAGCATTGTTGTAAACTTTCCCCAGTTGGCTTTCTTGAAATTATACCTTCTATGGAATGGTACAAATTGAGGTCTGATGATTTGAGTAGATTTGACATAGAATGGGACTGTGTTGAATGTTGGGATTGGATTGCCTATGTTTTTAATGCATTGTTTTGCTATAGGCTAACTAATAAAAATATAGCTGGATTGTAGTCTCTCTGCCACTTATCACCATTAAATGAACTGTGTAGTTTAGGAATTGAATTGGAATTTGACCATTTTATAATGGCTTCACCATTTTCACTGTCTTATTCACTGCACCCAATGTTGCTATTGCTGTTGAGATTTCCAACTAGAAATTGAGTGTTTTGGTTTTCCTTATTAGATGCCTTCTTAAAGCAGAATGGTATATTAGGTGGTTTATAAATTGATGTTACTATACACAAAGCCTGTCACATTTCTGTTCACTGGTAAGTGAAGCTAAGTGTTCCTCTTTAGGTGAAGAGATGCCCTCTATATGAATGGGAATTATTGTCATTTGTGGTCCTTAAAAGGACTGTTGGGTCATGTTGCTCATCAGCAAGTTTACAGTGCAATACTTCTGGGTAGGAAGGATTAGCTGGCTGCATGCCGTTTTCTTTGGATACCTGGGTGTACTCGCAATCCTATCTATGGTAGTCTTTGGGAAGGCTTCTTCTGTGTCCTCCAGGACTCAAATTAGGATGAACAGTGGAAACTGTAGCAATTTATAGTTTATTAGGATTGGCTGAATGCTGCTCTATAGGTTTATAAATACTGTATTCCTTGACAGGTTGTTTCCAATTTATATAAAAAAAATAAATTTGCAGCTAGATCCTTTTTGAAAAGGTAAATTCAGATTAACTGCAGATGCCTTCAAGATATGTATATACTGTGTGTTAACTACCATCAAGTTAGAATTGATTTACAGTAACCCTAATATGGCTTAAATGAGATATTCAAGATGTGGTTTTATCAGTTAAATGTCCCCTCCCCTCCTTGTGAGTTTCTATGGTCAAGCAGGGACTTGAACATAGGTCTCCTGGTAGCTAGTCTATTACTATATACACTACAACCACACCGGATATCCCATATACAAATTGCGGGCATAAAAATAATAAAATCTCCTATTTGTAGAGATTGTAGCAAACCACATTGGCAAGAGGTTTACAGCCTCTCCTCTACCCAAGAATGCCCAAATTCACACTGTTGGTATCTTTCAGAGTGCCAAAGAGCCACCCACTGATTACAAATGTCATGGACAATCCATTAATAAAGAAACAGTTTCTTCAGTCAAAAAGAAACTAACCAGGAAAATGATAAACAAAACATATGAAAGCAGAACAATTAAGGGGAAATCTTAATTAAATCCAGAAACATCATGGAGGAAAAAACAATTCTAAGCCAAATAAAACATAACCCCCATGAAAGAGATCCAAACTAGAACATACACACACATAGAGAGAATCAGACACCACCCATGTCTCCCACACAGAAAACATAACCTTAGCAAAATGGCAGCTGGTCTTCTTATGGAGCAATGGGCCCCTTTTATTTACAGTTGGAAGTTTTCTCTTTATCTGGAAAAACTGCAGCCCCCACAACTGAACAAACTTCTTTACTTATTCCAGATGAGCTTTTGTCATATCTCAGCTCATGTCTTTAAAGATAAAAATAGAACATTCCCAAACTCCATATAGTGGTGCAAAGAACAGCACAATCTTCTGGACCAAACCCTGCAGCTGATTATCACTCATGGTGGAGTGGGGGAAGACAAGGAAAACAAAGAGCAAACATCAGTTTAATGTGCTGGGAAACATGTGGTGCCCTTCTCTGGCAACTGACATATGAGAAGAAAACACAGAAACAGTGAAACTACAAGGCTCTCTTACATTATCATGACTTCCTTGCATAAAAAAACAACAAGCAACCAGTGCTTGGGAATCTTCTGACCATGAGACAATAAAGTTCAATCAATGTATTCTGGCAATAGGTTCTTGTAGTCTAAAGGCTCCTTTACCAAATGCATATGATAAAAACCTGCTATTTTTAGATACTATAGTAGTCTGCTGTTTTTGCTAATACACTTTACCAAAAGAAGTCTCTTTTAATGCCTTATAATGAACTTCTACTCAAAAGTACCACTGAATGGAATAAGAATGGCTCCAAAACAACTCTGGATAGCCTCATTTGAATTCGATATTGAAATCAAGGGAAGCTAACTGGTATCTAAAAAATGGGAGTACAGTTCTCAAGATCTCATACCTCAGAGACAAGCATTTTGTGCCAAGTGGGTACTACAGCCATAGAGGTAAGAGATAGAATGACTGTGTATCATATTTCATGGAAGGCAGTTCTCTGTTCCATGGGTAAGCAATCTGCAGTCCTTTACACATTGTGGGACATGTAGGCTACACACTTCATCTGCAGGACAGTCAGTAGACAGTCCTCTCTTTGAATGTGTTCTTTGTTTGAACAACTACCCAGTCAAAGTTTGGTTTAAAGATAAAGAATCATAAGAAAGGAGATGAGTGACTGTGAAACTGGTTGCCAACAGTCAGCACTTGGACAGCAGACTGAACAGCCCATTACAATCTTCCCCATCAAGTGGTACTACAGCCAAAGAGGTAACAGATAGGATGAGTGTGTGTCATATTTTATGGAAGGCAATTCTCTGTTTCATTGTGTTTCTATTTAAATTATATCTATTATTTATATTATATTTCTTTTTTAAGTTGCAGCAACTCAGATTCATGAAACTAGAACACAAGACCCTTTAGAAATTTAGACCCTCCTAGAAATTTAGCATTATCACATTTGGGATAAGTAGCGAGCTGCTCATTTTTCTAACATCCATCCATCTATTTAATTTATTTACACACTGTCTTTATTCTAAAAAGGACTCAAGGCAGCTTACTAAATTCTTTTAAAAAATATGATTTAAAAATTATAATACGTAGTTTAAAACTACATTTAAAAGACTTTAAAAAATACATTTAAAACCCTTCATAGGCAGTTGCTTCCTACAAGACTAGCCTGAAAGAAAGGTCTTTCACTGTTGGTGGAAGGACAACAAAGAGAAGTCTAGGTCAGCCCTCAGAGGATACTACAGCTGGGGAGCAACAATAAAAAAGATCCTCTCTAGTGTCTGCCCCAAACACATCAAGAGTGAAAGGTTTTCAACACAGATGCTGCTATTTCAGATAGCCTGGAGCTAAACTGTTTATAGTTTTATAGACCATAATCAGTATTTTGGCCAGAAATAGACTGGAGCTGATGGGTCTATTGCAACAAGAATTTTTGATCCTATGTAGACACAGTGTTGGCAAAGAAGAATGATTTGTTTGTTACTCTCACCACAGTGGAATAGGCTTTCAGATGGACTTTAGCCCATGTTTGGTGGTACTCTAGTGGTTTGGCACTATAGTCTCCATCTCACTTGTTTCATTATCACCACCTTCCATAAACCGAGGGACCAGTTTGGCTCCACTTTGCAGGAAGGGTGCTTAGGATGTACTTTTCCATTCTGGCTGCAGTATTCTGGATCTAGTGAAGCTGGATCTTATAACCAGAGCTTTAACAGAGTTGCCTGCAAAAGTAACAGAAAACTCCCCAAGAGCTGCCAGGAACCATTTACATCCACCAGCCTCCAAGGTGTGTATGGGTCATGTTCTGAGTTCCAGTGAATAAAAACCCTGCCAGATAATGGGGACTTCCTCCCTACCTAGACCCAGGCCCATGCTAGGGCACTAATTACCGGGATGGGCAGCCACGCAGCTCTATTGAGCACCCATAACTTAAAGGGCCAGGCCACCTCAGCAGTTTCCACTTCGGTTCCTCTCCTTGGCCCTGTGGGAGAAAGTCTGAAGTGCTTTGGCAGTGGGAGGATGCAGCTTCGGGCAGGCAGAAGGATGTGCCGCAGGTCTTGGCTGCTGCTCTACTTCGCCTTCCTCTGGGTGTGAGAGGAGACAAAGCAGAAACTGCTAAGGTGGCTGACCCTTTAAGTTATGGGTTCTCAGTAGAGCTGCACAGTTGCCTGTTCTGGTAATTTGGCGCCCTAACACAGGCCTGCCTAGACCACCAGTACAGTCAAATCTGCCTAAGGAAGCAGGTCCAAAGTATGCCCGACAGTATGAATAGGTCTAAGTACTACTTTGGACAGAATCTGAATGTGAATGTGAATTCTTGAGCCATTCCTGACAGGCCATGAATGATGTGGATGTGAATTCCCCAAGCTCAACAAACTGATGGGACTCCAATGCTACTGCTGAGACAAGCTCAGTTAACTCACACAGGAAACTTATTTTCTGTCAGTTTGATCCAACAAAAAAACAAACAAACACAATCACCATCATCATCATCACAGGCATGGAACATAAGGAGCAAACAGGGTTGGAAATGAGATTGACTGTCTTCAGGTTACTCTTACTTCATTCTGGATTCTTCACCACAGTGCACAGTTGTAATGGTGTTAATGGGGTACACAGAAAGAGCCTTCTTGAAGACTACGGTATTTCTGAACCACAATTAGGCATACCCTGGTAATTGCAACCTTGTGTTGCTGACTAATCTTTCTCACACTAGGTCAGACGAAAGTAACTGCACCAAAGGGTGCCTTCATTTTGACAGTTTCACATCTGGCCTAAACACGGAAGAAGAATGGTGTTAATTCCGCCTATTAGAAAAAGAGCTTGGCAAAACCCACAAAACATTCCCATTCAAAGCTTGTGAATATGTGGAAAGCACTAGCAGGCCCTTCACACAGTAACTCCCTCCAGAGCTGTCAGTGGAAATCAGAGCTCAGTATGCTAATTAGGCAAAGCCTGCTTTAAAGTTACACCCCTTTACTTCCCGAAGGGCCCATGCATCAAACTATTTCATTTTAATGCATCCTAGTTCCCCCGAGTCATCTCTGTGTGATTCCTGCCAAATAAAACATTGCTAAGGAGAACATTTGCAACGCAGGCTGCAGGGGTCAGCTCAGAAATCACATACTAATGGAAACTGAAGTTTAAACATTTTGCTGCTAATGTCTGTGAAAATGAGGGCACATTATAGTGTAACATCCAGTGGTGGGCATCAACAGGTTCGCACCAGTTTGCCAGAACCAGTAGCAGAAATTCTGGCTAGCCCTGCCCATTCAAGTTTTGAGATAAAGTAGTCCTAATTCGTGTGCAATGCAGGGCTTTCCCCCTGCCCATGCTCACCATCCCAGGCCCACAGTGTGGTAGTAAATTTTGTGGAGCCCACCACTGGTAACATCATTATCTCTTCTTATACCTCAAGCAAGAAGAATTCATTTTTTTTAATTCTCAAATTCATAGCACTGCTCTTAATCTGCCACGCAGGCCAAAATTCTTCGATATGAGTAACCGGAGGCTACAGACAGAGACTATGAGTTATGTAAGTTGAGCAGCACAAGCGCTCTCAGGTTGTTTACCTCCCGTTTTACTTACCTGAGGGCCATTATTCTGTCTGACAATAAAGATACAGTATGTGGAGATTTACATAACAAGAGAGAATGCTCTCATGCTTACTTTAGATATGTATTTTTAACTAACTTCTAATAACCTGGCTACAGATCAAGAATGGGAACTCCAAGGTATGTTTTTGTTGGCAATTAATTCAAACACCAACAGCAGTATAGGATGTTTTGGACTTGTCATTCAAATGCAACCAGTAGGAAAGCTAATAACAATTACCATCATTGTATATTTCAATTAATCTTTCTTTAAAACCATAAGAAAAAAGATGCTATTCATTAGGATTCAGACAATCACATTATTGTAATTACAAATTGTAACCAATTAGAACTCCTACTATCTATTAATAATTACAGATTGGAACTGTGAACTCTACGCCCAACATTCTGGAGCCATTTCAAAACTCCCACTACTTACTTAGAATCCAGTCTTTTTCCATAATAATAATCCTTGATAGAGTAAGAGCAAAATAATGCCAGAAAGGGTTGTTAAAACAGGCCTTGTATGTAAGACTCTAATTAGAGTTGAAAACTTATTAATCAGGCATCAAAGGAACCCCATGTCTTGAATTCTGAACCTGTCATCAAACAAAGCAAGCTAATTTGCAAATTTTAGGAGATGAAAGAAGATCCTGCTGTGATACACAGAATTAGCTTTCAAAGCCTTCCATTTTCCAATTACAGTAAAACCTCATATAACGCTAAAACCTGGTTCCACAAGTCTTCGTGTTATATGATTTTTCGTGTTATCTGATCCTCTATGGGATCCATAGAGATACATTGTAACCACACAGGCTTTCGCGGTTGTTATCTGAAGCATCCCATAGGATCTTAATGTTATCTGATGCAATTCTTCCCCCCAGATTCCTTGATGTTATGCGATTTTCGTGTTATTCGATACTAATGTTATATGAGGTATTACTGTATCAGATATCTAGAAATCTTACTGGCATGTGTGTGTCAATAGAACAGGTACATTGGACTTGAGGAAAAAGCTGATCCTGCTATATAGCACCATGAAAGATCCAAAGCAGTGCAATCCAGAATGTTACTTTATAAAGCATTTCCCCCCATTTATAATCAGAAGCAAATGCATGAGACTGAATCCTTACAAAGACTCTGGGAGTGGGAAGTGTAGATTTTAGCCCTTTGATCTCTGCTTTAGCCGTACTCACAGTCCGGATCACAAAAGCCTGTGCCTGCCTTCTTACTCTGCCAAAAACTGATCCAATTATTTTAATTATATTGTGTACCAGAACTCCAAGATACATTTCCTATCATTCAATTCAGTGTTATTGTGTGTGGGGTTTTTTTTTTTTTTTGAGATTGCAGAGCTTGATCCTAAATCTTTTCACATGTAAAGCAAATGTACGAACACTGAGCTATGATCCTTTGCCTTGTGAAAATTTTGGGGCCAATAGGACAAAGAAAGGAATTGATTAACCTATTTTGCCCATGGGAAGCATCTCAGATGAGGGCAGTATTTTGATTTTAAAACACGCTATTTCCTTAACCATGTGCAAGAAACTTATTGAACAGTATGCTGCACTTTTCCCTCCCAACACTGAAAGAAAGGGAAAGAGAAGCAAACTAGGATGCCTTTTTGCTGTGTTCATGAATCATAATAGGTCTGTTTCATGTTCTCTTTCTGTGACAGAGGCAACACTTGAGAAAGTTACTTTTTTGAAGCTCAGAAAAAAAACTTTCCTTAGCTTTGGAAAAAGGAAATGCTAGTACTGTATGTCAAGTCTTAGGAGTGAGTTATTATCAGTGACCTGGACTAGCTATGCAGCTTGTGAAACTAAGGCAGAGTCTTCAGATATGATTTATTTATTTATTTAATTTAATTTAATTTATCTCCAGACTGTCATTTCTTCTGCTAACTCGAGTTAGCATACCTGATTCTCTTACAACCATTCTGTGAGGGAAACCAGACTGATAAAGTGTGACTAGCACAAGAGCACTCGACAGAACAGTTGGGACAGCTCAGAGGTTTGAGCCAGAGGTTGGGAGTTTGACTCCCTACAGTGCCTTCTTGGCAGAAGCTGGATTCAATGGTCCATAGGGCCCCTTCCAGCTCTCCAGTTTTAAGATATAAGAAGATTCTACATTCATGGGCACGTGAAAACTAAAATATTGCTCCCTGAAGTTCTGATCCCAAATGCTAAGCATCCTATCACAATGACTCTCTTCTTCTTCCTATTTCTATCAGATTCCAAATATTGATGATCATCATGGAGATCAGCCATGATGACTGACCTGCAAATATAATGCCGTGGCCTTTCATCTGCCTTCTGCATCACAGCATGACACCCGTACCACTGATCCAGCTCTGTGAGTCACTTTTTGGTCTTGAGCCCTTTTGGCATGAAAAGTTCTCCTCAGCCCCAGGCCAGTATTGATGAAGCTGCTGTCCTCCATTAAGATGGATTCAATTGGGATTTAATCCATTTGGAAACCATCATCCTTCCTTGTGGACTTCGTCAAGGCCACTAGTCCTCAGGGTTGTCAGGTTAGTTAACCGCTGCCTGACACTAGGTGTTGAGTTGCTGGCAGTATGGTATACTCTATTACCATAGCAGGATAACCTGGCCAGACTGTAGATGACTTTCTAGAGCAGTGGTTCCCAACCTGGGCCACATGCCCCACAGGGGGGACTTCAATTCTCAGAAGCCTAAGTTAGTACATTGGTAACCAGTGGTTTGGGGAATTGACTTAGGCTTCTGAGGATTGAAGTCCAAAAACCAAAGGTTTGGAAACACTGATCTAGAGGGTTCTAGTCCCTCTAAAGGTCTTTTTTGTGTTTCAACAGGAAGAAAGACTTTGTTATACCAAGAAAAACCTTGCTAGTATTGGCTTTCTTTGCCTGACTCATCTTTGCCTTGCTCTTGGTGTTGTTTTTTTTACAGCACTGCCAAGGGCAACCCACTAAAAGTCTGGCTCAGTTACAAAGGATAGGAGCATTTTACAGCCATTCCATGCAAACTGGACCTGAGCCAGCATGGTCTGGATGGGGGTAGGGGAGAGGCTGAAATATGTAAGTGGGTTGTGAGTTTATATTGATTTGAGTTTTAAAAACAGGCCTAACAACAAGTGATGAAAGGAAAATAGTACACAATGAATGCATGTTCTCAAAAACCATATGCTGGGCAAATTCTCAGAAGGATTATAAAATTATTACATAATATTATTACAAGCTACAATACTATGCCCCAACATATTAAAGTAACAAAGGGAAAAATTAAAATGATAAAACCATGCAATAAAATGAGAGAAGCGAAGGAGTGGGACACAAGTCCACATTTTCAGATTAAAGAAGTGCATAGTAGAAAATAAGGAGAGTGCAAAAGGTGGCTTCAAACTCAACATTAAAAAAAAAGCCAGGTCATGGGATCCAGCCCCATCACTCCATGGCAAACAGAATGGGAAAGAAATGGAAGCAGTGACAGACTATACCTTCTTAGGATCCAAGATCAGTACAAACGGTGACTGCAGTCGTGAAATAAAAAGATGCTTACTCCTTGGGAGGCAAGCTACGGCTAACCTAGGCAGCATAATAAAAAGTAGAGACATCACCTTGCTAACAGAAGTCTGCATAGTTAAAGCAATTATCTTCCCAGTAGTAATGTATGGCTGAAAGCCGGACTATAAGGAAAGCTAAGCGCAGAAGATGCCCTTGAACTGTAGTGCTGGAGAAGATTTTTGAGAGTCCCCTGGAGTGCAAGGAGATCAAATCAGTCTATCCTGAAGGAAATCAACCCTGACTGCTCCTTGCAAGGACAAATACTGAAGCTGAAGTTCAAGTACTTTGGACACCAAATGAGAATAAAGAACTCACTGGATAAGGCCCTGATGCTAGGAAAGATTGAAGGCAAAAGGAGAAGGGGGTGGCAGAGGATGAGATGGCCAGATGGCATCATTGATGCAGTGGTCATAGACCTGGGCAGACTACAGAGGATGGCAGAGGAGCCTAGCGTGCTGTGATCCATGGAGTCACAAAAGGTCAGACTCAACTGTGTGACTGAACAACAAAAGTACAAAATCAACCAGACTAAGGGATATTTTGGAAGCAGGGAGAAATCCACCTCACTGATAGCACCATTCTGGGCACATGAAATCTTTCTTCGCTGACTGAAACGTGTGTGTGTTTGCGTGCTAAAACATCTGCTTCTGAATTTTGAGCTATATACATAAAAAATCATTTTGCAAGAGGAATACATACGATTTTTAAGGATGCTTTTTAAGAGTTTCTCAACCTGCCTCTTTGTTATTAGTTCATGTCTTAGAATGTTGGGAAGTTTGTTAAAATTGATTCAGCTTTTATGCCTTTACTACTATTATACGGAAAGCTACTCAAAATTGCAACATATTCTTCCTGAATCTTCTGCCTCAGGTGCCAATATCATTCAGCTGACTTTGAATACTATACACCTTGACCTGTGGGAGGCATCTGCCATGCTCAAGCAGCAACATGCCTTAGGTTTGGGCTCATCTCAAGAACAATAATGTTTAGCAGAAATCCAAATTTAGAGCAGAAACTTGGGAAAGCTTTCTGTGCCTTCAGCACTGTGTGGTCATGTTTGTGGTCTACCATTATTCAGAGAAAGATTAAGCAGCAAGTACATCTCGTTTGGGAAATATCCTTATAGTAGAGTGACAGCAAAATCTATGTGCAACTAAATAAGGAAGTGAATGGATTAACCAATCATTTGCAGGATATAAACCAATATGTCACAGGAAACTTTGATGTGTTCAGAAGTAGATGAAAGACTGCCAGAGGAAATCTTCAAATGGGAAATTAAAAGCTGCTCAGAAATAAAGTAGAAATAATCAACTAATATAACATACAGTTTCATAAATTGTCTTGAGCTTGAAAGTAACAAAAGGTGATGGTAAATAAAATCAGAACCAACAGGAATGTAGATAGATCAATAGGATCAGATGTAAAGAGCTAAAATAAACATTTAATGGCACTGTACCATGAGCTGATAGTATGAACTAACTTGTAATGCAAAAGTGGGAAGAAGCTATTAACAAGAGGAACAAGGATATTAGGGCAGTGAGGGTGGAAGGTGGAGCACCTTTATTATATACAGATACAATATATGCATTGTTTCAAGAATTCTCAATCATTCTTAATCATTATGCATGCTGTATGAAGTACTGTATCTTCAAATGGTAAGTTTGGCAGACACACTAGTTCTTTGTGGCCAAGTCCCATAATTAGTTTTTGTCAAAAGTACAGCTCTTCCTTCAACACATTCAAAGACTCAACAAAATATGTTATTTTTATATTTATAAAGTTCCACTGATTTGTGTATTCCATACGTCTCAATTTTATTAGGAATTGAGGGGGGGGGGAATAAATTGGTATACATAGAGAAAGCTACTTTTAGAAAAATTCAATGTTACATAAAGTTTTAAAAGGAGAAGTATTAACAAGTGGTGTTCATTATATAGAAATGTAGTCTTGGTTTTGGTGCTATTTAAAGAATTAGCCTTGAATGTAGAGAGACACTAGACTTAGTGATAAACTGAATGATCAATATACACTAAGTCCCAGTTTTAATCCTCAGCATCTAAAGCAGGGGTTCCCATCCTAAGGATCCAGCCCATGGCACCATTTCATGTGCCCCCTCCAAGGGGAGGCACCCCTTTGAAGCTGTTGGGACAAAATGACCACCATCATGCAGGCAGGGGAAATGGCCATCCAGCCCTTGAAGCTGACTGAGAGAGTGTGACCCAGCCTCTGGCTTGAAAAGGTTGGGAGCCCCTAATCTAAAGCACCAAGAAGGATCTCTGGCAGGAGATAATAATGGGCAACATAGATCAAATGTCTGATTCAATATAAAGGAATTTCAGTAGGTGTCAGAATCCGGCTGTCCCAACTCAAGGGCCCCTCCCCCCAGTTCCAGAGACCCAGTCTCTTTACGGGAACTGATAGCCCTTGTTAGCTCTATGGGAGAACTGGTCTGCTGTCAGAACTTTTACTGTGCTCAGGCAATGAAACATTTTCAGATATTACTACATTGCAGAGAATGGCTTCACTTCATAGTGTAGAATAGCTTCAGCATCCTCATATACTTTGGTCTATTTGTATTCTGGAGAGCATATACATAAACCATTCTACACTGCAGTTCTAATCTTCATCACTATACACTGCAATTACAGGTCCCATTTATTTGGACAGGGAATTCTTTGGATGAGGAGCACACACAGGATCAGACTTCACATGAGACAACCAGCTACCATACCAAATGTTAATGGATGTGGGACTATAATTCCTGGAATGGTTAAACAAGAGCTACCGGTGCTTTAGCACCAAGAGCTGTGAATGTTTAGGCCCAGAGTCCCAATGCTTTTGACAGGGCTCTATTTTGCACGATTTATTTAACCTTAAGCTGCTGTGAAGCCAATGGCTCTTTAAACAATTGTTCTCCTTCCTGTGACACATTTTTTAAATATTTTAAAAACTGTAAAATTAATCCAAGCAGTTCTGCTGCCACCCACCCAATTAATCTGCTTTCTGTTTCTACAGCTGAAGCATGATACTCCCTTTCTTCTCTTCATGTCATCCCTATAGATACCTCATTGACAGTCTCATCCAAATTCTTCTGAAAATGTCAACATCTTCCCAAGCCTCAGAGCTCAGGAACTGAACACCATATTCCAGATGAGGTATTCTCAGTGCTATTTTGCACATTAATTGTATTCAAATGTGCAAATTAAACACAGTCCTCTAATTATCTATCTGTACTGCAATCTTGTGCAACTAATAAGTCATCCATTCCTAGCCTAATGAGCTATCTAATGTTGCAACCATGTTTCTTGGCATGTAAGCCTTTTCTGAATTTCTGCAACAAACTCAAGACTCATTACTGCAGAAACCCTGAGATTAGCATCCTCTGATGCCTTCTACTTTATTTTTGTAAGGATGCATTGTTCTGGCTTGACATACTCTTATTTATTTAGATTTATATCACTGCCCACTCGCCATGGCAACTCAGGGTGGTTTACAGTCAGAAAAAAAAAAACCAACACACACAGCACAAACAGTTAAAATCCATTCCTCCTCCTGGCCAGAGGACGTTAGTCTTTTCCTTCCCTGGGCAGGTAGGGCCCAGGATTAGGAAGTGGAAGCTTCCATCTAAAAACCTTAAAACTGTTAAAATTTAAAATTAAAATCTAAAACAGATTAAAAACAGATTAAAAACACACCAGATGATACAACTACTAATTTAAAAGTAGAGAAAGAGAGGGGCTCAGATCATCCAGTGTGCTGGGGTCATTATACCTTCCATACTCTTCCCAAAATCCATGGTTATATGCAGCTGCCCTTGTTTTCAGAATATTACTTCCCATCTCAACAAGCAAATGAAGAGACAGAAAATCAAAACAAGTTTTTCTTTTTAAAAAAAATCTTATTATGCCGTGCATCAATGTTAGACAGGTGAATTTACTTGCTGCTCAGAGTTGGAGGGGTGGGACAGGGGACACATTTTCTGGTCTACAACTCTCTCCCAGCCAGGAAAGCTAATAGTCATCATGACATGATTTTGAAGACAGTATTTAATTTATTTTTATTTGTTTGTTTTATTTATAGGACCCCCATGGTATTTCAGAAAGTAATTTTTCCAACCTCTGTGCTTGCATTATATGTAAGACTTACAAAACAATTATAGCTAATGCTTCCATCTTCCTCAGCTGACAGAAATCTGTTTTGGTACCACATGTCTCTCCGGATGTCTGACAAAATAAGCAACAGGGACATATGACATTCATTCATGTAATTTGCATTCATCCTCTTGGAGCATATATACAAAAATGAGTTTATTCTCACACATAAAATGATGTGTGGGTTAGGTTGACAGAGCATATAATTGTCCTAAGGCTATGTATATACTTCAAGGCTGAGTAATATTTTGAATTTGGGTCTCCCCATTACTAATCCAATGCCCCAGCTACTATACATTAGCTCATAATTCTATCTGTAGCCTATTGTGCTTTTGAAAAAGATGCTCAGGGTAACACAAAGATTAGACTACATTCCACAACATGAAGGTAGTGTTGAACATATTTCTGTTTTAAGATCAGGCACACTTACGGCTAAACTTTAAATTACAGGTAGCATATTACTAAAAAACAAAATTACATTAGTGTTCTACAAGTGAGATTTCAATACATCTTCATTGCCTGAGCAATCAAATGTCTAAATCAGGGGTCGACAACCTTTTAAAGTTGGGGACCAGGTCCCGCTCCCTATAAACACTGCCCTAAATGTGTCAGCGGCTGCTGTAAATGTGTCCGCAGCCACTGTAAACACATCCGTGTCTGCTTGTGGTAGCTGAAGCGAGGGGTAGATGAGTTGGCGCTGTGGGTCGTAGGTTGCCAACCCTGGGTCTAAGTGAAACTTGTGTTATTTCCCAATAAGCAATCAGTAAACAAAGCAAGATAATTTGTAAACTATAGGGTATAAATATATTTTTGCTATGACAATTATATGTCTATCAAGACTTATGTTATTGTCTTTTCTAATGGTGGATCATCTGTATATAAAATTTGACCTTAACCTCAATTAAGCTCCCTGGTCAGAGATAATCAAATCTGGCTGTTTCATTGTCTACAACTTTTTTTGAAGTAGTTTTCTCTCCATTTCATTCAACATACGTTTCAAAATCACAAGCTTTTTCTCCAAACATTTATACATTTGACATAATTTTGTCCAAGGTATGCATTTTAATCCATGAACTGGATTACAAGATTTAATGAGGCATGAGTACCAAAGGGTAATAGTGCTCCAGTTTCTGTTAGTTCATTTGTATTAGATTGTGAATGAAACCAATTTCTTCCCAATCAGTTTGGAATCTACAAAAGTACAAGGAATCAGATAACCTGAAAATCCTGTTGTAGTACATTTAAAGCAGCTGTTCATTGAGCTTGCTTTGCATGCCACATTTCACAAAGATTCCTTGGTATTTAGGATGGGATCTCCTTATATTGAACAAGGAGCCACAGGCCATATTAATAGTTGCTCGTGTGCCTGGCCTGTGGTTGGATAAAATTTGGAATGCACAATAGGTTTACTTTGTCATGAGAAATTCAATGTTTGTGAGGTTTCAGAATATTTCCCAGTACACACCTTTCAGAAGCCCCTTCATGGGAAATCCACAAGATCATCTCCAAGTTGAAACAAAATTAAAGAGGAACTCTTCTACAGTATGTTTTAAGTGTAGTGCTAGTGTTTACAGTTCCATGCATCTATTATACACTGCTTCCCTGCCATTCTAGTCCCAGTAAGTTAGTATTCTGTGTACCTACTGGGAATACTCAGTACTCAATGAACTGTTTTTATTGTATTTCCTTCCTTAAAGTTCCTTTCATAAGAGTTGCTTCTACCTTGGCAAACTCTGGGGTTCCACCAGCATGGATAGGTACTGACTTTGAGGCATAAGTATCAGGGCTTCCTTCTGTATTTTGGAAGTTGGCACCACATAATATGTAGTAAGAATGTTGCATCAAGGTGGCTATAGGACAAAACTGTGCCACTGAAGACTTGGGTCAATACTGCTTTTGATTCCTCTGTGGTGAAAAGTGATAATACATAAAATCAAAGTTGAATAGAATAAGGAGGAAATGTGGTTTCTGTTCTGGTGCTTCTTCGGCAGATATACCATATGTTTTTCAACACAGAACACTAATCCTTTTTAAATTTGTAATGCTGAGCCTACGTTTGCTGTTGATTCTACCGCAGAATCAAAACTTTTGCATGGTTTTTGCACTGAGGTTCACATAATTCCTTAGTCAAGGGTGCCAGAGGCCATTCTGATTAACACACAAAGTAACTTTTCCAAGATTCGCCCATAATTCTACTACCTGGGACTTGGAGTGGGAGGACAGGGGTGAAGATAGGACAACCATATTTCCTGTTTTTCCTCTCCTACTCAGAAACCAGTGCTACTGCAAGTGGGTCAAGCAAAATAAACTACTGCTTACAGGAAATTGTTTTCTGCTCTTTCCCTGTAGGAGGAAAGAAAAACTCATCAGCAATGGCCCTAGATAACCCTTTAATAATTTGAATTCACCAGCTCAAAGCAACTAGCATATCTCTCTGCATTTCCCCCCAAAGACTAGACTACAACTCTTAACTCTCACTGACATGTTGACAAGATAATTTGAGGAGTTATAGTCCTAGCAAGTAAAATTTCCAAACTCTGGTCAGACCCACACATGGACTCCATGTTCTTCACAAACATTTTCTCTAAAACATTCCCAGTTTATGATACCAGCGTCCAAAGGTAGTAGGCATTTCAGTTTGTCCCAGCCAACCAGAGCATGTAGTTGGTATTTTAAAGCATAGAATGCTTAGTTTAGCTTAACCGTAGTCTTAATTGTCTCTAATTTTAAAACTTCTCTATTAAAAGTATTTGGTCTGAACAATTTAGCAGTTCTTTACAGGTGCTTTTCTGGGCTTTGTGGCTTTGTCAAATTTACCACTGTGCCCAGTTGCCCAAAGTGTCTGGAATGCCCTACCAAACTCTATTTTACCATTCTTAACACTCCAGCTATTTGCCGGGTGTTTTATAACATTACTCACTACAGTATCCTAAAGGGGTACAAGATAGTAGCTTTCTCATGGCAGTACTACAGTACAAACTTTCTGAAGATTTCACTTGCTCAACTTACTCCCACAATGGCAAGGGACCAGTCAAATACTGATGAATAAGACAAACCCAACATTTCATTCTAACAATGGAAATACACAGGAGACAGGATGAATCCATAATTTCATCTGTTCTAATTTTGGGTCAAAGACCCTCTGTCTCACTGATGGGTATCAGATTACCAGATGTTGGAGTATGGTAATGTGGCTCATCAGCTCTGAGTAGTTGGGAACAGAAGCAAAGAAAAGTTGGTTTCTCCCAGACCTCATGCCACATTTCTAAGATTCAGCAGAAGACAATAAAGGAAAGAGATACCAGGTCACCTTCCCCACCTTGTTGTGGGTCATATTTTGTTGGCCACAAATTCTTGATTGGTCACCAAAGTCTCCCAAATTATTTGGTATTTGGCATATTAGCCATTTCTAAATTAAATGTGTAGTTCCAAGAGCACACCACCAAAATGTTGCCCTGTTCTAACAAGAGCCAGCATGGTGAAGTAGTGATTCTAATGTTTTGATTGGAAGATCCGGGTCTGCATTCTCATTAAGCTAGAAAATTTATGGAATGATCTTATGCTGTCACTCCCTCTCATCCAAATCCATCCCAAGGTTGCTCTGAGGATAATGTGGGGAAGAGGGGATCCATGCATGTTGCCTTCATGAAACTGGAGAAAAAGCAGAATGTAAATGTAACCAACAAATCTTAAATGAGAGAGAGAAAAGCCATGGAAAAAATGTCTATCTGATTTTGAATTTGGAGATATTTTCAAAAATCTTTCTCACAAGCAGACATGTTTATGATAAAAAAAATGTCATCTAGTAAGTAATTTGTATTTGCTTGGAGACTGCTGAAGTTTTTATTTACCTTGGCTACAGTAGACACAAGATCAAGTTCACATATACATCTTCTATAGAGAGAATTCATGCATTTTACATGTATACTACTATATCCAATAGTATTTTGTGCTGTGAACATATGAAATAATGCACTATTTAGCAACTGCATTCTAGAATGTGTACCTTCAAGAAAACATAGACTAAGGCATGTTGTATATGATTATGGAGTGCACAACTGGAAGCAACACAGAAACAATATCCATGCTGGAAGTGTCTTGCATATTTAAAGCACTAGGACAGATTGCCATCCAAGAGGTTGAAGCTTCAAGGTTGACTCAGCCATAAGATTCTGCTTCATTGACTTATTTGCAGGCCAAGCAAAGCAACAGGATTATGTCACTGCGAATGAATAGAAGACTCTCCAGAGGTAAGATCAGTATCCACTATTCTGTCCAGGAAATTAGATTTTGTTTGGTCATCACTGTAAGCAATTTCCTGTCCCCAGACGTGGCAGGGAAGGGAAGCCTTTACAGTCATCTAGTTCTTACATTTGCTTTTTTTGAGAATGTATCTAGTTCTTGTTGAGAATTTCAACCAAACATGCCAACACACTTGCATGATGACGGACCACTCCAAGGTGCAATAAAGTACAAGGTGCCTGCAGATTGCATACAGAACTTGTAATCAGGTGTAGACAAAGCTCTTGGACAATAGTTCTCTGTATTCCTATGTATTTCTACAATTAGGTCCACACCTACTTACCAGTTTCCTGCATTAAGTAACATTCCTCCACCAGAATTTTGCAGGAAAAATGCTCTTTTAAGAGAGTACTGCAAAATAGTTCAGAATCCAGAACTACCAGTAAATTCTGACATATTAGATCTGAATATTAACAGACTCCACTCAAGACATCCACCTTTATCCAGTGCCACTATTGAAGGCAATGAAGAGTTCAATCTGCAGGACACATGGAAAATGTTTGGAAAAAGTGCCACACCAGTACCAGAATTTTCAATGTGTGACCGAAACACCACCCAGTTTTGATCAACCTCACAAGATATGAGCTAGCCTTAATAGAATACATACAGGGCACGGTAGATGTGTGGACTTTTTGCATAAATGAGGAAAATTACCATCACCAGCATGTGAATGCAGGGCACCACAACAGATTGTGCAACATATTCTAGAACAATGTAACCTTAGAGCATATGAGGGCAACAGTGAAGATTTTCTAAGGGTGACTCCTGGTGCAATCGAATATATAAATGGTTTAGATATTTGTTTATAACTTAATGTTTAATTTTGTACAGTTTATACATATTTCTTTTTGTTATATGTTGACTTAATGTGGACAAGTGCCATACACTAAATAAATAAATAACTAAATAAATCTCTGTATTTGTCACCATGGCTATGGTAACTAGATCTGACAAGAATTGCAGTCCAATACCCTTAGAGATGTACTTTTCTCTTGACTCATTGAAGCCAATGAGTATATTTTTATATTATTAATTTCTCATGTTTATATATCCCCTATTGGCAAAAGCCATGCAAGGCTGAGTATCATTAAAACTACCATAAAATATACCAACATAAGATAATAAAAGCCTAATAAAACCAATTGAATTTTAACAGATGTTTGCAGACAGGTTAATTACCATAAATGTAAATACTCAAAACCAAACACTGGTTATGTCGTACTAAGAGAGAGGTAAAATGCCACTGGATGCCTCTCTAAACAGCTTGGCCTTCACTAGTTTATGAACAGCTGAAAGAGTGGGAGCCTGATATATGAACCCTGGGAAAGCATTCCAGAGTGTTGGAGCCAACACTGAGAAGGTCTGGCTCCTCATGGCAGGCTTAGAGGCCTTCCTAGGGATAGGAACTTAAATTCCTAATATCTGAAAAGACCAAGTAGTCTATGCTGAATTTAGACAGGAGACACTTTCCCAGGACCCAAGGTTGTGAAGGAAGCTGAGGCATGCTTATTTTTCTTTGAACCCTGACCTTTTTAGGTAATTATACTGCCCTGGCTACCAACTGCCTAACACAGCAAAGGCATTCCGATTTTCACCCTCCTGTTGCTGTTTTGATGTCTTATGTTAAATTAAGAGTATTTGATTGTCACCAAGTAAATTCAGATGCCTTTGGAACAAACTGAAATAACTGTAAACAAAATCAGGAATCTCAAAAGTAGGCAAATGGCAATTATGTGGAAAATTAATTCATTTCCAGCAGAAAATACAGTGCTTATGATATGAAAGAGTGTGGCTCCTCTCATCTTTCAAAACTACCTGTCATGTTAGGTCTCCAAAGTTTATACAGCAAGAACTATCACAGTATCAAACTTGAGAATCTGTGGATGCTGAGACATTACTTTGACCCCAAATTAACTCAGATTAAGAAAGCCCAGGAAAATAAACTGACCCTTCACATCTTTCATTTTCTAGCAGAATTCTACAAAAGGCTATCCTTAGGGACATGCCCCTTCCTAAACAATGTAGAACCAGGTATCAATTTGACAACAGAAGAAAAAAGTTTGTTCTATAAACATCCTTGATTCATCTTAAGATACAAGCCACTGAGTTCTGGGTTGATTGGATACAGGTTTTTATTTGAGCACAGTGATTCATAGTGATTATATGTGGCAGAGAATGAGATGGCTAGATGGCATTGTTGACACAATGAGTACAAAGCTGGGTGGGTTGAGGAGGATGGTGGAGGACAGGGGTGCCTGGCGTGCGGTGGTCCATGGGGTCGCAAAGGGTCAGAACCGACTGTGTGACTCAGTGGTGGGATGTCAAAAATTTTACTACCCCACCGTGATGCCATCACAGTGTGGGTGGAGCTAACATCATGATGTCATGACATGGGTGGAGCCAAAGGATAAAATAATAAAATAAAATAAAAATAAGCACACAGACACACACACACACACACCTCAACCCACCCACCCACCCACAACACAAGGACAGCAAAGAGGCTGTGCATACGCACCAAGCACTGTAGGCATGCATGCACACCAAGTGAAAAGGTAAGCCCCGAAGGTGGGCCACCCCCCCCCCCCAAAAAAAAACTGCTACCGGTTCTCTGGGACGCTGGGGAAAGTTGCTACCGGTTCTGGCAAACTGGTGAGAACCTGTTACATCCCATAGCTGGTGTGACTGAACAACAAAAAGTGAAATCATGTACAGGTAACTCACAGCAGCAATTCACTTTGGCATGCCCTCAGGCATGCACCTAGGAATGCAAGCAGCAACTTGCTAGTTAGTGACAATTTCCTACTGGAAGTTAAACAATTTCACAAAGTGCCAGTAGGATTTTAGGCCAGTGAGACACAGCATTGGTCTATACCAGTGATGGGGAACCTTTTAGAGACAGAGTGCCCAAACTCAACAGGCTGCCATCCATGCCAAACCCTCGCTCTGCATGTATGCCACCACCTTACCCCAGACAGTGGAGGAAGCACTCCTACTGGGCATAGTGAACTCTGTGTGTACCCACAGAGAGGGCTCTGAGGGCCCCCTCTGACATGCATGGCATAAGTTCACCACCACTGGTCTATGCAGTGTTTCCCAACCTTTGTTTTTTGGACTTCAGTTCCCTAAGCCAATTCCCCAAAGCACTGATCAGTCACTGTACTGACTTAGGCTTCTAGGAATTGACACCCCTTGTGGAGCATGGGCCCCATGTTGGAAACCACTGGTCTATTATCAGCAATGATTGACTGCAGTACTATAAATGTATCTATTTTATTCCATTTATATACTGCCCCTCTGACTTAAATGTCACTCTGGGCAGTGAACACAATAGATAGAATATATATATAATATAAAATCCATCTCCCCCAAAAATTCAAGCAAGGATACTTCATTTCCTCATCCATCCATTAAACAAACAAACAAACAAAAATGTGCTAGGCAGACCTGACTCTGATTAATTTCTATGGTATTGTAGAGACAATGGGTACAGAACTGAGCGAGTTGAGGAGGATGGTGGAGGACAGAGGTGCCTGGCGGACAGTGGTCCATAGGGTTGCAAAGGGTCGGAATCGACTGTGCGACTGAACAAAAAAAAAGTGCTCAATCATGTCCAAGATAGTAATATAAGAGCCTTTAATTCAAATGACACATTTGTATAAATTTACCAGTTCCTCCATCTGAAATTCAGATTATTGTGTTTGTGGAATCCTAATGTAACACCTTACAGTAAATTTTGTTTCAATTATTCTGAGAACTAGAAATCCTTATATAGTGGAACCCCATATAATGAACGCTTCGGATAACAAAAAATTTGTATAACAAAGCATTTTTGCGCTATTATTGATACCCTGCATAACGGTATAACTTGCATAATGAAACCCCGTATAACGAACATTTTATTTTTGTTATGCGGGGTATCGCCAATAGTGCTTTGCATAACAGAAAAAAACCGTATAATGAAGAGCTCCATGGAACTGAGTCCCCCCCCCCCCCCATTATATGGGGTTCTACTGTGTCACCATTATGGATGTTGCTACCGACAGCATGGTTGAGTGCTTGCTCTGAAGCCACAATGAGAGTTAGATGGTCTAACATACAAATCAGTGTTGTTTGAACACATACATTCTGTTACTAGCAATATCAAAAGTTTAAATAAAACTTAAGTGTATGGCTTTGTTATCTAACTATCTTGGCTAACAAAAAAAAAAATGCTTTTGGTTGCAAAACATCTGGTTCATTGACTATGTGGTTTCCATGGCAGTAGTATACCAAATGTTTAGAATTCTAGCAATCTGTTTTTTTTTTAGATGGGGAGAAAAAATAGGAATTAAAATATAATGATCATGAGTGCATTGGTGGGGAAGCTTAAAAATATGGCATGCCGTTTTAAAAGTTCAAAACTCTCCCTATTCCTAAACACCACGTTGTGATTTTGTGGAATCAACTCAACAGTCCTTTATACTAAATCTTAAACCTTTTAGTCACTCAGCTGCCTAAGAAACAATCTTGGGAGTCAAGGAAGAGGTAGATTCTAAGATTGAGATTGGTAGCATCCAGTCTGGTATACTCAGTGGTGGGATGTCAAAAATTTTACTACCCCACCGTGATGTCATCACAGTGTGGGCGGAGCTAATGTCATGACATCATGGGTGGAGCCAATATCATGACATTGTGGGTGGGGCCAAAGAAAAAATAAATAATAAATAATAAAATAAAAATAAGCATGCACACATGCACACGCAGACCTCGACCCACCCACCCACAACACAAACCCGTAAATAAATTAAATAAATAAATAAACAAAATTAAAAATACATTAAAATACACCCACCCACCTCAAACACAAATCAACCAGAACTTTTAAACCAGATCTTAAAGCTTATTCTGGCTAATCTTTCTCACACTAGGTCAGATGGAAGGAACTACAGAATGAACTCACCACAAGATGGCTTCATTTTGGCACTTTTCAACAGTTAAAGAAGTTAGGTACTAAGTCTGTGCCTACCCAGTTCTCTAGGATAATATGCCTTAATGTAAATGTAAAACAGCTGTACCTTCTTAAGGGTTCTCCAATTGGAACAGCAATTGGAACAGCACAGGTGTAGCTTATTGATGAGGTAACTCCAAGACTTTGCTTAAAAACTCCAAGCCAGGCCTGCTGGCCGCCAGGCCTTTTTAGGAACTGTCGTAGTACATCAATATAGGTAAAGGTATTAAATACACATTAAAATACACACAGACACCACATCCAAAGGTGAGTCACTTACCCTGGGGAGTAGGCTATAGGGAGCTTCAGGCTAGCAGCTTCTCTTCCTCCTCCCCATTTGGGAGGACAGAAAGGAGGCCGTGCATACGTACCAAGCACTGTAGGCATGCATGCACATCAAGTGCTTGGCAGGCATGCGCAGTGGGGGAACCAGTGAAAAGGTAAGCCCCGAAGGTGGTTTCCCCCCCCCAAAAAAAAAAAAGCTGCTACCAGTTCTCCGGGACACTGGGAAAAGTTACTACCGGTTCTGGCGAACTGGTGAGAACCTGCTACATCCCATCACTGGGTATACTGGATAGAATGCTGGACTAAGATTTAGGAGACCTGGATTAAAATCCTCCCTTGGCTATGAAACTCAGTGGGCAACCTTGGGTCAGTCATCATCTCAGCCAAACCTCAGATAGTTGCTGTTATGAAAATAAAATGGGAAGAAGAGAACCACATATGCCATCTTCAGCTCACTAGAGGAATTTATTACATAGCAAATTGGGGGACCAAAGATCTTTATGTATTTTTTTCTTCTACAAGATGTCTCAAAAGTTGCCATACATAATAACAGATATCCTGGAATGTGTTTGCATGTGCAGGGGAGAAGACTTTGAGAGAGAGAGTGTGTAAAGAGGTGGCCAACATGTAGAGAATATTTCATTAAGGTTTTGTAAGAGTTTGCAATGAATATTTTGTCAATAAAGGTACAGTTACCTACAGTTTCCCACTTTATTTGTGTATCGGTGGCTTGTGGAAAACCCTGTAGTTAAACCAATAAAAACAACTAGTGCAAATGTTCAAGCTGGTATAACAAGAGGCATGTAAATCTTTGATAACTACTGGCGCCCCAACTCACCATCCTGTCTTACAGCGTGAGGCCTGATTTTCCCTTGTGGCCTTCCAGGATGTCTTGGGCATTTTCCTTTTCCCCTGATTTGCCTTACCTCATTAAGCAAAATTTATTAGATAAACTTGCAGACAGGACTTGTAAAATAAAGTGCAAATGATAAAGAGAGAAATAGTCTGCCTGTTTGCCAGATAAACTCTTGGAAATCTACCAGAAAGACACTTATTACTTATATTTTAAAAACATATTACACTTCAGTAAGACACCTTGAGTGCACATTGGCAAAAATGCAGAATAGATATGTGGAAAGATAAATAAAAAGAAATATGCATGTGTTTATGATAGCATGTGAACAACCTGGTTTTCTATGCAGCAGGTGACTGATGTGCATAGTTTATCAGGAACCAACACCCCCATATGTTCTCCCTTGTTCATCAGTAGTGGATGCTTATGAATACTATGCAGATGTAAATCTCTGCTAGTGGGTGGGACTGAGTAACTTACTATGGCTATGGCTTGAGACACAGAGATCATCTACATGGACATTTGTCCTGATCTTTGGAGCACTAATGGGACAGGTTGGCTCTTTATTTTCAAGGACTTATACATGCACATTGCTGGAGCAGACCAATCTGTCCCAATCTATACCTTTCTGAGCCTGAGCCATAGGTTCAACTATTTCAGTATGGTTGACGGGCTGTAGTTAAGTCCAGTCCAGAACATATGGTTGCTTGGGATGGACTAAACAAGAGCCTTACAGCTGTTGAAAGTGCAATTTTTAAAATTTTTTTACTTAAATCTAATTGATTCAGCATCTCAACAGTGATTTACCAGATGTAATAAAAATTTTACATTTCCTCTGCCCCTCTGCAGATGAACAGGGGAAGAGTTCAATTAAGAGCAGAAAGAGTGTGGGGAGGAGTTGCTGGAAGCTGATATGCCATCTTGATGCTAGGATTCTACCGTCACATTGCTCCTTCGCCATCAATCACTGAGTTGTAAAAAGCTACAATGTTACTTTTCTGTTAGGCTGATGACCCATTGTGTGCTTCTGTACCTGATGTGTATAAATCAGGCATTTTCAATTTATGGCCAGTGGGCCAAACCCAGCCCCTGATCCGGTCCCCAACATCCTCCTTGTTCCCACCGCCGCTACCTGAAAGCACTGCAAACTGCAAAAACACGCATTTTTGGTGAGTTCTTACCAAAATCTCATGAGAGCTCACCGAAAATGCATGTTTTTGTATGAGAACTCATACAGAAACCCGTGACTGGCCCACACAGCTATTCTGAGGACAGTGATCTGGCCCCCCACCCTGAAAAGGCTGGGGAAGTCTGGTATAAATTGATGCCATGAGGTTTTACTCTTATGTCTGATGAAGTGGACTTGATCCACAGAAGCTCACATTTAAATACAAATCTTTAAAGTGCCACAACTTTTTTGTTGTTTTGTTTACTCTCTGATAAGCTTGCACAGACTAACACAGCTACCACTTCAAAAATCTTTACACTGGGCCAAGCTGCACCCAAAGAGCCACTGTAGACAGACCCATACTTTTTAAAGACCTCCCCACCATCATCCTTCCTACAACTGAGAACTAAAAAGAAGGAAAAGCTGTTACCCAGCTCAAGTACATAGCAAAAGGCTATGCTTTGCCCAGCACTCACTACTATAAAGTAGATAAAATCTAAACTTTCTTTTGGCCCAATTTAGGTACCTTAAAGCTAGTTCCAACGCTAGCTGTCTGGAATCAGGACTAAAGTGTCAAAGATTCAAACCTCCACTTCATCACAAAGCTTCCAGGGTGATTTTGGACCTGTCCCCACCATTTCTTTAGGTAACCTTGCTTCCAGGCAGATCCAGAAGTTGAAAACAGAGAGAAGAGCTGTGTAAGCTGTCTTGCACTCCTATGAGGAAATGAGGAATATAAAGGCGACATCTTGGACCGTTTTAAGGACTATTAACTGGTAGTATCTGTTTCACAGCAAATCTTTCTTGGATAGCCCTCTAGAGTTCTTGACATGGATCATCCCTATGGGTGCAGCCTGTGAAGGGAGAAAAGGAAGCAGCAGAGGCAACATGTGGTTGTTATGTTGTATCGAGACATGTACAGCTTATGGTGATCCTATGAATGAGTGATCTTCAAAATGTCCTGTCCTCAACAGCCCCACTCAGCTCTTGCAAACTCAAAGCCTGTGGGTTCCCTTATGGAGTCAATCCATCTCATGACTGGTGCTGCAGTGGTTAAACTGCTGTACTGCAGCTAGAACACTGTGAGTTCAATCCTGATCAGAGATCAAGGTTGACTCAGCCTTCCATCCTTCCAAGGTCAGTAAAATGAGTCCCTAGTGTGTTGGGGGCAAAAGGTTATGGGAGTGTAATTGCTAATTGCTATGTCAGGTCTTCCTCATGTCCTGCTGCCTTCCACACCGAGCCAACATAACCAGGTTGGGCAGCGTTACTTTGTGGCAGCCATTCAGCTGGGTAGGTAAGTCAGCATTAGGACAGATAGGACACTCGGAGTGGTGGTGGATAAAGATATACCAGTTTAAGAATATCTTTCTATAAATAAGCAATAGGTGTGTTATTAATTATAAAATAAGCATGCTTTTGTTTTTTTCTTCTGACTAGTTTGTCATAGAGCATAATTATTACATAATCTTGCTTTTATTCTGTTAAAAGCCAATATGCACCATATACAATCATTCCTATAAAAGGTAATCTCACTTTGAATAAATGTTAAAAAGGGAAAGTTTTCCTTAATGTTTCTTCTCTTTATATGATTATACATACTGCATTTAAATACAAGTACTGTATGCTGGGACTGCCGTGACTTAGAGGTTAATATGCTGAACTTGATGATTTAAAGGTCGGCAGGTCATCAGTTAGAGACTGCAGTAATGCACGACAGAGTGAACTCCCATCTCTGTTCCAGCTCCTGCCAACCTAGCAGTTTGAAAACAAGAAAGTGCAAGCAGTACTGCTTTGGCAGGAAAGGTAACAGCACTCCGTGTGCATCTAGTCATGTATATGGAAACAGCTGCGAATGCAGACGGTACTGGCTCTTTGGTTATAAACTGAGATGAACACCGAACCCTGGAGTTGGATATGACTGGCTTTCGAGCAAGGGCAATCTTAATTGTTACCTATGCTGAGATTTTTACAAAATTTCTTGGAGAATTCTGAGTTTTGGAAAAAGAACTTAATTTGGTTCCAAAGTAGAGAATCAAGATTTACTGCATATCAGAGAGTAAATGAAACAAAAAGAAAAACCTCCCTCACTGTGGCACTTTAAAGACTAACTGCTGTATTTCAATGTTAGTTTTCCTGGATGAAGTTCACTTCTCAGACATGAGAGTGAGACTTCCTGGCAGCAATTTACCCTGCATCCTGCATAGGGAACATTGATTCCCACTTGAGTCCAGATTCTTGCCTCTTCTTCTTCTGCTGCTGCTGTATCCGAATCTAGGCGATCATCATGGTGATCAGCCATGAAGACTGTCCTGAGAATATAATCCAGTGGCCTTTCATCTGCCTTCTGCATCGCAGCATGACACCCATACCACTGGTCCAGTTCCATACGTCATTTTCTGGTCCCGAGCCCTTTCTGGCACACAAAATCCTCCTCAACCCCAGGCCAATATTGACGAAACTGCTGCCCTCCATCAAGATGGAATCAAGTGGGATTTAATCCACTTGGGGACCATCACCCTTCCCTATGGACTTCAGCACCCAAGCCATCCGTCTTCAGGGTTTTGTCAGGTAGGTTAACCGCTGCCTGACACTGGCAGTAAGGTCCACTCTTGTGATGGCCAACCTTGACACTCCAGATGTTCTTGGACTTCAAATCCCAGAAGCCCAAATCAACACACCTGCTGACCAAGGCTTCTGGGAATTGAAGTTGAAGAACATGTGGCGTGCCAAGGTTGGCCACCAGTGGACTCGATTGCCACAGCAGAATAACCTGGCCATTCTTGCCTCGCAGACCCATATTCTTACACCAGGAAGGGAGCTCTTCTCCTTCCCTGGACTTCCTACTCCGCCGGGCGAGTGAGCGAGCGAGCGACCCGCGCGGGGCAACCACTACTCACGTAGAGCGCCGTGTGCGCCGCGCCGAAGAAGGGGAACTTCACGGCCACGGGCCGGAGCCCCGAGCCGCCGTCGTCTTGCTGAGGGGTGGCCGCGTCGCCGTGCGCCGGCCCGAAGGGGTAGAAGTCGCCCAGGGGCACGGCGCCCTTCGCCCGCAGCCGCAGCCAGCCGCCCAGCGCCAGCACCACCAACCAGCCGGACAGGCCCCGCATCTCCCCGGCGGCGGGGCGCCGGAGCCCGGGCAGCCGGGCGCTGCTTGACCCGGGCTCGGAGGAGGGAGAGCGAGGCGCGCGGAGACCGACGGCGAGGGCGGGCCGGAGGAGACCCCGGCAGCCAAAGGGGGCGCGCGGAGCTTTTGCCTTTTCCCCGCCCGCGGGACGCAGCGCCGGCTAACCGGGCTCGGGTGAGGCGAGGACGCCGGAGGCAGGCGGGCAGGCGGGCAGGAGGGTGGCCGGGGGTCGTCAGCAGGAGCCGCCGGAGCGACCCGCGCGCACACTGAGCTCCTCTCTCTCTCTGTGCCGCGCCGAGGGAGGGGACGGCGGACTCATTCACACAGGTCAGGGCATACATATTCATGCCCGGGCCAGCCAATGAGGAGGCGCCTTGGAGGAGGCGGCCGTGCGGAGGTTGGGGGAGGGCCCAGGGACGGCGCTCCCCCCTTCTTAAAGCGCTAAGAAGGAGAGCCCGGGAGGAAGGCCGAGCTGGGGCGCCCGAGGAGGAGCAGCGTGCGTGGCAGGCGGGCGGGCAGGCAGCGGAGTCGGTGGTTCCAATAATAATAATAATAATAATAATAATAATAATAATAATAATAATAATAATAATAATAATAATAATAGTTCCGTGTCAGAAATTATTCTGGCTTGAAAGGATTTTTTGCTGGAGAAACTCCGCTCAGGGGACACCCGAGTGAGGCTCCTTTCATGTCCCCAAGTCAGACCTTTTCCCCACCAAAGTGGTCCCTATTTATCGGACGTGCCGTTTCTTGCTTTCCGTCTGCTAGCTTGGCAGGAGCTGGGACAGAGACGGGCGCTCGCTCCGTCGTGCGGTACCCGGGTCTCAAACTGCAGACTTGCCCGCGCCTTCCGAGCTTTTTGACCCCCCCGAGTCACCGCAGCCCCTCGCTTGGCAGAGTGAGCTCTGTCGAACTCCCTGGGAGGTATCGCTCAGGGGCCCGGGAGCTCCAAGCCCCATGACAGAAACGTAGCAATCGCCGCGCGGTGGTTTAGTGGTTAAGACGCTGAGCTTGACGACCGGAAGGTTGGCAGGTCAGCGGTTCCATCCAGACTCAAGTGCCTGCGCGACGGAGTAATCTCCCGTCTCTGACACACCTCCTGCCAGCCTAGCAGCTCGGAAGCAACAAATGGCAAGTAGATAAAAAGGCCCTGCTTCGGAGGGAAAGATAACAGCGTTCCGTGCGCTCTGGCGTCTAGTTATGCCTGCCACATGACCGCGGAAACGTCTGCAGCCACAGACAGCGCTGGCTCTTCGGTTGTAAACGGAGATGAGCACCGACCCCTAGAGTCGGATACCGACTCGCTTTTCAGTAAGGGAGAACTTTACGTTTTAAACCCCACCCCACCCCCCCCACCCCAGTGCTTAGTGCACTCTCTGGGCGGTTTTACAGGTAATTAGCATGTTGCCCAAAATATGTTGGGTTCTTATTTTACCAACCTTGGAAGGATGGAAGTCTGAGTCAATCAACCAGGATCCCTGCCAGGATGGATCTCACAATGTTTTGGCTTCAGTACAGCAGTTTAACCACTATGCCACTAGAGCTCATCCCTTAGTATGGGAAAGGTGGCTTTTCTATAAATAAAGAGACCCTTCCAAATTACAGTTATTCTTCAAAAGGGCAGGGGCAGTGGTGGACTTTGGGTGCTAGGACAGCTAAGGCTCAGAAATGTGCAGGTAACAGGGCCTTCCTCCAACAGATCCTGCTACTTTGCCTAGCAGAGGTTGGGGCCAGATTTGGTATACCAAACCTCATGTAGAATTTGTGATATCCATTTCTCAGTATGTATTGTGGGGTACACAGAAAGACTGTGGTATTTTTGAATCACAATTGGGTGTACCCTGGTAATGGCAACCTTGTGTTGCCAGCTAATTTTTCTCCCACTATTTATTTATTTATTTATTTATTAGTTCATATTTATATTGCCGCCTACTCACCGTGGCAACTCAGGGTGGCTTACAGACAATACATTACATTACATTACAATATGTTGGGGTGGGCACAGGGGGAGGGGCGGCAAGGTCCTCAACCTGCCCTGGCTTCTTCTTCCCCTGGCAGTTGGTGTAGGCACAGGGGGAGGGGCGGCAAGGTCCTCATCCTGCCCTGGCTTCTTCTTCCCCCTGGCAGTTGGTATAGGCACAGGGGGAGGGGTGGCAAGGTCAGGTGAAAGGAACTGCAGGATGAACTCCCCAAATGGTGCCTTCATTTTGGCAGTTTCATGTCTCCCCTAGACATGGAAGACGAAGTATGTATTGCTTTTGCAATTGTCTGGCCAGGTTATCCTGCTATGATTATAGAGTAGACCATACTGCCAATGACTCAACAACGATCATCAGGCGGTGGTTAACTAACCTGACAACCCAAGGACTAACAGCCTTGGGTTGCAAAATCCACAGGGAAGGGTGATGGACCCCAAGTAAATTAAGTCCCACTTGAATCCATCTTGATGGAGGGCAGCAGCCTAATCAATCCTGGCCGGGCTGATGATGACTTTGTGTGCCAAGAGGGTTCAGGACCAGAAATAGACTTGTGGAACTGGATCAGTGGTACAGGTGTCACACTGTGATGCGGAAAGCAAATGGAAGACCACTGCATTATATTGTTCCCAGGACAATCTTCATGGCTGATCGCCATGAGGATAGCCAATACAGTATTTGGAATTGGATACAGCACTTGAAGAATAAGGTTGCTTTTGCAACAAAACATTCACCATCTGTTTGTTTGTTTCTTTGATTGGTTAATCCACACTGTGTGTAACCTGGCATACTTTGCAGCCGCCTGATGCTCTTCTGACGAATGCATTATGTCAACACTATGTATCCATCAGCTGGCTGGGTAGCTCAATGGTTTAGATAAGTTGCTGTGAAACCAGAGGTTGGGAGTCTGATTTCTCACTGTGGCTCCTGGCAGAATCACTCTGTGTGGCCTTAGACAAGCTGCATAGCCCTACAGTGCCTCCAGAAGAAGAGGATGGTAAACCACTTCTGTTCATTTTCTACTTAGAAAAACCTGTGAAAGTTTGTTATAAATCAGAACTGATTTGATGGCATGGAATTAATATGCATCCACCAGAGCTTGCCATAAAGAGATTTAATTTCTGTTGAGCCTGTCAGTTGGACTGAGACTGGTAAAGGTCGCCCTTGCTCGAAAGCCAGTCATATCTGACTCTAGGGTTCAGTGCTCATCTATGTGTATAGCCAAAGAGCCAGTGCTGTCTGCGTCTACAGACATTTCCATGGATATGTGGCAGGCATGCCTCAACACCAGAGTGCACGGAATGCTGTTTACCTTCCCATGAAAGTGGTACCTATTTATCGACTTGCAATTTCTTGCTTTCGAACTGCTAGGTTGGCAAGAGTTGGGACACAGACGGAAACTCACTCCATTGTGGCTGGGGTTATGTTAAAAATCAGAGTACCATTTGGTTCTAGTTGGTCTGCTCTAAATGTGGATGTAAACAAAATTATTTTCTGGGAGAATTCTGCTTATTTTCTTCTGTCTATTGCCTGCTACATTATTTTTCATGCCAACTAGAACTATGCTGGTAGCTCTTCAGTATGTACTTCAGTCTCCACTATTCCCAAGGCCCTGAATATGTGTTTGAAACATTGTTGTTTCCACATCTGGCTACATAACAGCAAGTGCTACACTAAAGCCCCCCCCCCCCTTTTCGTTTTTCCCCTAGAGGAAAAATGTTTTTATTTATTTTTCCTCAAGGTGCTAAAATACGATCAAGACATTCTATTAAGCAATGCCATGTTTTACGTTACATATCAAACTCAAGTAGCTCTTTGTCTTGCCTTGAAAGAAATTGCAACATTTATCATTTTATCAAAGAATTTCAAGTTACTCTTGCAAAGGCAGCATAAAGCTCTTTCACAGAGTCACAAAAGCTCCGAGGCGTGCTGGATTATAATACAAATAAATTTAAATTTAACTCCAGTTTAGAGCTCAAACAGAGCAGCAGTTATCTGCTTAATGCCATTTTATCAATTATGACCCACAGAGGGGAAGAAAATGATTTGAAATTGCTACAGCAGATTTATTATGTTGTGGAGAATTGTACACACCAGGACATTACAAAACCAGTCTTTGGGGATTTCTACAAGCTGTAATCCTCCTTTTATTTTTTTGAATGTGGTATGAGGTCATCACATTTTCCATTTATAGTTCATTTATTAGTTACACTTATATCCCACCTTTCCTCCAAAGAGATCTAGGTGATGAAAACAAGGTCACCTGGCCAGTTTCATATCTCAGTAGAGACTTGAACCTCTACCACAACACTTCCTAGTTTTATCTTGGGAAAATTCTGGAGCCCTGCGTCTGAAATTATTCTGGATTGAAAGGATTTTTGCGGAAGAAACTCTGCTCAGGAAATGCCCAAATGAGGCTCCTTTCATGCCCCCTTGAGCTGGGACAGAGACAGGTGCTCAATCCATCATGCCAAGATGGGCGCTCAATCCATGAAGGGGCTGTGGTGGCTCAGTGGTTAAGAAGCTTGCCTTGTTAGCTGGAAGGTTGGCACGTCGGCAGTTTGAGACCCGGGTACTGGAACCGTGAGATAATCAGTTACTCATATAGCTCTAAGATAGAGTGGACCCCTAAGAACAGCTATCAAGCTTTTTCTTGTATAAGAACCCCTGGGATGACATTCAAATGCCTGAATATCCATGAGAAGGGAGTTCCCTACCATATTTTATTCCTAGTTTTATCTTGGGAAAATATTTTGGAACTTTTTCAAACCACCTGCTGATATCCATTCATACAGATTTCCAGATCCAGAAGGTGAGAGGAAGAACTGAAAAAGTAATACAATAATTAGGCATAAATACACGAGCCTTTATGTACTTGCTTTTTTCCACAGAATGAATTAATCTCTAGTTTTAATTCTGTAATTATGTACCATTTTCCTCCTTTCTTGCTTACTCTATTTCTGTCCCCCCCTCCTCATAACTCTAAGCTACACTTTGGCTTTCTAGGGTGTTTATTTTTAAAACCCAATTTACAAACTGGGGAAAAACCTGTACTAGAGACCATTAAAACAATATTCATTCCATGTTAATTTATTGATATGCACCATCTGTGCTTTGGTTTGGTAGATGAGGTAAAATAACAACTGCATCAGAAATGCCCAAGAGAATGTGCTTCCAAAAGAAGGGAACAAATCTAAATCTAGCTTGATTGGCAGGAGTACCTTTCTTCAACTCTGGCAAAATCCTCCACTGCACCAGGAGGCAGCACTCTAGTTTAAGAGGAATGGGGCAAGCCATGTGGTATACAGCATTCTCCTTCAACAACTGTTTGCCACTTTCCGGAATCTATTCTTTGAACAGGCTGTCTCACTCTGCCTAATGCCAGGGCTGGCTCGACTGCCTGAGTTTATGAAGAATTCAGTAGCAGCAAATTAGATGTGCAGTTATTGTACTAGCCATCATATTCCTAACAAAGTTATTATCAGATAACTGTTTCAAACACAGAGGGTAACATAGCTGCTCATTTATAGTGCAATCCCAAATACAATCATTTATAGGCTGAAATCTGATAGTAAGTTGAAAGTAGAGTAGGATCACTGAATCGATGGAACTTATGAAAAAGTTGGCTCACCAAATTCCCATTGATTCAAAGGGCCTACTCTAGTTGCCCTTTAGTACTGGATTTTAGATACAGTATCATATGTAGTAGATTATAACATACTTATCAATTCCATTGAGTTCTGTGGGGCTTTCTTCCAGCTAAATGTACATAAAATGATATCCTTAGTTTGCTTTTGTTGTTGTTCAGCCGCACAGTCGATTCCGACCCTTTGCAACCCTATGGACCATTGCCCTCCAGGCACCTTTGTCCTCCACCATCTTCCCCAGGCTGCCCAGCTCTGTGCACATTGCATCTACAATACCATTTAGCCATCTCATTTTTGGCCGCCCCCTTCTTCAGTAAAAATAGTTGTGGTCATCCCATAACCAGGGCTAGATGGTCAGCAAGCTCTGTTCAATTGTTCATCATTCATCTCAGTTACAACCTTCCTTCTCAATATGTCAATACATCTGTGCAAATGGGCCATGGGTGCCTTACTTTGTAAATATATATATTTGGCATAATTCAAATAGATCCCACTGAAGTCAATTAATCCTTTTAACAGTCTTGAAGCTTCCTAAACCTGAAATAAACATAGCTAAATTCAGCAGAACTTAAATTCCACTGACTGTGTAAAGTGTACAGAACCCTTGTCTAGGTTTCAATTTTCTCAACTCCAGCCCTTTGAGCAACTAGCCTGAACTCTAAATTCTTAAGTGAAGCTCGTGATCCAGTGGGGTGGGAAGTGGCATATCAAAACTGACGTGGTGTTTAATCCCTTTACATTCTGTGAAACAAAGACCACACAGTTGCAAATGATACAATACATGTAGGGTTTGTAACAAAATAAAACACAATGAAAATCCAAGAAAGTGTGCTGGTATCCATGGCAGAGTGTTAAGCTTCTGGAGTTTTGAAGATAAAAATTTTCCCTACTGGGAACATGCTTTGAAACTGTGCTAAGGTTAAGCTGGCATCATCATCATCATCATCATCATCATCATCATCATCATCATCATCATCATCATCATCATCATCATCATCATCATCATCTACTACTACTACTACTACTACTACTACTACTACTACTACTACTACTACTACTACTAATAATAATAATAATAATAATAATAATAATAATAATAATAATAGGGAAGTCCCCCTTGCCCGAAAGCTAGTCGTACCCAACTCTAGGGTTCAGTGTTCATCTCTATTTATAGCCAAAGAGCCAGCGCCGTCTGCATTTGCAGACAATTCCATGGACATGTGGCAGGCATGCCTAGACACCAGAGTGCACGGAACACTGTTTACCTTCCCACCAAAGTGGTACCTATTTATCTACTTGCATTTTCTTGCTTTTGAACTGCTAGGTTGGTAGGAGCTGGGACAGAGACAGGAGCTCACTATGTTGTGCAGCACTCGGGTATTGAACTCTGACCTTCCAGTCTTCAAGCTCAGGATCTTAACCACTAAGCCACCACAGTCCCTTAATAATGATAATACAAAAGGCAATAATAATATCTACCGTAATAATTTTTGCAAGGTCTGTGTTAATGTTGAATGGAAGCCAAGGAAGAGATTCCCGTGTAAAAACTGAAACTGAGCAGAAGACCACAGTGGAGCTCAGAAGGAACAGCAAAAGATTAGCTCAAATCCCCCATGGAAACTTTCCCTCATTGAAGCTGAACTGTGCCAACTATGCGTACACATTTCCTGGGATTCCCAGCAAGTTGCCTACGCAGAACACAAACCTGCTGGTGGAAACTGGGCAGATTCTCCTAAACACATGGTAACTAGGACTGATAAAGTATTTCCCCTGATCTTTGGCTCTTAATCTTCTAGGTAGCAAAAGGTTCGAATGAATCTGCTACTGCTATTGCTTCTGTGCAGAAAATTGGTTCTGGAAGAGATGAGGCAGCAACTCCTCAGTGGTGCTCAGCTAAATTCATCCTAACTTGAGTTTAAAGAGCTAAACTGGCCACTTCTTAAACACGTCTCTGTGTATGTTGTTGGTGAACCAGTGTAAATGAAAGTAGGCTTTGACATGAAGAGCTGAAGAGTAGGTCTAGTTCTAATGTATACTTTGCATCAGGTGTTCTACCAGCATGAGCTACACCAGATACACAAGTAATGGATATTGAGAGAAATGGCTGCAAACATTACTGAACACTAAATGTGCTTACTCTTGATTTGTTCCACAATACAAACTATTGGCACTACTGTATATCTACTGTAATATATGTAACTTAGTCTGAAGCCATTTTTAATCCTTGCAGAGATGAGTTCTTCTTTATTTTGGCTTGCCATTCCTAGCTCGCACAATTATCAGAGGAGAGAGAAGGACTGTGAATGGGCAAGGATAAAGGGGAGTGACTCTACGCAAGAAGGTCAAATTCTGTAATGTTTTCATATTGACAGTTTTATTCATAAAAACTCGCTATGCGAGTTTCCCCCATAGAAACGCTCGTTATGCGAGTTTTTCCATAGGGAAAAGTCCAACTCGCATAGCGAAAAATTAGTTATGCGAGTCAGACCGCTTAGCGAAAAACTTGCTCGTTTGCTCGTTCGTTATGCAAGGTTTGACTGTATGTGTTTCAAATCCATTTAAATCTACAGGTATATGGCATGAAATTTGCTACGCAACATGGGTTTACACTCAGGAAATGAGTCTTTCTGCTGCATTCCATCAACAAACAGAATTTTTTTGTCATGCTAAGGGCCAAACTATATACTAAAGATAATCCATCAATAGAAGTTAAAGTCTGTTAGCATACAGACACGATTCAAGTAAGCCTTTGTAATTATACTTTGCAACCATACTTCCAACACAACCTGCGCTTACTCCTAGTGACTAATCATTAAACAAAGAAAGATATTCTGCCAGCTATTCAAACTATGGGAGGTATGAAAAGCTTCTGTTGTGACAATCATGTAGCTTTCGACACCTAAGGATACTCCTTCTAGCAATGCACTATCTATAATGAACAGCTTGACCAGAAGATGTACAACTTCCAGAAAGATGGTTGTCATTGGTCTGTTGTAACAGAAGATAATAAAGAGTCTTGTGACTTCCTGAAGACAAACAGGTTTATTATGAAAATAGTTTTGTAGATTTTTCTGAGAATTTTAAAACCCAGTCAGGCTCATTTTGAAAAAGGTGGTCTACTTCATCAGATGCAAACAAACAAACAGACAAATAAATAAATGTGATCCTTCTGGCATGAAAGGCCATGGTATAATAAACCTGTAAATCTTTTAAAGTTCTACAAAATTGTTAAAAGCTGTTTCCCGGACTGTATAACAGAGAGTATGTAAAGCAGGGTTGGCCAACCACATTTTCACCAAATTTTCATCACTTCTGGTCTGTTTTCACCATGTTTTTGGCACTTCTGGTGTGTTTTTGGCACTTTTGGTGGTGGTATCCTCACCATGGGCAGGATTAATTGGTACCATGGGCCGGGTCTGTAGGCTGTAGGTTGGGAACCCCTGATGTAAACCATTAAGTCAATGTATTTTAGTAACAAAACAGTAGGAACTGTTCTCCATTTCTCTGGGAAATATTTTTATTTCAATAATTTGTATTACATATTCAGAAAAACAAGCATTCACAAGGAAAAATGTGGAACAATGCTAACAGGTGATGTTCACAGCAACTTCAGGATAGTTTCCTGTCATCACCAAGGAAACCAAAGTTTGATTTCTAAAGGGATTTCCTTGGAGCCTGTTAGCCGGCAGAGTGGGTGGAATGTTGAATGCTAACACTCTGGCATATCTTGAGGCCAGCAAGTCATAAAATGACTTGGCTTTGAGTTAATCTCGGCCACCTGCCACCATGAAAATGGCTTGATGTTCACAGACACAGCAAAGGATTTGATCAGTCTCCAAATGTGGGCACAACTCTGCTTTTTAACTTTTCTGTATAGGATAGTGCAGTTTTTGGTACCAGCACAAATACTTGCTTCTTCATCAGATGCAAGTCTCTGTGTCTAGACTATCAATGACTGAGCAACCACAATCAGATAGACATCATGTCCATTGCCATGTTAAGTATGGTTAAGCTATTGTGTGATGTACCAATAAGTTATTTGACAACAACTCTTCTAATCCAGGGGAAGAATAAAATCCAATGAGTGATGGAAAATGCAGAGGTATTTCAATAATAAGTGCCCCAAGATTTTACAGTTTGTATAGAATCCTGCAGAGATCATGCAGGGATACACTACCCAGAGACCAAAGCAATTGAGAATCCCCTCTTTGTCAAATATCCTAAATTAATTCGTTAAGCATCAATGCCTTGGGTTCCAAGCATCTTAGAGAGAACAGCTGCCATCACAGCAGGGCTTCCTCTTGGCAGTGTGCTGCCTAGTCATTTGTTGTCTTTGCTATGCCTTCCAAGTGTTCAATCAGTGTTATGTGCTATCTCTACTTGTTCAACCTGGAAATGGGTTTCTTTGATTGTGAATCAGCTGCATGCATTAATCATGTGAGAGATAGATAAATCCAGTGACTGAGCACTAAGGTTACACCGCAGGCTTAGGGATTTACTGTTTTGTTTATCTCTGGTCAGAGGACAGGGCTTGTTGCTGAATCATTTCACTGTATGAAGCATTTGGCTCATGTATGCTTGTCTTCTTCTCACTTCTTGATCCAACTGTACTTTCAGAGCATTGACCTAGGAGAACATCAACACAAATATTAACATGACAGGTTGATTCTTTAGCCCAGTATAGTGACTCTTTGGCCAGTACCAAATCCATTATAAGAACCAGAAGGAAAGGTTGGGATAACAGATCATCTGTTATTATTACATTTTATCCCATCATTTTTCCAAAGACCCCTAAGCATCATAAATCATCTCCTATTCTCATTTTAGCTTCCTAGCTATTCTGTAGAATAGGTTAGGCTTAGAGATAGTGACAGGCCCAAGCCAATAAGGGGAGCTTTATGGCTGATTGAGGATCTGAATCCTGGACTGAAACCTTGCAGTTCAGACTGTTCCATCTACTATGACACAGTGCATGTTCAGCTTGAGGGGGGGGAAATGTAGAGATAGTCCATGAAGCACCATCAAATTTCTAAAATAATATCCATCACTGGATTCCTACCCATTCCTTAGTTTAGTTTTTTTTTAAGAACTGGAGAAATACAAACAAGGAACTATAACAAGCCTGGATCCAAGATTCATATGTACAGTAGAACCCTGCATAACGAAGAAGAAGAAGAAGAAGAAGAAGAAGAAGAAGAAGAAGAAGAAGAAGAAGAAGAAGAAGAAGAAGAAGAAGAAGAAGAAGAAGAAGAAGAAGAAGAAGAAGAAGAAGAAGAAGAAGAAGAAGAAGAAGAAGAAGAAGAAGAAGAAGAAGAAGAAGCCGCCGCTGCCTCCTCATACATGTTGTTGGGCACCATTCCACTGCTAATTTGGTGGATGTCTATATGTGATGTGAGAATGGGGCACCGTTATGTCTATCACTTCAGGGAATAAAATATCTTACCCTACCTCATGAGCAAAACAGGATTATAACTGGAGAAGATATCAAAGCTAGAGGTCTAATCATACCAAACAAATACCGGTAATCAAATATGTATTATGTTTGAGCTGTCAAAGCAAAGCAGGCACCCATTTTATGGTCTCCACAATGAGATATTCCACCTTTAAGTAGTAGAGTGGATCTGATCTCTAGCTTATTCTAGGACCAACCTTCCCATTAGGCCAAGTGAGGCACCAGACTTTGGATGTCATTTTTAAAAAGCAGCAAACAGTTAAATTCTTTACAGTACTGTTAGTGGATTTCTCCCCTCTAGTAATGGGAAGACGTGCTTGTGGAATTTTCTGTTTCTGGTGCCAAAATAACTTGGCTGCTCTGCCCCTCATCATGGGGAAGGCACCAGTTGCTATTATACCTCTGGCAGCAAAATATTTGCCCTTGCCCTCAATTCTCTAGGACACCTAATTCTTCTTTTTTAAAAAAGCTCGTGTTGTGAACCTTTGAAGGCTAGCTCACGCTCTGGAGTAAGAGATGCTGCACATGTATTCTTCTTATGTAAAATAATAGGGATTTCCCTAAACTCAAGTACTTGGAATTAAGCTAGCATTCATCTGGAGAATTTGATGGGCACAAAAGATAGCAGTTTAACTGGGTCGATTTCAAATGATCTGAGGAGTTAAGAAAGACTCAGAAGAGGAATGAATGTAAAAGCAGCCCCTTTAGTTCTTCTTCAATTTCTTTACCATATTACCTTCATAACATACTAGTTGCTCAAGTTCTTTCCTCACTCTTCCATTGACTCGCTAGATTTCATGACATATTTTGTATTATCTTCTCAGATGTGAAAACTTTCTAGTCACAGAGCTCAGGTGTTACTGTGGAACCTGGACATGAGAACTTTTCCATCACGTTAGTCCAGGGTTGCTCAAACTATGGGGGCTGGATCCAGCTTGTGGGCCATAGTGATGTGACTGGCCCATGGCCCAAAAAGTTTGGGCATCCGTGCTCTAGTCTCACCTGCTCCTCCAGGCCTTTTACTTTTTGCCGGTGAATCCTTTCTCGGGACTCCAATATTCGTTCAGCTTGGAGTTGGGCATTGCGCAGTCTCTCTGTTTCCAGCTCCATGTCAAGCTGATGTCGGGATGTCATCTCCATCAGACGCTGAGCATGGGTCCGTTCGAGGTCTGTAATCTGAGCCTAGAACAAGTACATAGAACATGGTCTAGCTCCTCAAACTCCATGATGCTGTAATCCTCATAGTCTGAACACCTTGAAAGTCTGGTATTTTTAGCTAATAAAGATGGAACTTAGAGCCTAATGCTCTGAAATCTATTGTTTTCTTATTACAATCGAATGTGATTCCACAAGTAAAGCAATGTACAGTAACTGCCTTTTTATTGTTTCTGTCCATACATAGGGAGTGGCACAGTGTAAATTATAAAGTGCAGCTGCTCATCATGACAGTTCTCATAGCCATGCCCCAAGGAGGATCCATAACTGCATGCAGCTGTGCTGATCTTTATTAACACACTAGCCCTAGCAGGCTTCATCACTCAGAAAAAGCACCATTTTGTAAAGATAATGTGTCTTCATTACTCGCTGAAGATCAATTAACTCTCAGATACTTTGTACAGTCAAAGAGTTGCTTCATAGCAGGACACTGCTATCTGGAAAAATACACTTCTTCCCAGCTACTAAGAAGATTGTATTTTATGTTAGAGGGAACAGAGAAATCTGGGAAGGAGCATAGATTATTTTTACCTCCCCAGCTAGTCAACAATCCTGGTGCTCCAACCCCATATCCACTGGTACAATTACACTACTGTACAAGGTAGGTTTTAGTAATCCATTCCTCACTTTTATACCCTATTTACTCATAGGAATGTATGTTCTGCAGGCCCACAGTATCAATAGACTGAGATCTCAGAGGGAAACTTAGCTCCAGCGGGGAAGGGGGCATAATCTAAACATGTTTAGCTAGCTTGCTCTTCCTAGTCATTTATTTTCTCCACATTATAAATATCTGCCCACCAGGGAGGTCACAAAGCACACAACCAATTCTTTGTTTTCTACATTTTCACATTTTTCATTTCATCCTGTTTTATAAAAATAAATGCTAAAACTGAGAGGCTGACTACACAGATATTTAAATGGTTGTTTGGGGTGCTGAAGGTGATACACTCTTAAAGATGGCGATGACCAATTCTTTGCTAGAGTGCACCATCCCACTCCCTTAATGTTCCTACCCTGGGCCTCTGTGGTTTTTTGGATGGGTGATTGGTTCTATTTTTCTGGTGCAGGTAAGATTGCTCTGCTTTGGATCAGTTCCAGAATTTGTGATCACTGGAAATGATCCAAGGCGAGTCTTCTACTTTGAATTTGCCAATTTTGTTGAGTGCCTTATAAGCACTTCTGGATATCAGCAAGTTAATTTCTTCCTCTGCTCGGCAAAGAGAAGGGGAAGTGAAAGTATTTTTGACTGTTTTTAATACTATCATTGGTGTGGTATGTCAGATATTAAAAAGTTTAAAATCTTTTTTTCCCCTTGCTGGTTGAGAAACCACTTGCATTTAAATCCATGGTGATGGCTTCCACAATAGTCCTGAACAGTAAAAAAAAAATCCCACATCATTTGTCTTCTGTTGAACAGGGGAAACAATTAATTTTTCAGTACCCAGAAGTGGCTTCATGATATTGATTGTTGGACTTGATCAGATCATTCTAATCAAGTCTACTTTTCCATATCAGCCCACACTAGCTTGCTCTCCACTGTTAATGTAGCTGCACCCTGAGTCCTTTATTTATCCACTAATACAACAGGATTTTACACTTTCAGAAATCCTGATGATACTAAAGATGAGCATTTATTGGTTTCTCCTCTGGCTGGCATGTTTTGAAACAAGTGAATTGATGGTGCAAATGTATAGTGAGGGAAATGCAAATTAACTCTCATTCTCTCACTGTAAAGTTTATTTATTTATTTATTTATTTAGATTTATTATCCCGCCCCAATCAGGCGAACCTGACTCTAGGCGGCTTACAGAAATTCATAAATTAAAACCTTAAGGTTCATAAATTACTTAAAAGTCAATTAAAAAAGAATTAAACGCTGAATTTCCAAAAATCTAAAAGATTTAAAAAGGTTAAAAGGTTTAAAAAGATTTTAAAAGTTTAAAAGAGTGAGGGAGGGGTGGCTGTCCCATCATATCAGCCACCCAACATGGGACCCCAAATTCCTGGAGCCCCACACCTGCCCTGCCAGCCAGGTTTTTAGGCCCTTCCGAAAGGACAGGAGCTCTGTCTGTAGACGTAACTCAGTTGGCAGGAGGTTCCAAAGGGCCGGGGCGGCCACGGAGAAGGCCCTCTTTCTGGTGCTAGAGAGATGCGCCTCTCTAGCCGATGGAATGAGAGCCTCTCCGATCCGCCCTGGTGGGACGGACAGATGTCCTTGGGACGATGCGGTCTCTTAAGTATCCTGGCCCACTACCATGTAGGGCTTTAAAGGTAATAACCAGCACCTTGAATTGCACCCGGAGACATACTGGCAACCAGTGCAGCTCCCGAAGCAGTGGTGAGGCACGAGCATAACGCCCGCACCCCATCACTACCCGAGCAGCCGCATTCTGGACTATAAAGTTGGTTATAAAAGGCCACGCAGCAGCCCACCCATAAGCCTTTCTAGTTGAAAGCCTTTCTATTGCATTTCTAGTTGAAGTGCATGCATTAGTATTAGTGTGATTCAAAGGAACTGACTTTAAAAGGGTTTTCCTGCCTCAGTGAATCTATTTGCTTATCTTATCTGACCAACTGTCTGATCAATAGTTCTTAAACTATTTAAGAAAAAAGCTCTTCCTATCCAGAAGAAGCTGTAAAAAAGTGCCTTGAGAGGCTTTGCAGAGAGAAGTGCTAGTGCTGCATGTATGTGTATGTGCTCACTCTCTGATGATCCTCTCTTGAGAGGCAAGAGGGAAGATACTTTGCCAAAGCACTGCTTTCTGGCTTCACATGAGTTCAATTGGTCTTTGCTTTCTGTATCAGTTCAAAGCAATCATATGCTTTGAACCAAAGCAAAAAGATTTATATATTTTTTAAAAAAGTAGAAGGGTCTCTGGTGGGGAGGAGAAACTGCAGACTTGGACTGTAGGGACTCTGGGCTGATTCACATTGTGTTGTGTGGTTCCCCCCCCCCCTTCTTCCATGTCTAGGGCAGATGTGAAACTGTCAAAATGAAGGCATCTTTTGGTGCGTTTGTTCCATAGTTCCTTTCACCTGACCTAGCGTGAGAAAAATTAGCCAGCAACACAAGGTTGCCATTACCAGGGTACACCTGACTGTTGTTCAAAAATACAACAATCTTCAAGGAGCCTCTTTCTGTGTACCCCGTAATATGTGATCAATGGAAAACAATTACAAATTAGGACATTCTTCTAAAAACATGCTACCGGTAAGTGTGTCTAGTTTAGCCCCCAAAAGGCTGTTTTTAGACAAGGTTTTTATTATGCAACTCACAGCCTTGTTAAGGGAAATTTACATCCATTTCAATTTGTGGCCCTTTTTGTAATTTCCCCCTCTGTTGCTTTCATCTTTTTCTTACCAGATAATACCTGTTGCCTGAAAAAAGACAAATTAGTTGAAGTGTTTGTTCATTTTAAGCAGGAGCCCTCTGGAAGCTGAGGTGTTATCCATAATACCCTGTAGGGCAAAATTGCCTCAGGCAAAATGAATCATAATAGTTAGCAATGAATGCCCTGTAGTGCTCCCACACAGGGTTCAATGAGTCCACCTGACCTTCAAATGGTCTTTTTGTCTCCGAGTGTCTTCCAATTCCTGCTGCAGACTGCTCACAGACTGGTCCAGTTGCTCTCTCATTTGACTCAGCCTCAAGCCATCACTTTCCTTCCTGAATTCCTCTTGTTTTTTCTGCAAAGGAGACATCATCGGCCTAATATTTTTCTGATATGTTTCAAAAATAAATAAGTTTTTGCAGAGGGACATATTCATATGCATATTAATTCCCACCTTATGTTACCAGCGCCAAACATGGACATTTACAACAAAACATAAACAAAAGTTGGTCACCATGGAAATGAGATGTCTGAGGAAGGCCACTGGAGTAACTAGAAGGGATAAAATCAGGAATGAGATTATAAAGGAAAGAATCGGAATAGAACCAATCTTAAACTACACAGAGAGACAACAAATGAAGTGGTTTGCTCATTTGGAGAGAATGTCTTGGAATTCCATACCATACAAGGCATATGTGAAAGAGGAGAAGAACAAAGAGCATGAGGCAGACCCAGAGGAAGATTGAGAGATAATATCAAAGACATGTTACAAGACCACCAGATAATGTCGGTGGAGGCTGTTAGAAGTGCCAGAGCAAGCACCATGTATCTCCCTCAACACCCAAAGGGATGGAGGAGGAGGAAGAAGAAGAAGAAGAAGAAGTAGAAGAAGAGGCGGAGGAGGAGGAAGCGGAACCCGCAACAGCCACAGGGAGTTTGCAAGCTCTTTGAGAGAGGACAGAATATGTTTAACTTTCTTAAATAACTTTAGCAAAGTGCTATTCAAGTTTTCAACATTCATGATAAAGAGAGGTCTTAGATTTCCAGCAGCAAATACAGTTCTCTTAGCTCAAGGGAAGACACAAATATGCTGCCATGTTTTCATTTTTAAAATAAATTTCATATTCCAGCATATGAACTTGCATCTTGTGGCTCAATGGCACAACTGCTTCATTAATTAATATCTTGCTGCAGATTTGGTGTTAATGTGGAGAGCACTGGGAAGCTTCTCCCCCCAGATAAGGCTAATTATGGTCAGAGAAGGATGGATTTCCAGGACTATGCTGAGAAACAGCCAGAAATGAGAAAGAATGAGGACAAGAGGGAATTAAATGAGTATCAAATGCAATTCTCAGGAAATGGCTCCAAGAAATCCATGATGGAGGTCATGATGAGACACCAAAACAAAACCTAGAGAAAAACCCTTCACCTACAGCCAAGAAGAAAAATATCCAGGGTCTCCTTTTGGTGTTCATGAAGTAGCTGCTGTTCATTTCAGTGATCAAAAAGAGAGACATGGATAAGCTATTTCCACCAAGATTAACAGATTCAGAAGAGGACAGATTCAGGCAGCTGAATGATCAACAGTTCATACACCAGTCTTATGATTATGGATTTCATCATTCACTCAGAAGTTACCCAATCAAGAGTGGATCAGGATTTCATGTTCTACAAAAACCATTGAAGGTACCTGAAGGTAAGGGGTCATGTGTGATGACTCTAAGTCTGTCTTCACAAGCACATAGCCCACTCTTTGGTGCATGTTGGTTTGGTCATGTCCACATGCTGTTTAGGCCAATTTGCCAAAATCTGCCCCAAACCTGCTCCATTTTGAGACCCTGGGGCTCAACTAAATTATCCTGTGTATGTGCATGCTAGGGATGGGATAAAATAGAGTATGATGCAGTAGCGTAGTGTGGGATTCAGACGCCTGGGGCGAAAGCCAAATTTGCCGCCTCCTGGGTGGGGCCTGCCCTAGGTGGACACTGCTCCCACTAGGGCTTCTGGGAATTGTAGTCCAAGAATATCCATAAGCCCAAAAAGTGTCCCCTAGGGCAGGCAGCCCCCCTGGGGCTCCCCATGCTATGCTACTGGATCAACTGCTACTGTTTGCCGGGCTCTGCCAAGCATGGCCTCTGATAATGAGTGGGATTTGGTTAAACAGTAAATTAATGAATAATGAAATATCCAGGTTGATCAGTTAGAGACCATGTTTGCTTTGCCCTGGGCACAAGACTGGGGGCAAAAATTACTCTCAAACTGGGTTTGCCGGTCTGCTAGGCTGGATAACTATTTTACAGCCTATTGCCTGACAGAATGGACTGGAAGGGTAGAAACGGAGGGGAGAGAGAAAGAAGTGGAGGTCAGCTCAAAGAAATGGGATGGGGATGGGGGAGCTGGCAGGACAGTTGCCTCGTTATCACTTGGGAAGGTAAAGGTTTCCCTTGCTCGAAAGCCAGTCGTATCCAACTCCTTTGAGCAGAGTTTCTCCAGCAAAAATCCTTTCAACTCAGAATAATTTCAGACACGAAATTATTATTATTGCTAAACAAACAAAAGCATTGAGGGACTGTTCTCTAAAAACTGGAAGCAGCAAAATCATGTGATTTTTTTAACCCAAGTCTTTTTTCTGTGGTTCTTTGTGGATAATGGCCAGAATGTCTGTCCTGACAGAAGTTAAGTAACATAAGAATAGCCTCTGTTAGACCAGATGAGGATGTGTTTAAGTCTGGCATTTTTCTTATCATCCGTTTGTCACTAGAAAGCTCACAATGGAGGATAATGGGAATAGCCACCTCTTTCTTGAAAAAACATTCTTCTGTGTATCTATGTAATGTATACCTTGGCTATATGTTTATCATCACTAGATCTGACTAGAAAATGGCCTTTTTGGGCTGGTGAGGCCAGAACAATATTTTCCCAGTTTCTCTTAGGAAAAAGCCCTCCCATTTCTTTTCTCAGCCCAGATCTCAACAGGGATCCCTTTTTAAAAACCATGCCTACTCACAGCAAGGCATGGAAAACTACCTAGTATATTGCCCTATTCTACCATACTATTTTAGCTACTAAGTCCTCTAGGACAGACTTGAGATCCATATCAAGAGAACACAAACCATGATACTGGAAGAGACAGGGATCCCATGGGGGTGGGGAAAGTGACAGAGCTGTAATTGAGGGAGCACAGCTCCCCAGCATTGTGCTCAGTGAAGAGGAAGAGCTGTGAGCTGTGAAAAGGCTTCACACGTAACAGTTGTGGTGGGGATGGGATATTCTGTCCTTGTAATATGGCATGCACACTTTTACTAAAAGAGAATGTTAAATGGAGCTGAGGAGAGGCAAAATCCAGAATAAATAAACGGCCACATCCGGATTTCGCCTCTGGAGACATCAGTAAAGGGTTTTATGAGCTTGATATGAATTACCCTCCCTGGCCATTTACAGCTGATCTTCTGGAACTCATTAACTAGCTTCTCTCTTTCCTCAAGCTCAGAGAAAGAGGTTGAGCTTGGGGGAATTCAGGGGCACATACACAAAGCTGTTTCATGCTTGCAGAGATAAATACTTGTAATACTGTTTTGCCATAACAGGAAAATATCACATTCATCATCCTTTTCATTTCCCCAGTTAGTAAAATCCATTAAAATGAAAACAATAAATACATTTCTAACAATAGCCAGGCCAGATTCTTCCTACCACTTCTGGAGGGCTCTGGCATGAACATTTTTTAAACCTTCCTCAGTGAGGCTCACATCTGCCTAGGAATGGCACGTCCACATCAGCTGAGACTCTAAAGTACAATTCTTACATAGATTTTTTTTAACCGAAAACCTTTCCAGGGGCTATAAAGGAAAAATTAAATATTTCAAGGATCAGCAAGGCAGTACATTCCCTCTGAGCTGCTGGATCAAAACCTAAGTGGAAACAAATTAAATTAAAATTAGGAATGCTTTGGAAATGCAATGTGTGACAGAAGAAAAATTCATTGTGTCAAGTTTTCCCCCTTTTGTATCCCACAGTGAAAAATAGCAACAAGGGATTCCCTTTGTGTTTTAGTGTGAAAACAGAAGGTTTTAGAAAAAGGGATGGCTTTTTAAGGTCAGCTTGCATGCCATGACCACTTATTGTTTTTTCATTCACTTCATCCAAAATATCTCTTCCATCTGAGAGACAAAATCAATTCAGGAGGAAAAAGTGGGCAAATAAGTACTATAGGTACTGTTTCAAAGATGGAACACAATGGCATGAAAATTGATGGCAGAGAATTGCCTCTGAAAGATAGCTACTTGGCTAAACCACACAGCATACCAATGAGAGAGAAATAATCACAATCTATGTCCACAGGATCCAAGCTGAACTAACGACTCTAGATAGTTGTGCTGGGTAGCAATTTCCATCATTTACATAGAGCACAGGCATGGGGGCGGGGGGCAGGGCAAAGATCTTTAACAAAAGTGAGAGTATAGTCTCTAAAACCCATGAGGTACAAGTCTCCCTCTATTCAGCACCAGTAAGACCACATCTAGAGTACTGTACCCAATACTGGGCATCCCACTTTAAGAAAGATGCAAACAAACTAGAACAGGTACAGAAAAGGGAAACAAAGATGATCAGAGGACTGGAAACCAAGCCATATAAGGAAAGACTGAAGGAACTGAACATGTTCAGCCTTGAGAAAAAGAGACTGAGCAGGGAGATAATAGCTTCAAATATCTTAAAGATAATCATAAAGAGGAAGGACAGAATCTTTTCTTGATCATCCCAGAGTTCAGGACACATAATAATACCTAAGAGGCTACCTAAACTGCATCACCCTAAGAACATCTGTCCGTCCCACCAGAGTGGACCAGAGAGGCTCTCTGGTTGTACCATCTGCTAGAGAGGCGCACCTCTCTAACACTAGGAGGAGGGCCTTTTCTGTGTCCGCCCCGCCCCTATGGAACCTTCTGCCAATTGAGCTATGTCTCCAGTTAGAGTTGCTGCCCTTTAGGAAGGGGATTAAGACCTGGCTGGCGGGACAGGTATGACCATGAAACCATTGTACTACTACTACTACTACTACTACTACTACTACTACTACTACTACTACTACTACTACTAAATAAATAAATAAATAAATAAATAAATAAATAAAATTGTAGAAAGAAAGACACCCTCAGTTCAGACAGAGGAGAGTAGGTAGAGGTGAGACTGAAAGAGTTCTGGCAATTCTTTTTGTATGAGGGATAATTATCTGTTTCAACTAAGGCAGTAGGTCCCAACCTAAGCATCTCTAAAATCCTGATGCTCCCCCCACAGTGTGACATATAATTCTTATTATTCAAAAAGTGAACTCCTATTCACATGGAGGAAGCCTAAAAGGCCATTCACTGTTAATAACTCATTCTTGAACTGCCCCCCCAACCCAAACTGCCCCCCTGTGGGGCATGGGCACCATGATTCTAAGCAGTGATGGGATTACAATTTTTTTACTACCACGCCATGATGTCACGGACGTCATGGGCGTGGCCAATGTCATGACATCATGATGTCATGGGCGGAGATGATGTCATGATGTCATGATGTTGTGGGCGGGGCCTTAAAAATAAATAAAATAAAATAAAATAAAATAAATAAATAAATATACATACACACACCCCTCAACCCACCCACCCACAACTCAAACCCATAAATAAATTAAAGAAATAAAATAAATAAAGAAATAAAATAAAAATACACTCACCCACCCTCCCCAAACACAAACCCCTCACTTACCCCTGGGAGGGCTTGGCGGCGGCGGACGACCCGGGCAGGGCAGGCCTCAACTTCCCTGGGAGGGCTTGGCGGTGGCGGACAGCCTCGGCAGGCCAGGCCTCAACTTGCCTGTGGGGGCTCGGCGGCCCCGGGGGAGGTGTCCTCCTCTGAGGGATGGTGCCGCCTGCCCAGGCCACCATAGCCACCGTAGCCATCATTGCTGCCGCTGCCGTTGCCGCCGCTGCCATTGCCGCCGCTGCCATTGCCGCCGCCACCGGAGCCGCCGCCGGAGCCGCCGCCGGAGCCGCCGCCATTGCCGGCACCGCTGCCGCCGGAGCCAGAGGAGAAGGAGGAGGCGGCGTGCCCCGCCGGCCATCCCCAGGCCATGGGGGCTTGTTGGCCCCAAGTCCCTGGGAGGGCTCGGCAGTGGTGGACAGCCCGGGCAGGCCTCAATGTGCCCACTCTGAAAAGGTGTGGCTCCAGCTCCAGAAGAAATTTTAAAAAAAATTGGAGCCAAAATGGCTCCAATTTAGTGCGCATGCGCATAAACTCAATCTGACACATGCGCAATGCGTCAGATTGAGTTTCTGTGCATGCACACTAAATTGGAGCAATTTTGGCTCCATTTTTTTTTAAAAAAATTCTTTCAGTGAGGCGTCTGGAACCGGACGCCTTAAAAATGGGCTACCCTCTCGGAGAACCCTCCGAGATGGTTCCTACCAGTTCCGGGGAACCGGATGGAACCGGGGTCATCCCATCACTGATTCTAAGACACTAGAAGAACTGCAGCTGTGCTGCCTGCTTCAACTGCACCTTCTGTTGATCTTTCCCACTTCAGGACCTTTACCCACAATTGCTTTGTCAGCAGGACTGTAGATCAGGGATCCTCAACCTACAGCCTGTAGGCCGGATCTGGCCAGGGCCACCAAATCATACAGCATTCACCCTCACTCCAGTCCCTGCTGCCTCAATCCTTGTCTCCTCCGCTAGGCTTGGTGTGTCCCTAATGGTGCTCTGTAGCAGGGCGGGTGTTGTAAGGCTTACAACATTCACCCTGCTATAGAGTGCTGCTAGGGACATGCCAAGCCAAGTGGAGGAGACAAGGACTGAGGTGGTTGCAGAGGCGGCCACAGGGGCTTTTCTGGCAGCTGCGGGGGCATTTCTTTCTCCTATGCGACACAGCTCCTCCAGGCCAGCAAGCAGGGGGATTGTTTGTGTGTGTGTGTGTGTGTGGTGGTTTGGGGTGTGTGGTGGGCTTGGGGCGGTGGTGACACCAGACCACCAGTCTGGCCCCTCTACAGTCTGAGGGAGCATGACCCGGACCCCAACTTTAAAAGGTTGAGGACTCCAGCTGTAGACCAAAGAAAGAAGAAGGCAACAGGCAAAGACCACCACAGAACTTGCTCCAGATAGACTATCCTTCTCTGGCTTTGTTCATTAAAAAATTCAAATCTGGAAAAAGAATCTTTATGTAACTCGAAGCAAACCCATAGGAAACCATGTAAATTGGGACATGGTTTCAGCACAAATACATTATGTAAGCCGGATTTTATGTAACTCGAGGCATATGTAAGTCGGGTTTTTACTGTATTATACTAAGCATTACGTTTTAATAATGTATTTTGTGTTATTAATAAAAGAAGCAGACCTTGTGCAAACTACCTTTTTGGCTTATACTTATGAGAATCCACACATACACAGAGAAGGTTACTGTTGTGACCTGGGGTCCTGGGTGCGAGGAGGAGGAGGAGGAGGATTTTCAACCGACCCTGCTGCCAGCTCCAACTTGGAATCTGAGCCTGAGGAGGACTCCTTGCCAGTCCCCCAGGCCATGGTCGGCTCAGACCAGGAGGCCGAATCGGAGGACATGGTCATGGCACCGACCTCGCAGCCAGCTGTCACTTCAGAACCTGCCCAGCAGGGCCAAGCCAGGCCAGAGGATCAGAGTTTGACAGTTAGGCCAGATGTGAGCAGGCAGGCTACTCAGGAGCAGGCCAGCACGCTGACTCATTACAGGGTTTCATTGAGGCATCAGATGCAGCTGAGAAGGAGGCGGGCCAGGGCACACCTCCTGAACAGACCCTCACCTTGTTGGGCCAATTTGTCAGTTTGGTTAACCCGACACTGTGCTCTCGGTTTCCTGACCTTGATTCCCTGGATTCTGAACATGGGACTGTGACCTTGACCACCCTCTTAGATGACCCCTGCACCTCTAGTATGACTCCACTGGCTCTTGACCTCTGGACTGGCAACAAAGACTCTGCTCTGCTCCTTCTGAAACCTGAAGTCAGGAGAAGCTCCCCTTCCCCCATTGCAGCTCTAACCAGCTATAGAGCTCTGCTGGTGCCAGGCTCTGACAGTTACATAATTGTATGGATCAAAGGATGGGATTTTGCTGCTCTCACTAGTGGTGGCCTCTCTCCAGCAGGCCTCTAATGACACTTGATTTGCCACATATTTCAAAATCACAAGTCCAAGTGGAGCCCCCACCCCCACCCCACTCCAATTTGAGGCCATTCTAGGATCACTGTAAAGAAAAGCCAAAACTTATTGCTTCTTCCTCCTCCTTCAACATTACTCACATCTTGGAGATGTTCTATCTGCTCTTCCAGTTTTCTGCACCTTAGTTCCATCTCACCCAGTTGATCTTGCAGCAAATGGATTGTATCAGTTAAGTTATGGTTCTGTCTCTTGCTATCTGACATGGCTTGCCGCACAGAGTCTAGGCGATCCTGGGAAAAGATCAAATCAGAATTCTGCATAGTCACTTGGTTGCATAAATATAAAGATTTTGTGCAAAATAATAGGCTGTGTAGAAGCCTTTGGAGATCTACATCAAATGATGCAGAAGCTTTATACAGACCCCAACAGGTTGCATTTGCAGCCTCTGTTCTGCACAAGACTATTTCAGCAATTCATGTACTAAATCAGGGGTTCTCAACCTTTTTAATCCACGGGCTGGACCACTCCCCTCAGACAGCTGAGCAGGCTGGGCTGGTGGTCGCCCCCCCCCCCGGCTGTAAACACTGCTGTAAAATGTATCTGCAGCTGTTGTAAACATGTCCACTTCCAGTGGCAGCGGTGCAGGCTACATGAAATGGTGCCACAGGCCATAGATTGAGAACCCCTATACTAAATGATTGAGATAGAAAGATAGTGTCTTGATACAAAGAGACAGTGGCTGAACATTTATAATAGTGTGATAAGATGGGGGTTTGTTTCCACAGTTTCATGTGGTGTTGAAGTGGGCTGGTTCACTCCTTTCCCCAGTGACCACACGAAGTACTGGCAATTGTGAACCAGCTCATCCCTTATCTAAGCCTACCCACGCTTTATAGGTCCTTGTCAGGGCCACTGTTTTTTTTTTTTTTGGAATGAGTAGAATCACTCCATTTTGGTTCTGTTCCAGCATGTGTGATCTCTGAAACAAACCAAAGTGGATGGCTTTAAGCTGTCACTTAAGCTGTCATTTCATAATACAGTACTGTACTGGGAATTTGAAAGCTTCCTCCAAATTCAATGTGGAGGGAAAGAGAAAAGATGCAAAGATGTCCCCACTCAAAGCTATTATAAAAAAACCTGTGCTGATTTGCTCAGCAAACCAATGAAGTTCCATGGCCGTAAAATGTTTTTTTTTTTTAAATTGAAAGCTTCCTTCTTCCCCACAGAAGGGGGGTGGGTGGAAGTAGAATCTTTTGTTATTACAGTAGAAGTTCATATGACGATTTTAATCTGTTCCACGGAGCTCAATGCTATGTGGTTTTTGTCATTGTACGATCTTCCCTATGGGAAAATCTGTACAATTTTCCCTATGGGAAAAACTGTACAACAATGTTTGGTGCTAAGCGGTTTTTCCCATTGGAAAATCGTTGTACGGATTTTCCTCTAGGAACAATCACTATGCGGAATGCCTTTCCCCCCTCTAAGCCTCATCGCTTTGTGATTTCACTGCTGTATGGGGTGATCGCTATACGGAGTTCTGCTGTATTTGTTTCTTCTTTCCCTTTCAAGAAAGAAAGAGCCAAATAGGGTCCCTTGAGGTGCAGTGTGGTTTCTTGCACCAAAACCACCAGATTCTTGCATATGGATGCAAGGATTGCCTTAAATGACTTATTGAACCTCAAGCAACTTGGTTCAGGATAATCAAGCTTAGGACAATTTGTCAGGCTAGCCATACAGCAAGTATCACTACCTGAAGCAGCCGACGGTCTTGCTCTGCAGCAGTCAGAGCTTTCTGGAGCTGTGAGATATTCTCCTTCAGAGAAGAGGAGCCAGCAGTAGCATCAGATAGGGCTTGAGACAGGCTCTGCACCTGGTCTTTTAGGTGGCTTTCTGTGCCCTCTGTCCTGGCTAGTGAGTGGCTCAGGTGATCAAGCTCCTGCTGCAACAGGACTGTTTTGCTCTCTCTGTCTCCCAGCTGGTAGCGAAGCTCCCGAATTTGCTCCTGTAGGGACTGGATCTCTGCATCCCTCTCAGTCAGGCTGAGCTGGGTCTGCTGCTGCTCTACTTCCGCAGCTCTTTGGTTCAGTTCCAGCTGGGCAGTGCGACCTTCCATGATCTCCAGCGTTTCCTTCAGCTTCTTCTTCTCTGCCTCCAGCTTAGCTTCCTTAGCTTTCAAGTTATTGACTTTCTCCTAAAATGGAAAAGAAGAATCTCGACACTGCATCGTGCTCTACTTTGGATCTGTTTTTTCTCTCTCACAGACTTCTTTTTTAAAATATGGATTTTTGAATTATAAAATTCATTATTGGAGGGAAAGGGGGGGGGAAGGGAAGTACACAGGCTATGATAATAACATAAGCAGATCATAAGCCCACAAAAAGATTTGCTTGTAGTAGGCTTTGGTAGACTAGGCATTTACGGTAGATCTCTTGACCACTGAAGAATGGACAATAAGTACAGTATTTATCTTTGCAAACTTAGAGTATGAGTTTTTACTTATTGTGAAATTTGCATGATCCAGTCACATGGATAGTAAGGTGAACTCCAAATCATGGGAATGTAGATTTAAAACACATCTATTTCTACAAATACTAAATTTGTAGAAATGTATGTATTTTGTCTATTTCAAAATTCACATATATGCACTTTATTTTTTACAAAATTAATGTGCAGTGATGCATCCAACCAGACAGTGGGCAAAGCAGCAGAGTATGCTTGGGAAGGTACTGGAAGAATTTGTTTTGCAGATTAGACCTCCCTCAATTACTAGTCTAATACAGAAGTTAGCAATTTTTGGCAGTTCCACCCATTTTTGTTTCTCCAAGAGATCATATTTTTGTTGTCGTTAAAACATTGGGAATCACACTCCAAGTTAACAATTCTCTTACAAACCAAGATCCACAACCCCCATGTGCCTTATTTTGTTTAAAATAAACGAGGGAAAAAGGATTTAAATACATGCAGTGGCCTTTGCAGGCCTTTTTGGTTTATTATTATTATTATTATTATTATTATTATTATTATTATTATTATTATTATTATTATTATTATTATTATTATTATTATTATTATTATTATTAGGATTTGTATGCCGCTCTATTCGCTGAAGTGACTCAGAGCAGCTAACAACATAGATAACAATACAGTTTTACAATCTCAAACAACATAACATAAATATGGCATATAATGCAACATAATACAATCAATAAATCTGACCATGCAATACATCAGTAAAATAATACCATTTACATAATTAATACAATTTACATAAAAACACACATAATAATTAAATAACATAACAATTAAAAAAAAGACTTTCACCCTTCATACTCCTCCTCCCTCCAACATGTTGTGCAATCTATATAATACAGTAACAAATATCAACAATACATAAATAATGATACAGTATCATAATAAAGACAATATATACAATATACATCATAAGAGTATAAAAGAGAATATCAAAGCATTAGTTGTTTATTCCAGTCTGGCAACATTGGGGACGGCGGGAGCAAAGTTTTGTGCCTCCCGGCCTCCCTGCACAGTTGTGGCCCATTGACTTGGCCCGAACACCAGGTGAGAAAGTCCGGTGTCATTGGAGGTGGTGGGAGCAAGGTTTTGTGCCTCCTGGCTGCCCCACACAGCTGTGGCCCGTTGCCTCGGCCGAGCCACTATTTTCTATGAATTTCCTTTTGTTATGTGATTTTTATGTTAACTGAGCCGTTTGTTAACTGAGGTTGCACTGTACTTTTGAAATATTATGACATTTGTGACCAAAGAAAAATAAGAAGTACAGTGGTGTGAAATAAATGGTTGGAATCCATCCTTAAATAATTCACAGTAGTTTCACCAGATATGATTTAGGTTTATTATTAACTAATCTGAACACATGAAGTCTGGGGCAAAAATAGAACTAAAATAACTCTGGGTTTGTCAATGCATTGTGTGACTATCATGAGCAAATAAGAGTAAGAGAACTCTTTGTTGTAAAAAACAAATCATCCTGAAGAAGTCTGTAAATGGTGAAAATATTACTTCTTTTCAACAAATGGTTCAGAAAATGAATGCATATATTTCTAGGCTTTCCAGTATTTTCCAATTAGACATACAGTACTACCCAGGCACTTACTAAAAATGCTGTTTGATTAGAAAATTATCATGATAACTTTATCTGGCTCTAGTCAGCCAAGCGAATCAGACAGTACGAGATATGCAATAATAAAAGATACAAAACCCATAGAATTCTTATCAGCAAAAATGAGATTAGGGAATGTCTTTCCCCTGGGAGCTTTGGCAATGAGTAGTAAATGCTGGATAATGAATTTAAAATAAAGCATTTAAAATAGAAGATTAAAGGAAATTTAGTGCTTATAATTTTAAATACAGTATATGATATAGATTAGAACATGGAAAATGTTGATGATATGAACAATAGGGTCCTGGTTACATGCATGTATTTTGGAATTATGAGAAAAGTATTCTATTTGATACTGAGCAAAGAACTGGTTATACACTACCAATTGTTCCCTTGATATGTTTAGCTAAACTATCTGAAAGAATCTTTATAAAGTAATGATACACAGCTGACTATTTTATTTAGTGCTGCAAAAATCTGTAGAGTTTTGTGCAGGGAGAGATATGATTTGGCTCCTTTTATCAGATTGTTTTTAAAAAAGAATTTGAAGTATTTCAATTACCATGACATTAATTTAGTGTCTGGACTCCAATGGAAAAATTATGCCAGCCTAAATCTGTCATCGGCACATTTCAGCTGCAAATTGTTGCTGCCATCTCCAGAGGTTTGGGGAGGTGGGTGGTCTCTGGATCCTGCTTCTTCCTCTCTCAAATTTTCTGTAATCGGAAATGGACTTTTGGACACTTTCAGTTTCATGCAATGTTTCCGTTGCCAGGGAATCACTCAACCTGATTAAGGGTTTGTTGCTGTTTTCACTTTTGGTTTGCTTTTAAATTAGCGATCATATCTAAGAACTAGAGAGTATGATGATGGTAGGATATGTTCTCAATACTAAAAATACAATTGTCCATAGGCAGAAAGGAAAGCTAGCCATCAATACTTTATCCTGGTTTATTGTTCTTCAACTAACATGGCTCTATGCCTGGCACACTTCATGCACCTTCAGTTTCTATTTTTCAGACAAAAGGATCACTTACCACATTGTCAAGTTCACACTGAAAATTACAAAACCATTGATCTTGGGATTACATGCCCTACAAGGCATATTTGAAAATCGGAGAAGAATGAAAGAGCAAGAGAAAAAGATGGAGAGATGACATCAGAGAAATATTACAAGAACACCAAATAATGTCCATACAGTCCACTAGAAGTGCTAGAACAAGAACCTTGCATCTCCCTCAACATCCAAAGAGGTAAAAGAGGAAGTAAAAAAAGAAGAGAAGATTGACATGGAAACTTACCACTTCACAGCCTCATGCTAGCATTAAAGAAATGAAAAGCATTAGTGGAGACAGAAGACAGTGAAGCTACACTCAAACAGTTCATGTCAGTGTAACCAGTAGTAATACAATTAAATTATTAGTAAGAGTGACAAGTGGAATAAGCTATAGGACAAAACCTCTTGATGAGACAACTCCATCAACCAGTGATTCTACCCTTGGTAGAACCCCCTAACTTTAATCTGTGTGCACCTCTTTTTTTAAGGAACAAAGGTGGCTATTTTTTGTGTGTATTAATATGGGGATTTTCAGACAGACATATTCCAGTACCAACAGTCATAAAGGACAGTGAAACAATTACTGTATATCCCTTTTCCTCAACACACTTTTCCTGGTAAAACAATAGATAGAAGTGGTGGGAAAATAAAAATACAAAACAAAATGAAAATGGCTTCGCCACGGTCCCTTGTAAAATTTCATGAATGAGATAAGGAGATTGCATAATAAAAGCTTAATCTGGAAGCATACCTAATTGTGTGAATGTCAGATTTGCTACACAAAATGGCAACCTGAACTTCAAAATAGAAATGAAATAAATTGTGGTCCTTATTATTAATATCAGGGCAAACTAAAGTAAGTGGGCTACAATGGTAGCCCTTAAATCCACTGGGGATAAGAGTATTCTCCCCACTTCTAGTAATATGGTGAAAAAGTCACTATTGGTTTCTTTTAAAGCAAATTGCATGTTATTTTTCAAGTTACACTAGCAGAAGGAATCCTCCAGCTCAGCTCTTTACAAACACTCTTTATCTTTTACAAATACTTTAGCCCTAATGGCCATCATGTAGTGTAAAAGAAATAGCTCCAACCCAAATCCAATTAATTCCTTTTTATTCCTTTATGGACGAGCACTTTTCAAAAGAAAGTCCTATTGAGATTAACAAAATGTACTTCTGACAGTTTTGATTTATGATGACCATTTCCAGGATGTTTTAGTGTACTCAGAATTAGTTTACCAGTGTTTTCTTCTGGGGATGCTCTGGAACTGTGAAGTTTGCCACTTTAAAAAAGTGTACACTTAAAATATACAGTGTAAATGGGGAAAATATATGTTGTGTTGTGTTTGATACATGGGCAATAATCGCAAGCCAATGGGTAGTTGTTCTAGGGAAAAGGTGGTGAACCTATGGCATGTGTTCCAGAGGGGTCACTCCCAGCCCTCTCTGTTGGCACACGCAGCTGTTGCCCCAGCACAAAGTTCTACCCGCCCTTCTGCTTACAAGCCTGATGGGAGCACTTTCTCCTTCCCCCCAGCACAGAGTTCTCCCCACCCCTCTGTTTGGGCACTCAGTCTCTAAAAGGTTCACCATCACTGTCCTAGGGTATGTTCCATGGCAAAGCTGGCTTTCCTGTCATGTGGCTTTATTTGTGCTCACCTGTAATTCTCTGTTCTTTTCCTGATAAATGTTCAAATTGTGCTCTAGGGTGGCCACCTGTTCTGCAAATACCTGTCGCTCCCTCTCTGCTTTGCGAATGGTCTCCTCTTGCATCATCAGTGCTGCTTGTGCACTGCTCAGGCGGCCATCTGTTCCCCGTTTGCCTAGAGGTGAAAAGAAAGTGGTATTATTTAAAAGAAATTATTACTGTAAATTTCTATGTGTGCTGGAGTGCAGAGAGGTTGTCCAGAAGAAGCATCTGTGTAGTTGTTGTTGGTAGGCAATTGCATTGTTCTATCTGTTTTACTTTCTTAAATTCATGTTTCAGGACTACTAAATTAAGCTCACTAAAAAAAAAAAAAAACCCTTATAGAAAATCATTTGTTAGAAAGGAGAAAGCTATCAAAGACCTGAAACTTCATGAAGGATATATCTGTCCAAAGGTATGATACCTGAAATTTTGAATAAAGCATTATAATTAATCAAAACGTTTATTAAATCACAACACTCACACACACATGGAAAATAAGGAGAAGCCAAAAGTTAAAATCATACGATTGGAATGCTCTCCAGAAGGAAAGGGGGATTACCCGATAGTCAATAGACTCTGGCAAGGAATGTAAACATGTCCCTGATTGCCTCCATTGTTCTTAAAACTGGTTTGCCGGGTGTTCTGATAAGCAGAAATTCCTTTTTTTTTATTCCTTCACAAAGGAAGCTGAATGACTCATATCTCTGGTTTGATCAAAGTTCAATTCAACATTTTTAGAACACTGACCCGAGCACAATCATAGCTTAAAGAGGGAAATCAACATTCTGTGGGGAACAACCATACAACCCCAAAGTTGATAAAGGGGGGGAAGCAAGCGAAGTAAACAAAGGCTAAATTGTTGGTTTCCCTCATCCAGAGATCTCCATTTAATTAAACAAACAAGACATAATGATTCTAATTCCTTTCTTTGTGTTTCTACTTAAGAGTGACTCAAACGCTGTGATTCATTCATGTCCGGAACATTAACCCACGTTGGAACTGCAATTTCCCGCCTCAAAGCACCATTGGCTGTCAATACTGCTAGATCGTCTCCCATTGGAGAAGACGTACCAGCCTCTGTTTCATTCAGCAGAGAACAAAGAGATATTCCTGTCAACCACAAATATGCTCCTTTGACCTAATGTAAACTCTCTATAACCGGTTTTTTCAGCAATAGCTGTAATCTGCCGCTTTTGTGTAACTAAAGTTTCTGACCTCAGAGCTGCCTTTGTTTTATGTTTGCATGTAATTAAAATATGTTAATTGCCTTTCCTCCTTCCCGGTTTCAGCCCCCTCCCCTTGCATGCAGAGTTAGTTTAGATAGAATAGTTAAATACCCCTTCCAGGTGGGTGGGGGCCATCTTCTGTTCACCAAATTTTGTGAGCAGGGATCACGAGGGGGTCTTTTCCTCAGAACGGTTGCGGGAAGGTTAGCTATTTAGAATTATAGGTCTGGCCAGACTATATGCCTGAATAGGCTTCCCTTTGCTTTTGCTCCCAATAAACCATATTTTGTTTTGACTGAAAAACCTGCCTCATTGTAAGTTCTTGGGTCTTTCTAGTACCTCTGCCAGAGAGTGAATCCAATCACCCAGAATTGGGTAACAGGTAGATCAGAGATTCCCTCTTGGAAATGATAGTGAGCTGATATCCTACTTGTATTTTTTTCTAACTCCCTTGATATCTACTTATGTTAAGGAAACTTAGAGGGTAATCAGATGAATGTATAGCTTGCTATTTGGTCCAGTTCTGGTGCACCCTATTTTACAGTGACTACATGTGTTTTAAGCAAGAGTAATCTAACCTGCCCCTTTTGTGAACTGCTCCACAAATTTCTGGTACAGTGCTAAGGCTGCAGTTTATTTAGCATGTTGGGAGATACTCAGATCATCTATTTTTACAGTCTGTGTGGTTGCTTAGTTTGCTCCCAAACAGAACTTTAGGTGACATTCTCTTTGGTAACAAACCTGTGATATCTGCAGTAGGTTGTGGCAATAGAAAATACAGTGAAGAAAACCTCTCTTCTATTTTGCTTTTTATTTTGTTTTGTTTACTCTCTGATATCCTCCACAGACTAACATGGCTACCATTTCTATTTTCTTTTCCCCACAATTTTAAATATTCTTTTAAGTGACACAGTGATGTTTCAGATATAAGGGAGTATCCAAGCTAGGTTGATATATTGCAGTAGCACTATACCACTTACTAAATCAGGGATTCCCAAACTAAAGCCTGGGGGCCAGATCCAGTCCATGGCACCATTTCATGTGGCCCTCCCACTCCTCCAAGGGCATTTGAGAAACAAAATGGATGCTCAAAGCTATTGGGACAAAATGGCCACCCCCATTGTGCAGGCAGGGCAAAATGGCCATCTGGCCCTCAAAGCTGACTGAGAGAACATGACCAGAACATGACCTTGGCTTGAACAGGTTGGGAACCCCTGTATTAAATTAAACTAAATTGAATAGCAGCAGCAACAAAAGGAGGGGAAGGCGTGAGAGGGAAATGGATTGCACTACTCTCCTCTGGCTGCTTCTCCACTTAAAATGGCAGCTGCTCAAATCTGCCTTTCACTTTTAAAAGATCTTCCTCCAGTTTTATTTTTACTGTGCCAACGAAGAAGCAAATGACCCTATTAGTAAGGAAGATGGGAGGAACATTTTAAAAAAGTATAGAAGATACAATGGGGCAGAGGTGGTGGAATAAAGAAACATAGGAAAAGGAGAACATACCTTCCTCGCACTCTGCTAAAAACTTTTGGAGCTGCAGGATACGACTCTTTGTCCGGTCATGATCAGATTCCATCTCATTCATCTTATGGCTCATATTCATCAATTGAATTCTTAGATCATCCTAGGAAGAAGAAATACACACACATTCATGTTATCTTTCATTTCTCACAAGGGGAGACATAGTTAAGGTAGCATGTAACTCTTTTGAAAAAGCACTTGCAGTTTATCCTATCAGCATCACAGAATTCAGAAGGCAACTTAACAATATACTGTACAGTAACACCTCGGATAACGATAAAGACTTGGTTCCACAAGTCTTGGTGTTATCTGATTTTTAGTGTTATCTGATCCATGTGAAAATCCTATGGGATGGATCGGATAACGTTAAAGCTCCATAGAGATACATTGTAACCGCACAGGCTTTAGCGGTTGTTATCCGATCCATCCCATAGGACCTTAAAGTTATTCGATCCAATTCTCCTCCCCAGATTACTTAACGTTATGCGATTTTAGCGTTATCCGAGGTAAACGTTATCCGAGGTATTACTGTACCTCTAAAAATAACTACACAGTGCCTCATGATAAAGCTAAATTCAAGAAATATGAAAAATCAACATCATAAAAAGAAAGTCAATCTCTGAAACTATTTTTCTGTAGGGAGGGTTTTTAAGAGTATCATGAGGTCCCATGCTCAACACAACCAATCTGATTTGAGAAAAAGAAGTAATTCAGAGCAAGACATAATTCACTGCATTTACACTCAGTTTCAGGTGATTCAGGACTGGTCCTTTCCCTCACCATTTCCCCGTCTTTCCACCCTTGAATACTACAATTCCTTCAATTTTCTTTTATGCCTCATTTGCACACAAAGATGTGTGATTCCCTTTCTAAAATTGTAATTAAAATCACACAGCTAAAGATGTGCATTAGAGCAGGAATTCTCAACCTTTAAAGTTAGGGGCTAGGTTACGTTCCCTCAGACAGCTTCGGGGGCCGGATTACCATTTTGCCCTTCCTCCACCACATAGCAGTTCTGGGAGTGGTTGAGGATGTGGGGGGGGGGGCACATGAAATGGTGCTGTAGGCTACTTTCTCCGGTTGATTGCCAACATGTAGTGCCACCTTCAGAGAATGACAGTATGAAGAAGAAACTCTTTTCTACACATGGGGCTTTAATATGAGGCTGGAACTTTAATTTGCCAGATTCCCTTTCCAATCATGTGAAGAACCTTGACAAGTAGCAGATGCTTTCATTTTCAAATAAGGGGTGGGTGGGTTTGAATGTTCTGAGGAGGTCTTTTCTAAATGGCTGTATAGCAGGGGTGGCCAACTTAATTAGACCCAAGATCTACTGGCAAGGCAAAAGAACAAACTTGCTCCCCCCCAGCTCGCCGCTGCCACCGCCGCCGCCACCGCCGCCCCCGCCCCCCACAGGACCCAGGCAGAAGACGGCCCTTTTGCTGACGAGCGCCCCGCCCAGCCACCCAGCTAGCCGTCAGGGGCTCTCCGCCACCTACCCCTGACGAGTACCACGCACGCGCGCTGCTCACCTCCTCCTGCCCAGCCACCCAGCTAGCCATCAGGGGCTCTCCGCCACCTACCCCTGACAAGCACCACGCGCACGCGCTGCTCACCTCCTCCCACCCAGCCACCCAGCTAGCCGTCAGGGGCTCTCCGCCACCTACCCCTAACGAGCACTGCGTGCACGCACGCACTGCTCACCTCCGCCCGCCCACCCAGCTAGCCGTCTGATGGCTAGCTGGGTGGGTGGCTGGGTGGGAGGAGGTGAGCAGCGCGCGTGCGCACGCAGGGCGCTCGTCAGGGGTAGGTGGCGGAGAGCCCCTGACGGCTAGCTGGGTGGGTGGGCAGGCGGAGGTGAGCAGCGCACGCACGCGGGGTGCTCGTCAGCAAAAGGGCCGCCTTCTGCCTGGGTCCTGTGGGGGGGTGGGGGTGGCGGCAGCGGCAGCGGTGGCAGCGGCGAGCTGGGGGGAGCGAGTTTGTTCTTTTGCCTTGCCATGATCTACTGGACTAATAGTCGCGATCGACCGGTCAATCGCGATCGACCGGTGGCCACCCCTGCTGTATAGCCTATCATAGCTCCAGCCTAAAATAATAATAATCATAATCCTCAGATGTTTCAGTTGGTGACATACTTAGAAATCTCTGCTAGACGGCTCTAATACATCCCTTGCACTACAACTATAGAGCTTGGTAGCAAAGAATTGTATGTACTTAACCAAACTGGAATAAAAGGATTAATTAGCATGGAGCAATAGCAGTTAATATGGTATCAAACTGCTGCAACTGTGTGATATCTACAACACTTCCACAAAAATGTGCCACTGACCACATCCTAGAGCAGTAATGGTGAACCTTGGCACTCCAGCTGTTCTTGGACTTCAATTCCCAGAAGTCCAAGTCTCTGTGAATCCACACTAATGGGTTTACTTGGACTTCTGGGAATTGAAGTCCAATAACACCTAGAGTGCCAAGGTTCGCTATCACGGTCCTAAAGGGTCAAACTACACAACATATTTACACAAGGTAAGAAGCTAATAGCTTGTTTGCCCTCCAGGGACAAAAATCCTCCAAAACACTGTGCCTGAGTACTCAACTTTCAAATGATTACCAAGTTGGTTTGCAATGTGTGGAGCTCAGAAAAGCTTATACAGTACTAGGACAGTGAGGTGAACCTTGGCACTCAAGGTGTTCTTAGACTTCAACCAGAAGCCCAAGTCAGCATTCCTGCTGATCAGGGTTTCTGGGAACTGAAGTTCCAGAACACATGGAGTACCAAGGTTAGCCATCACTGTACTAGGATAAACAGAGATATTTCAGACTCTTAAGACCAGGGGTTCCCAACCTAAGGCCCATGGACTGGATCTGGCCCATAGTGCCATGTGGCCCCCCTCCAAGAGCATTAGAGAAACAAAATGGCCACCCCCTTTGAAGCTGTTGGGACAAAATGCCCCCCCACCCCTTGTGCAGGCAGGGCAAAATGGCTATCTGGCCCTCCAAGCTGACTGAGACAATGTGACCCAGCCCCCAGCTTGAAAAGGTTGGGAACCCCTGTTTTAAGACAGTCTCTGTTCTATACAGTTCCATCCAGAGTTGTGGTGTCCAAAAGTACTGTAGTCAGATTCAGTGTCTCAGTGTAGTATTTCACACAGCCGTGTCATTTGTAGTCCAATTGATATGAATCATAGGGCTGCAGCCAGGATTCTATATGTCATGTATATTAGCAGACTGGGGTTTGAGGGTAAGCACCACCCTGGCCACCCCCTGGCTACAGCCCTGATGAAGCAAAATTTACTAGTTCTGGGGGGCAGCAAACTTGGCTCTCCAGATGTTCTTGGACTTCAATTCCCAGAAGTCGTGATCAGCAGGAGAGCCAACTTGGGCTTCTTGTAATTCAAGTCCAAGAACACCTGGAGAGCCAAGTTTGTTGACCCCTGCAACTAGTCCAACAATATGGGCTTCTTTAGCACAAAAGTAGCAGAGAGACTCAGGTGATAACCACAGGTATAGCTATCGCTTGGAAGAGGTTTTTTTTTAAACTTCAATTGTCAGAATGACCAACTTAATCCCAAAAGACATGCTGGCTAGGGATTCTGGGAGTTCAGTTTCATAAAAAGCAAACTTTTCAAGTTGAAGATAGAAATAGGTGCTCATAAGCATGTCTCAACCTTTATCTATGAAATGTGTGGCAGGCACAGTCTTAATTTACTAATTGCACTTTCCTTGAGAGGAGGAATTAAGCAAGTAATTATTCAAAATGGTCAGACTAACATGGCTACTATTCCAAAAAAGCTATTTTTATGTTTTCAGTGCATAAAAACTCATTTCCTTTTTGCTGTAATGTTATGTAGATTTTTCTGAAAGTAACAACAACTAAAAAAAATCTTCTAAGCAAAAATGATAAGAAGTGCATTGTTATGATTACAATGATTTGTAATTTTCAGTAAAGGTGAATAGTGTAAAGCTAGAAAAGTGTTAACTGAAACTTTGGGATCTTGTGGAACAAGATATGAATGCTTTAGATTTTATGCAAACCGAAAAGAATTAACTGATTTCTTCATTTGTTAGAAAGGCCACTGGATGATCTGATGCTATGATTATTATGACAGTCCATGTTTTTTAAATTATTCTAGTACAGTATAAATATTTATGCAATTTTACAAGAGGCATGCTTTTGAGCAATAAATAGCACATGACAGAGAAAGGCTAATCTGCTCTTGAATGTTGCTAAACATATGTCTTGGAGGCTAGCTTGAGGTCAAGCTAAGCAAGGTTGGCACATATGATCCTGCAAAACAGACCTAGGATAACTGTGGTTTTCAGTGCTGGGCAAATGAACCAACAGAGTAGCTTAAACTAAACAGACAATCCTTAGGTTAGCTCCATTTGAGATGGAATCTTATGTATCCTTTTTTGGCTCATGTTTAGAGAAACACAGAAGCATTCTCGGAAGAACAACATGTATTCGTGAGATCTAATGTTTTGTACTAAAACTAATTAAAATCTGTAGCTGTAATAAATCACATATTTCTGCACATATTTACTTAATTTGCATTATTTGCTTTAGTTAAAAATTGTTTGCAGATCTAATGCTTATGTTTTTGGCCTGGAAGAAAAACCACTGTAAACTTTGCAGAAAAATATCTGAAGTAGGAAGGAAAAGGGAAGCTACTACTGTCACAAGGAGAAACGTGGAACACTTCACTAGTACTGTATTAGATTTCACTTGGATATACCTGATATAATATTGATCAACTCTGTCTTATGCCAGTGTAAAAAATGTAAACCGAACTTGGAAGACTGAGCCCAATAGTGTTTTTCCTAAAACCACATAGTGACTCAATTGCTGATATATAATTTGAATATATTCCACACTGATTTAAGGCCACTTTAACTTTGAAAAACCTACCGATATGTGCCACTTTTGAAGCAGCATGGCAGCTGTCTCAGTCTGTTGGAGCAAAAACTGTAAAGACTTAAACCCAATTTTTAGTTCCAGCTAGAGTAGACACACTGATTAATTGAGAATCTGATAAGTCAAAATCACAGCTGCAGCTTTTCATTTTACAAAAACAAACGGAGAAACAAAGGATTTTAAAAATTAAAATAAAGTGATGCATAAAAGCCACAAAGATGATCAGGGGACTGGAAACCACACCCTATGAGGAAAGACTGAAAGAATGGGAATATTTAGCCTTGAGAAAAGATGGAAGAGGAATATGATAGCACTTTTCAAATATTGTACTTGAAAGATGGACATAAAGAGGAAGGGCAGGATCTGTTCTCAATCATTCCAGAATGTAGGACATGTAATAACGAGCTCAAGCTATAGGGAGCCAGATATAAGCTGAATAGCAGGAAAAGCTTCTTAACTATTAGAGAAGTATGACAATAGAACCATTGCTGAGCCTTCCAACGCTGGGGGAATTCAAGAGAAAATTGGACAACCATCTGTCAGATTGGCTTTGATTTGGATTCCTGCATTGAGTGGGGAGTTGAGCTTGATGGCCTCAGAGGCCCTTTCCAACTCAATGATCAATGATGATGTGGAACATGTAAAAAAAATTGCTTCTCCTGAGCATTTGTAGATTACACTGAAAGGTTGGTTCCTGTTTAGACAGGAGGCATATGCTGAATTGCACATTGCCCCACTGCATAGGAAATGACACTTTTTTGGCCTATCTAGGTGCAGCTACACAAGTAGTCTTATTTATTTATTCACATTTATACCTCATCTTTTTGGTGCAAGCACCACTGGGCAAGCACACATTAATTTCATTGATGCAATGAATCTATGCTATTGAAATTATCATGAGGACTTAACCCAAGGAGTCTTTTGTCATCTTCAAGACTATCTAGTTTTATCTGACATAATGTCCTGTGAACCGCAGCTCTCCTAAGCAGAAGTATGATGATGATGAAGTGGGCTGAAGTCTACAAAAGCTTATGCCAGATAAAACTAGTTAGTCTTTAAGGTGTCACATGACTCTTTATTATGTTGTAATTTACAGCACGATCATGTATATTCTTGAAGAATACTGCAGTTGCTTAGCATCCAAATGAGATGAATTTGGTGAATTTATACAGATACATGGTACCCAGATTTTGTTGTTGTTCAGTAGCACAGTCGATTCCGACCCTTTGCAACCCTATGGACCATTGTCCTCCAGGCACCTCTGTCCTCCACCATCCTCCTCAACACGCCCAGCTCTGTGCCCACTGCATCCACAATGCCATCTAGCCATCTCATTTTTGGCCACTCCCTTCTTCTTTTGCCCTCCACCTTTCCTAGCATCAAGGCCTTTTCAAGTGAATCCTCTCTTCTCATTTGATGTCCAAAGTACTTCAGCTTCATCTTTACTATTTGACCTTCTAAGGAGCAGTCAAGGTTGATTTCTTCTAAGACCGACCTATTTGTTCTCCTAGTTGTCCAGGGGACTCCCAAACCTTCCTCCAACACCACATCTCAAAAGCATCTATTCTTCTGCGCTCAGCTTTCCTAATGGTCTAGCTCTCACGACCATATATTGCCACTGGAAATACTACTGCTTTGACTATACGAATTTTTGTTTTCAATGTGATGTCTCTACTTTTCACTATGTTCCCCAGGTTTCTCATAGCTTGCCTCCCAAGAATCAGTCGCCTTTTTATTTCATGGCTGCAATCACCATCTGCAGTGATCTTGGATCCTAGGAAAGTAAAATCTGTCACTGCTTCTACTTCTTCCCCATCTATTATCTAGGGACTGATAGGGCCTGTTGCCATTATCTTGGTTTTCTTGATATTGAGTCTCAAGCCAGCTTTTGCACTCTCTTCTTTCAACCTAAACAGCAGCTTCTTTAGATCTTCCTCACTTTCTGCCATTAAGGTAGTGTCATCTCCGTATCTCAAGTTGTCGATGTTTCTCCCAGCAATTTTGATCCCAAATTCTGATTCCTCCAACATGCCCAGCATTATGTGCTCTGTGTATAAGTTGAATAAGCAGGGTGATAAAATGCAGCCTTGTCTTACTCCTTTTCCTATTCCAAACCACTCTGTCATTCCGTATTCTGTCCTAACTGTTGCTTCTTGACTCTTGTACAAATTTATCATACACTTTTGGCATTATTGGATAAGATCCAGAGAAGGTTAAATGGATTTTATATATATAGTGCTTAACAGACACCCAAGGACACATCCAGAAACTCTAATAATAAATTCTGGTAATACCCTTAAAAGTAATAAGACATTGAAAACAGCATGGCATGTTACTTTCAAAGAAGTGTCTTAAAAAGAAAGTGACTTGCGGAACTGGATCAGTGGTACAGGGTCATGCTGCAATGTGGAAGGCAAATGGAAGACTGCTGTATTATATTCTCAGGACAGTCTTCATGGCTGATCACCATGAGGATATCCAATATTCAGATTTGGATACGGCAAGAAGAAGTCTTAAGAAGTGGGCATTCCTAAGGAACTCAAACTATGATGAAATAAAATGAAAGCTTTTAATATCCTTTCTTAAATGTAGATAGAGCTTTAAAGGAGGAGGGTACAACTTTCCTGGTGTGTAGCAAAAAAAATTTGTGCACTGTAGGATGTCCCTACAACATGTGAGTGCTAATCAAATGGTAGCTAACCAGGCAGACTACAGAAAATAATATGATTGACTAATTATTCCCGATCAGTCATCTAAATAAGAAGGGAGTAGCATGAGCCTAATTGTCTTCTATGCTTATCTTGGGGTGGTCTAGGTTCCTATTATCTTATCTTATATACAAAGACTAATGTCCAGTGCAGCAACAAGGGTGAATATCTCAAAGACCTCTAGTCCATAAGCTATAAAGAATAGCATCACGACCTCATCTTTTGTTGAAAATCATGAGGACAGAATGATTCTGAAAAAAGGTATCTTCACCTACCCTCTCTCTTTGAGTGTCTCGCAGCTCTTGAAGAAAGTCCCTCAAAGCATCACGGACCACTTCTGGGTCAATTTCACTAGTAGTTTGCTCATTTCTGGAAGGAGAATGTTGGTGAAAAGGAGAACGCGAACGACTCCTCTCTGGAGACTCGGTTCGGGAGGCAGGGGTTTGTCGGCCACCGAGTCCTGTGGAAAAATGAAATCTAGAAGTGAATATAGACAGAAATCAGGATACATGCATTTTCTTTAACTATCCATCTGCTACTTGGCAACAGGACTTCCTCAGAAGCACGGCTTTGGCAGCCGGACTTTCCAATTAAGCCCATGTGTACCTTCCTATGGCCAATCACAAAACAAAATATGCTAAATGCAAGATGCAAAACTGAGGGGGGAAACATGTTATGAGAAACAGATGTCTGCTCCCACCTGGGGGAGTACCATGCTAAAAGTATTGTCTAATTTATACTTTAGAAGCCAAAGGTAAAGGCAATAGAGGTTTCTAGAGACCAGAGGGAAGGATTTCAGTGTGTTGTGTAAATTAATAAAAAGTGTTTTTTAAGGTTTTGAATATAAGAAACTCTCTTATTCCAAGTCATACTATTTGTCCACCTTTCCTAGTATTCTCTATCCTGATCAACAATGTCCCTCCACTGAACTGAGGGACCCTTCTTTGCTACCTGAGCCTTTTTAGCTGGATATGTCAGGCTGAACATCTAGTGTTAGAAACACACAAAGTTGCTTTCTGTGTTGAAAGGATTTTTGCTGGAAGAACTCTGCTCAAGGGATGCCCAAATGAGGCTCCTTTCATGTCCCCAAGATCTTTTCCCACCGAAGTGGTTCCTATTTATCTACTTGCAATTTCTTGCTTTCGAACTGCTAGGTTGACAGGAGATAGGACAGCTATTTTTTAGTGACAGTCCCCATTTATGAATGAGACCCAATGGATACATAGCAATTAGGTGCATAGCAGTTGCATAAGACAAGTAACACAGTGAGGGACAAAAACGTCACAGTCGGTACCTTGGAGGCTGTCATTGTCTTACCATGAGCAATCACACCCACAGGGCATTCCACAGCATTTGCTACATAATGAAAATGAAATCCTTGCTCAACAATGGACATATGCAATCACTTCATATAGAGCAGAGCATGGTTTCTGTAGGAAGAGACTTAACTCTAATACAAAGTTAGGCCAATGGTCTATTTATCTCTGTGTTAACGTTTAGTTAGCAGTGTCTTCCCTCAATCTCTGGAAGAGTTCTTCTCCATTCCCTGTTGCCGGATATTTTTATTTATTTATTTATTCAAACTTATTTATCACCCTCCTCACCGGAGTAACCCAGGGTGATTTTAGAACCTGGGAAGTCGCCGGGGGGAGGGGGGGGGTCCTTCTTCATGCTATGCCTTTGCTTGGATCCCTCTCCATATTTGCTCACCAAAGCCACTGCTTAAATGGTAGCAGATGACTTCCACTTCTGGAGGCAATCATACTTCCCACTGCCTTTGTTGAGGCTCATCTCCCTGCATCTAGTTCACTCCCATACAACAGCTGTACTGGTTGAACTGATAAGAGCTGAAGAAAACCAATTCTTTGGAGTCTTAACTCTCAGAATCTCCCATCAACCTAGCCACCGGATAGGATGGCTCGGAGATTCTTGGAAACAGCATCCAAAAGAACATTTTCAAGCTCTAGTAGACTTGTGTTTTCACTATGAGTGTGCTTCACTCCTGGGACCAGGGGATGATGGCTACTTCTCAGTTATTGCCATCATTGAAATCCAGTTCACAGTAGGAATAACAGACTGACCTTTTACTGGAGAAATGGCTCTTTGTGGAGAAGGACTCCTGCTGCCAAGTCCCAATGTGCGGCGCAAAGTAGAGTGCAGTGACACCAATTTCTGCTCAACTTCTCTCTTGGCTGCCTCAGCTTTGACCAACTCCATTTCTAAGCCATGGGCACGTCCCTCACAGGTACTAAGGCACATCTGGAGGGTCTCATTCATCCTGCTGGCTTCCTGCAGCTTCATCTCCAAGTTGTGGAGATCATCCTTCAACTTCTTTTCTCTCCCAAGGCTCCCAGCAAGGCTCTGAGTTAAATCCTGTTCCCGAAGGTGGGCTTCTGTTTCTGTAGTGGACAGCTTCTTCTGCAAGCGCAACACCTAGAAGAGAACAGGGTCTGCAGTCTACAGCAGTATATGCACACTTCCCTCCTCCAAATGAATGCTTGAAAAAGTTACTTTTTAGTCTACCTCTCCAAACATGCTGGCCATGCTAGCTGAAGAGTCTGGGAGTAACTTTTCTGAACTCTGCCTCCACTTCCCCAGGGACTCTGGTAACAGATTTCAGTGACATATGTCACTGAAGGCATAGCTTCAAGGGATGTCTAGGAAGATAGAGGCAAACATTGCTAGCTGATGGGGAAAAGGCAGGAGCAACTATTATCTCTCTTGGTGACAGAATTTGTGTTCCACACAGTGTGCCCTTCCTCCCCTAAGTCAGTGATGGCAAATCTTTTAGAGACCGAGTGCCCAAACTGCAACCAAAAACCCACTTATTTATCACAAAGTGTGAACACAGCAACAGGGGAGGAAGGAAACACTCCCATTGGGCTGCTGGGCAGAGGGAGAAAGTGCTCCCATTGGGTTGCTGGGCAAAGGGGTGAGGAGAACTCTGCGCTGGGATGACTGCATGGGTGCCCACAGAGAGGGCTTTGACTTTGAGTGCTACCTCTAGCACACGTGCCATACATTCACCATCACTGCCCTAAGTTATCCTGATGCTCCAAAGTCAGGTAAAGGAATGCTGCCTCTTCTCTAGTGTTAAAATTAGACTGCATTTTCAAATTTGTATCTGTTTTAACATTGTTGTGAGACAACTCATGTCTCAGTATGGAAGAAAGAAAGCAAAGATGTATAAACAAGCAAGCAAGTAAACAAACTCAAACCCCAATAAGCTTCTATAGATGGGGGAGTGAGTGCCATTTTGTCCATTGCCTCAGGCAGCAAAATGTCTTGGGTTGTGTTTGCACACTCCGTGTATCCATATCAGTGTTTCAGGTCTACTCCCCTATTACTACAGTGATGTATACTTAGAGCTAAATTAGAGGAGATGGTAGGATATCTGTGAATTTCTCAGTTGCTGTTTTTAGAGCAGCACAAGCAACTGCATGTATGAGAGAGAAATTGAGACTGATTGAGAGGAAGTGAGTGATAGATTCTGATTAGGAGTCTGTGGCATGGAAGACTGGGAGCTACATGATTCCCATCAAATCCAAGATTTTGCTTGCACTACCTTTAAAAAATAACCACCCCAACAGATCTAATTAGGGATCATCTTGCCTAATTGCCACATAAAATGCACATCTGTCTCACATGCCTACAAGTGTAAAATGGCTCATTGTTTCATAAAAGCTCCTGAAATATTTTCTATTATTAATGCTGAGTTAAATTTTGAAGAATAGCTGTTAACAATTCAACATCCATGTACCTCCAACCGACAGTTTTAACTCTTCTACTACCATCTCTGGTCCAAACCTGGGTGCCAAAGTCTTGCTGTTGCTATGTGCCATCAAGCTGCCTCCAATTTATGGTGATCCTAAGAATGAGCAATCTCCAAAACATCCTGTCCTCAAGAGCCCTGGTCAACTGTTGCAAACTTAAGTCTATGACTTCCTTCAGGAAATCAAGCCATCACATATGTGGTCTTCTTCTTTTCCTGTGCTTTCAACATTTCCCAGCATTACTGCATTTACTAGAAAATCTTGTCTTCTCATAATATGCCCAAAGTAGGGCAGGCTCAATTTCATCATTTTTGCTTCCAGAGATAGTTCAGACTTGATTTGCTCTAGGATCCACTTGTTCATCTTTTTGGCATCCAAAGTATCTGCAAAGCGCTCCTCCATATTTCAAACAAGTCAAGTTCAACTTTCACACCAATACATGGTGATTGAAAATACAAGAGTGTAGATGGGATCACTTGATCTCTAGTGATGCGTCTTTATGCCTGATGATGTTTTCTAATTTGCATTTCTTCATCTGGATCTCATTTGGCTTTCCATATGATATGTTCTGCATAGAGATTGAACAGATGAGGGAATAAAATACTCCCCTATCTGACACCTTTGCCTACAGATATTCTGTCTCTCCATAGTCTGTCCTAATGGTAGCTTCTTGCCCACAGTGCAAATTATGCAGCAGGACGGACAAGTGCAAGATACACTCCCTTCTTTCTGAACCCATAGTTTCTCATGATCCACACAACCAAAGGATTTGTTATAGACTAAAGTACAGATTGATCTTCTTTTGAAATTCTTTGGTGCACTCTAGTAGCTAGTAGATATTTGCAAGATGATCTTGAGTGCCTCTCTCTTTTTCGACTCCAGCTTGAATATCAGGCATTCTTTTCCCCATAGAAGGTTAAAGCCTTTGTTGCAACATCCTGAGCATCACTTTGTACACCAAAGTACACCAAAGTCTAGAGGCCACCAAATGTAGAGGTGAATCTACTGGTGAATATTAGGAGAATAAACAGCAACACCTCCCAGCCATATCCAGTCCTCCCTGTTATTTAGAAAATATATACACTCACTTTCGTTCAGGAAGGTCACATTCATCTCTTCCTGTGTGTGTGTGTGTGTGTGTGTGTGTGTGTGTGTGTGTGTGTGTACGCGTGCGTGCGTGCGTGCGTGCGTGGGGGCGCGCGCGCACGCACGCGCGCGTGTACATGCGCGCTTGTCCCCAATCCATTTATTTACTCCACAGCTCAGCTGAGGAGGAGGAAAGTAACATAGTCCCCCAACTATCAACATCGCTCTTGCTTTTTGCTCCTGCCTTTGCTTGGAAGACCCTGACTCTCCATCTGGGATACTTAAGATCTTGGACCTGCCTGTTGCTTCCTCCTTTGTCTCTGCTGACTTTCTCAGGGATACCTCCTTATGAGCAGATTCATGAGCTATTTCCAGTGCCATTGTCTTCTGTTTCAGGTCCAGGGCTTCTTTACTATACTGCTGCTCTTGCTTTTCTTCTTCCCGCAAACGATTCTGCAATTCACTGATTTCTCGGGCGCTCTTGCTGTTCTCACTCTCCAGGCCTTTCACCTACAAAGGAACATTTGGAACACATAGTATCCTCCAGGGCACACTCTGCTAATGAGCCCAACTCACATGTAGACCTCTTCTATATAAAACAGCTACTGCTATTAATTAGTAACTGCAGTGACTGAGTGTACACCATCCTTACTAATTTTTATCCAACAGAAAGCTACCAGACCCTACAATGTAATGATGAATATATAGTGGAACCCCGACATACAAATGGGTCTACTTACCAAAAATTTTACATACAAATCGAAATCCTGGCTAAAAAAATTCGACATACAAATTTATACAGGTACAGTAATAGGAAAAATTCGACATACAAAAATATATGGTGACATCTAGTGGCCTATTCTGGTAATCCAATGTGTTTTTGATATACAATTTTTTCGACATACAAATACAGTAATACCTCGCATAACATTTGCATCAGATAACGCTAAAACTGCATTAAAATCCTATGGGATGCATCGGATAACATTCACTAAAGCCTGTGCCAGTTACAATGTATCTCTATGGAGTTTTAACGTTATGCGATACATCCCATAGGATTTTAATGTTATCCGATGCATGCATAGGATAACATTAAAAATCGGATAATACTAAGACTTGTGGAACCAAGTTTTAGCATTATCCGGGGTTTTACTGTAACCTTATGGAATGTAAACAAAAATTATATGTAGAGGTTTTACTGTACTCTTATTTGCTGCATATATAATGAACAAAGGATGCCACCTCGTCTAGTAAGGGTATCAGGTATTAGGATGACCCAAATGGGGCAAAAGGTAGCATGAAGAGCCCTAGGAGAGCATTACACACCTAGAGATATTCAGCAAGAGAGGCATTGAGAACAGAAGTTGTAAGAGGTGGTTATATTCTTGGGGCTTTTTCAAAGGGACTTTAAGGATGAAGTTCAATAAAGGTATGATTGCACTGAAAAGCTGTATTGGCTCAATTAAAGTTTGATTTCCAGCTTAAACTACAACTGAAATTGTAATGAGCATGCACACTAGGCTTGCAGATTGAATCAGATGTTCACGCTGGTAATGTGACTGGCATTCCATTCCAATCCAACCAACAGCCCCCTTCCTTCCTGTGATCCCACCTCTGCCTGCCTTTTCTTCCTGCAATCCTACCTCTGCCAGTCCTTTCATGGCTCTCTGTGTTGTCCCCCAGTTTTTGAAAGATTTACATAGTGTTCTGGAAAAGGTGGCAGCCTCAGTTATTGAGAATCACTGCCCTTTAATAGTGCTTATATCCTCAGAATTGACCTAAGTAGAGACAAATGGGGGTGGGGGTGGGGGTCTGGGATGCAGCTACCTGTCTGCGCAATTCCTGTAGCTCCCTTCGGGCTTCCATGTGGGACTTTTCTACTTCCCGTAGATTTGCTCTGAGCTCTCCCAACTCTCCCTCCACTGCTGCCTTTGCTTCCTCCAGCACAGCAATCTTCTGCTCCTTTTCCTCCTTGGTCCTCTGTAAACTTCAGAAGATGCATGCTTTTTATACCATTTGCTATATCAGAACGCATTGCTTGCTGACATCTAGGTCAGCACCAAGTCTAGGATGTTTCTTCCCAGCCTGTCTTTATGCTACTGTCCAGTAGGGTTGCTAGGTCAACAGCACCCCTTCCTCTCACATGATGTTTCTATATGGTGTCATGGGGGTAGATTTTTCTTCTTGTTGTTCTGCTGTATCCGATTCTGAATATTGGCAATCATCATGGAGATCAGCCATGAAGACTGTCCTGCGAATATAATGCAGTGGACTTTCATCTGCCTTCTGCATTGCAGCGTGACACCCTTACTACTGATCCAGCTCCGCAAGTCACTTTCTGGTCCTGAGCCCTTTTGGCATGCAAAGTCCTCATCAGTCCCAGGCCAGGATTGATGAAGCTGCTGCCGTCCATAAAGATGGATTCAAGTGGGATTTAATCCACTTGGGGACCATCACTCTTCCCTGTGGGCTTCGCCAAGGCTGCTAGTCCTCAGGGTTGTCAGGTTAGTTAACTGACACTTGGTGTTGAGTCGCTGGCAGTACAGTCTCCTCCATTACCATAGTAGGATAACCTGACCAGACTTCTGAGGGTAGATAGCAATAGCAATTATACTTCAATACTGCCTCATAGTGCTTAGAGCACTCTCTGGCTGGTTCACAATTAGCTGGGTACTCTTTTTACCAACCTAGGAAGGATGGATGGCTGAGTCAACCTTGAATCACATCAGGATCGAACTCACAACATTTTGGCTGCTGTACAGCAGCTTAACCACTGTGCCACCAGGACACAAGGATAAATTTAAAAGGCAGTGAAGCATTTGCCTCTTAGAATCTGTTGGAAGGGATTTGCAAGTTAAAGGCGATGATGTTAAGTGGGAAACAAGTGTGTCACTTAAAAGAAAAGGAACACTGATTTCTGAACATAGAGCAAAAGTAAATTTCTGGGCAAACTTCAGTGTGTCAGGATGAACCCCCAAACCTTATGAGGGTTTCCAGGCCAGTAGCATCCTGAGATTTTAGGATAAAGCCTTGAACAAGCCATTAAATCTAAGCCTCAGTGCTGAAGGCTAAGAGCTAGGAAAACGTACTGTCCTCCTACCTGAGTCTCTCATTCTCTGCCTTCCTAACTGCTGCTCTGAGATCTGTGTTGGACTTTTGCAGTGCTTCCTTTTCTCTGCCTTCATCTGCCATGTCCCTGTGAATCTCCTGCAACTTCTTCTGTTGGTGATCACGGGCCTCTTCAGTCTCCTGCAGTCTATGGTGAAGCTCAACCAGTTCCTTGCGCTCTCCTGCAAGAGTCTCCTCTGTCAGCCGTAGTTTTGCTTTCAGCTGCTCTGCCTGTAAGAGAAAAGCATGCTGGGCTGAGCCAAGGATCCTAAACCTATCATAGGGTTTACTCAGAAATCAGCCCACTTATTTCAGTAGGATTTACTTCCCAGTATGAAATGTTTGAAGCTCACAGAAGTTAGTATTTAAGGTGTCATAACTTTTTTGTTGTTTTGTTTACTTCCAGTATGGATACGTTTGTGGCATTAGTGACTTCTTCTTTGCTGCTGCTGCTTCTTTGCTTCCTCTCTTACCACATCGAGTGTCAAGGGAAGCATTAGTGACAGACAATGAAACCAACACTGGTATAGTGTCTTGAAAGGTCCTGCAAGTGTTTGAGATATTGTTTTCAGTTCTTCTGTCACAATTTTTTTTACATGTTCTGATGATACTTGTCTGTATGAAGTGTGTTTCACTGATTTCCCAAAAAGTATCTGCTCTGCAGCAAATATGGTAACCTGTTACTGACACTATGAAAGCCTATGCTTATGTCAGGGATTCCCAACAGTAGCGTAGCATGGGGGGCTGGGGGCGGCCCGCCCCGGGCGGCACTTTTTGGGTATATGGGTGTTCTTGGACTACAATTCCCAGAACCCCTAGCAGGAGTGGGTGCCAGCATCCTAGGCCACTGCGAAGGGGTGGCTAATTTGGCTTAGGCCCCGAGCCGCTGAATCCCACGCAACACTACTGGTTCCCAACTTTTTAATGCTGTGTGCCAGACCATGATCCCTTGACAGCTGAGTGGGCTGGTCACATTCCACACACACCCGGCATAAACGCTGCTGTAAAACAAGTCTGAGGCTGTCTTAAATGTGTTTATTACAGCCATGGGTGCATTTGTGGCTGTTGTAAATGCATTTATGACAGCTGTAAATGCATCCACTTCTGCTTCTGATGTGGTGGCATTATAGGCCACGTGTAGTGGTGGGCTCACTTTTTTTTACTACCACTGTGGATGTGGTATGGTGGGCGTGGCCTGGGGAAAAGCCCTGCACCCAAATTAGGACTACTTTATTTCAAAACTTGGATGGGCGGGGCCAGTCAGATTTTCTGCTACCGATTCTGGCAAACTGGTGCGAACCTGCTGATTCCCACCACTGGCCACATGAATGAATGGATGGATGTTTATTAATTTATTAGTCTTATGACCTTATCAATAACAATAGGGTGGTGGTGGCTTAGAGGCTACGACGCTGAGCTTGGCAACGTTTGAAGGTTGGCGGTTTGAGGCCTGTGCGTTGTGCGCTGGAGTCTGTCTCAGCTCCTGCCAACCTAAGCACTGGCCACATGAAATGGTGCTGCAAGCCGGGTCTGGCCCATGGGCCATAGGTTGGGAACTCCTGGCTTATGCAGTCCAAGATCTATTAATTTAATAAGCAAAACCCTTTCTGCTAACTCCGATAGCAGCAAGACAAGACTTTTTGAGAGAAAGAAATATGGAAGGATGGACAACAGCAATTTCCATATCAACAGATTGGGAAAAATTTAAAGCTCAGGGAAAAGTTACTTTCTAGGCTACAAATTCCAGAAATCTCCTAGCTATGCTGTCTGAGGCATTCCAGCCCTTATGGTCAAAACAAGGAATGTTTGCATGTTCTAAAACTGATCCCAGTAGAATAGCAGAGCCGAATACAAAGGCAAGATTTTTATCTCAATGCTGGTGAGCTAATGAAGCTTGTGGAAAGGGCTAGAAACATGGCCAGTGCCGAACCATTGTATCTTTACTAATGCCATAACCACACGTGTGCAAGGATGAGGTTGCATTGTGAATTCCTTGGGAAAACGTAGCTATTTCATAGGTGATCATTAAATGCAGGAGAAAAAGCATTTTGTGTTTTAATTTTGACTCTTTGGAAAATTTGAGCCTACTGTTCCCCGTATGTCACCAGATCAGGGGTGGGCAGGCAAATTCTCTACAAGCCCCAGTCTCCATGTCTTTCCTTACCAGTTTTTCTCTCCTAATCCTTTACTTTTAAAAGCTGTAACATTGTCCAGATCTTCCGTGTTGGCTGGACTTACTTCAACTAGCTCTGTGTTATTGTTGTTCTGTTTTTGAGAAGGATTCGGGTGAGCCCCCTTCCCTCCCTGCCCCCTCCTACACATGGGATCCACAAATGCACTCAGCTGTTTTCAGCTGAGCTCAGCAGAAATGTACTAAGAAAGGTCAGTGACCAAAGAGCGGGACGATCCATCATAAAATAAACTGTTTTTATTCCCCAGGATAAGGGAAGGTGGGCGAGCAGGAGGGGTGGGATTGAAAAGAAAACACAGCACACGTGTGTGTGTGTGCATGCACGCACACACACACACACACACACTCCTTCTCTTTTCTGGCTCAATCTCCCTCTGTGAAAAAGCTTTCTACATTTACAGGAACATTGCAGCAAAGCTCTTAATGTGATTATTATAATTATATCTTGACTGGAACGTTTTTATAAACAGCCTCTTTTGAAATCATGCCTGGGCAGCCAAGCCTCCAGCTGAGCCCTGGACACATGGAAGAGGGTATTTCAGGGTGGGAGAGAGAGAGAGAGTTTCAAATATATGTGTGTGGGTGAGAAATGTGACTGTGCATTTTAGAGCTAATTCATGCAACTATCTCCAAATAGCAAGTCTCATTCTCATATCTATCTATCTATCTATCTATCTATCTATCTATCTATCTATCTATCTATCTATCTATCTATCTATCTATCTATCTATCTATCTGTCTGTCTGTCTGTCTGTCTGTCTGTCTGTCTGTAGATATAAGGATTGTGGTGGCTTAGTGGTTAAGATGCTGAATTTGGTAACCAGAAGGTTGGCAGGTCAGCAGGTCAAGACCTGAGTGTTGCATAATAGAGTGAGCTCCCATCTCTGTCCCAGATACTACCAACCTAGCAGTTTCAAAGCAAGAAATTGCAAGTAGATAAATAGGTACCACTTTGGTGGTAAAGGTAACAATATTCCACACACTGTGGCGTCTAGTCATGCCTGTCACATAAACATAGAAATGTCTGCAGACGCAAACAGTGCTGGCTCTTTGGCTGTAAGCGGAGATGAGCACTGCACCTTAGAGTTGGATACGAGCAAGGGGGACCTATGTGCACATATATGCATGAAGACGCATGTACTTAATAGGATTGTGTGGATGTGCCAAAGGCATTCATCACTGCTCACTTGTCAAGGTGGGGGGAATAATATTTGTATATATGTGTGTGTGCATGTGTCATATATGTATTGTTTCATGCATGTGTCCTGACATGGGAGACTTCGTGAGTGCGCTCGCCTGTATGAAAAGGCAAGGCTGAAAATGAGCCTGACTTCCTCAAGTTAAAAGGCTGTGAAAATGTTATGGTTCCCATGGCGATAAGTAGGTCAATGCTGGCGCCTGTGAGGATTTCGCTCTGTGTTTCTTTGCCCTCAGCTTGTTATATTAGCCCTGCAACTGTCCTCTCCCACTCCCCTCTCACTCTTTCCCTCATCTGCTCTTGTCTCCCTTCCCAAGCTGTGTTAGTCTTTCTCTGCCCATTCTGTATCCATCCCTGAATCTATGCAGCCCCTTTACCTCACCCCCATTCCTTCTGCCCTCTGAAACAACCCTCTTCTGCTTGCTTGTGTGGTCCCTCCTGGGGCTGGACTTTGAAATCTGTTGAAAGGAGGCCATTTTTTTGCCAAAATAAACAGCCTGTCATGTTAAATTACTCTCTCTTCCTCTTTTATGTCCTTTAATTTTCTATTTCCCCCTCACTCCACCCCAATCTTTTCAGGCTGGGGTCATTCCCTTGTACTGCTGCTTTCTCTGTGTTTGTAGAGAACTGGAGCCCTGGATGCATATGGCAGTGGGTGAGGGCTACCACCTGGGAACAGGCTTCAGAAAGGAAGGATGTTTTTCCATTGCAAGAGTCACCATCTAGAGACAGATACTAGAATGAGAGGACATGCCAGGATGGGCAGTGAGTCCTACTTCCAGTTTCATCAACAGCAGCCCACTATCAGAACTGGCATAAGGACACTGATTGGCTGAAGCCATTGCCTGCCCTTCTATTTCACACTTACCTTGGGAGGACATAGGCGGCCGTTGATGCTCTGTAGGAAACTACGTTCATCCAATTCAACCCTAGGCATTGGACCAGAGATAGTTTGCCATGATTTCCAGAAAGCCATATGATTGAAGTGTCAGTAGTTATGGGGTACAAATGACTAGATTTTGTCTCACTGATACCCCAAACCAAAGATGTTTTACAGCTGATAAGATCTGACAGTGCTATGCAAGGACTGGAGAATGTATGGCCAGATTATGTTTGGACTACAGTCATCATGTGTTCTTCCTCCTTGTGATCTATGCTTGTACTCTCTCTGTAACTTGGTGCCATTATACCTTCACCTGTGCAAAAGATATTTGCCTCCAGCGTTGGCTTCCTAAAGTTGTCAGTCTCAATCATTCTGCTATCATAAGCACTCTTTGGGAGCAGAGGTTTAAAAGTTACTCTCTTCTCTTGGGCTCACCAGTATAAAGAGAAATCTTGCTTTCTTGTAAAGTAACTTACTCACAGTTTGTAGTAATGGCTCAAAATATGACAAATACCATTCTACTAGAAAGGGGTCATCTACCCCTCACCCCATTGGACCATGTATAACAACCACAAATGCACTCCTTCATGGCCAAAACAACTGTCCAAGGAGCATAGGTAACCTATCAGTGTTTCCCAAATGCTGATGTTTGGACTTCAGTTCCCAGAAGCCTAAGCCAGTATATTGACTGACCAGTGCTTTGGGGAATTGACTTAAGCTTCTGGGAATTGAAGTCCAAACACCAGCATTTGGGAAACACTGGGTGGATCAATCAGTATTGCCTTCCCTTCAATTCTGGAGTAAGGTAAACTCAAACTCAGTACATGAGCTGAAACAGCCAAAGAGACATACATACCTCCCTCCCAATAAGCTCCTTCTCTCTTGCCAGTTCCTTTATATGTTCATTCAAGCATTTGACTTCCTTCTGGTGGGCAGCCACTGCATCTTCAAATTGTGCCTGGAAGGTTGTTAATTCACTAGCAATGCTGGCAACTGTATTCTGTATTTTAAAAAAATCCATAGGAAGACACATGGTGTAAGCTACTATTGTTTTCTAAAGATACAGCATTTAGCATAGCCATGGTATCTTTGACACGATCAGATACAGTCTTGGACTGGATCCCACACTACTTAGCCCACTGAGCTAAATTCAGTAGTAGATTACTGCCTTGGCCAGTGATGGTGAACCTTAGCACTCCAGCCAGTGGTGGGCTTCAGCAGGTTTGCACCAGTTCGCCAGAACCAGTAGCAGAGATTCTAGCTGGCCCCAGCCATCCAAGTTTTGAAATAAAGTACAGTAGTCCTAATTCAGGTGCAATGCAGGGCTTTCCCCTGGCCATGTCCATCATACCACTCCCACAGAGTAGGTAGTAATTTTTTTTGAATTCTACCACTGGGGAGGCATGACTCGATTGCCCACACAGTCACATGGCCATGCCCATAGAGTAGGCCACACCCACAGAGTAGCTCACGCCCACAGTGTGGTAGCAATTTTTTTTTGAGCCCACCACTGACTCCAGCTAATCTTGAACTTCAATTCCAGAAGCCCTGATCAGCAGGAGTGCTGACTTAGGCTTCTGGTAAATGAAGTTCAAGAACAGCCTGAGTGTCAAGGTTTGCCATCAGTGGCCTAGGTCATTTAAAATTTGCTGGTCAGGACATAATCCTTACAAGGTAACAAGATGGCCAGCCTGTTTCAAGATCTTGGCAGAAATTAACTTAAGCTCTGTCAAGATATTTCTCTGTATAGGAGGAAATGTAAATACTAGTCACCAGGTGAAGGAATGGAAAATTCATCTGCTCCACACACATAACAAAACTGTCCCCATTCAAATTTGGAAAACAGGAAGTTGGCAATTGCAGGCAAACTTATTTTACTCTTGAAATTCTCCTTCAAGAGAATTTGGTTTGCCTAATGTTTTATGAAAGAACACAGCCACACTGCCCCCTGCAGCTATCCTTACAAAAGCAATTAAAAACAGCCTTTAGGGCAGCGGCAGTCCATTCCCTAATTCATTCTCTCTTTTTTGGCAACCTTACTTGGACCAAGACAATTACAAAATTTGAGACTGCGCCATGCTTAAGGGCACAGTATATTTATTCACACAAGACAATAATACACACAAAAGATGCAAAAACAAGCAAAGCAACATTCATTTGGAGACCAAAATGGTATTCAAGCCAACTTTCCAGCAGAGAAATACAAAGCTAGTCTAAAGAACTCTCAAGAACAGTACAATTTGCTCATATGAAATTATCTGTCTCTTGCCCAAGTGTTACTTTTTTGGGACTATATCAAAGAGTAATCAAAACAAAACAAAAGACCAAAAAAATATATATGCTGTATTTTAATGTTAGCTTTTGTGGATCAGGTCTACTTCATCAGACATGGGAGTGAGACTTCATGGCATATAAGTATACACATCAGGTGTTCAAAATGGTTAGTATAACAGATAGGTATGTGATTTTTTTAACAGCTGGTAATACCTGTTATTCAGATTAGTGGTGATCCTTCAGCCTGTTGAATTGCAAATGTATGCAAGACAAACATTACACATTTGAGTTTACCCTTCTGGACTAGGATCTATTGTGTGAGTGGCCTAGGCCAGGGATGGCTAACCTTGGTACTACAGGTGTTCTTGGACTAAAATCCTCAGAAGCCCTGGTCAGCAGGAGTGCTGACTTGGGCTTCTGGTAATTGAAGTCCAAGAACAGCTGGAGGGCCAAGGACCAGGTTAGCCATGACTGGCTTAGGCCAAGCACCAGGTTCTTCCTTTGTTCTGAGAGGTAGCCTGAGGCTATGCATGAGAATTCTACTGAAGTAGTTTCTGTGTAGGTGGTTTAGCAGTCTAATGACATCATCATCGTCATTGTCATCATCCTCATCAATTGGAATAGAACCAATCTTGCACATACTAACACGGCTACCACATAAAAAAAATTGGACTACAAATCCTAGAATCCCACAACCAACGGCTGTGTTGGTTGTGGGATTTGGGGAGCTATTGTCTAAAAGTGGGTAACATTCCCCCTCTTTGCACAGGGAGTTTACTATGCTGCTATTTGGAGCACCACACTAGAGATTTTTCATTCCATCTTGGCTTCTCAGGATGTATCTTGATTCCACAGAATTCATCCAGTACCTAAAGGTAACATAGTTACAATATCCTCCTTATTTTGATTAGGATAAGATTTTTCAATTATTCCTCAGAATAACTTGAGGTTTACAAAGGGAAAAATCTCAATTGTGATGCATATCTGACAAAGTAGGAGAAAAAAATCATCCCATCATTTACCACAAAGGCAACGATCTGTGTGTTGAGGCTTGGAAAACATGTCTCAAGGCATCAATGTTATAAGGTCAGCTTGGCCACAAGACTGTACGGGAACATATACTAACCATGTAACAGAAGATGCTGATAACTTAGTGGGATGTATCATTTGGATTGTTGCAGAAAAGATGAACTAATGCTTTTATTTCTGTGGGAATTGGATAAATATTTGGCCCTACCACCAAACAGTCAAAGGCAGAAAGAAGAACTTGATCTTCCTCTATCAGCAGGCTGATGGGGTACACAAAAAGAGCCTCCTTGAAGATTGTGGTATTTTTAAATCACAATCAGGCATCTCCTGATAACAGCTACATTGTGTTGCTGGCTAATCTTTCTGACACTAGGTCAGATGAAAGGAAATGCAGAATGAACTCCCCGAAAGGTGCCTTCATTTTGGCAATTTCTGTTCAATGAGCAGGTGTCAGTCGTGGCTAGGAGGCCTTTTGCACAACTCATGTGATTCGCCAGTTACGTCTGCTCCTGGACCAGGACTCCTTGCTTATGGTCACACACGCTCTGGTCACCTCCAGACTTAACTCTTGCAATGCGCTCTACATGGGGCTGCCCTTGATGATCATTCGGAGGCTGCAACTGGTCCATAATGTGGTTGCTCGGGTAGTGATGGGGTGCAGGCAGTATGCCCGTGCCTCACCACTGCTTCAGGAGCTGCACTGGTTGCCAGTGTGCCTCCAAGTTCAATTCAAGGTGCTGGTCATTACCTTTAAAGCCCTACATGGTAGTGGGCCAGAATACTTAAGAGACCGCATCACCCCAAGGACATCTGCCCATCCCACTAGAGCAGACCAGAGGGACTCCATGATATTTCCATCTCAGAGGGAGGCTCATCTCTCTAGCACTAGAAGGAGGGCCTCCTCTGTGTCTGCTCCAACCCTGTGGAACCTCCTACCAACTGAAATTCGCCTCCAGGAAGAACTTTTATCCTTTTGCAATAGTCTTAACACCTGGCTGGTGCAGCGGGTGTGGTGGGCGGCTGGGGAAACAAGCACCCTGGGTTGGTTGGTTTGACTATTGCTCTGGCTGTCAGTTTGGTATGCGGTATTGGGAGGGCATTTTTTAAAAAAAAGTTTATTTTTTTTTTTAAAAAATTAAATTGTAATACAGTAGTTCAATTTTAATGCTGTTTTGATGATTTTGTGAGTTTTTGTTTGTTGTGAGCCGCCCGGAGTAATCTCAGCAAGGGGGTGATGGTAGAAACATGAGTAATAAATAAATAAATAAATCTCACATCTGGCCCAGACACAGAAAAAGGAGAAGCTTGGGATTGCTTTCAAATCTGATTTGTCAAGCATACATTTGTTTGTTTGTTTAGAATATATCTCAAACGATCTCAGGGTGAGTTTTAGAGATGTATAGGACATTTAAAAATGTTTAAAACAATTTTAAATTGGTTTAAAACACAAAATTAAAACATTTAAGCCATATCATGAAAAACCGTGTAGGCCACAATCTTCAGCACCCAAAGGTTCTAATAAATACATTTTGACTTGGTGTTGAAATGATGTTATTGTTAGCGCTAATCTAGGCTCCAAAGAGAGAGCCTTCCACATTCAGGGTGTTACAGCTGAGAAAGTCTTCTACACTGACATTCTTTCAGCTATTAATGACAAGCTGGAGAGCTCAGCATTTAAGTATCTAGCTGCAGAGCCAGAGGTTGGGAGCTCCATGTTCTATTGCAGTGGTGGTGAACAGTTCACTGTGAGTCTTGGCGCTCCAGGTGTTCTTGAACTTTAATTCCCAGAAACCCAAGTCTCTGTGAATCCATACAAATGTGTGTATTCACAGAGACTTGGGCTTCTGGGAACTGAAGTCCAAGAACACCTGCAGTGCGAAGGTTCACCTTCACCACTTCTAAGTATTCTACCTAGAAAACCCTGGAAAGGTTGTCTAAGCCAGAGGTGCCCAAAATATGGTGCAGGGCCAAATCTGGCCCTCAATGCCAATTTATCTGGCCTATGAAGCCCTCATCACTCCCATATGGGCGCATTTTACTTCTGCTTCTGGGAGCGATGAGGGCTTCATGGGTCGGATAAATTGGTGTCGGGGGCCGAATCCAGCTCCCGGGCCATAGTGAACACACTGGGTCAGGTGAAAGGAATTGCAGAATGAACTCACCAAAAGGTAACTTCATTTTGGCAGTTTCACTTCTGGCCTAGATGTGGAAGAAGATCTCAGATAAACATATCAATCAACATTAGCCAATAGCCAAGTCCCAGAATTATGAAAAAAATATATTCAAAACACAAATATTGAGAATTTAAGATGGGTAGGGGGATGGAGAAGTCCAATCAAGGAAGAATTAAATATGAAAAAACATTCTGCCTGTTGTAAGTCATGGTATGTGTGTTTCTTCCTTCCTCAGTTCCACAGGCTGATCTCTAAACTAACAGAAGTGTGACATGTAAATTAGTCATTGAGGGAGGAAAAAAGCCCAGTTAATTGGAACATTTGCCTTCTTTATGGGAAATGACCCACTTGGCTTAAAAGTGAGAAAAGACACAGAAAAAGGTGCCAAAAGGCTTAAGGAAAGTTGAGAAATGTGTGAACAGCAAGTGACTGGCTTTCAGCTGTTGTAGCCTTATGGCTACACCCTGCTCCTCTGCCTAGCAGCTCAATGGGAGCGCTTTATCCCTTCCCCAGCACAGAGTTCACTCTACCCCTCTGCCCAGCAGCCCAATGGGAGCGCTTCCTACCTCCCCCAGTACAGAGTTTGCCATGCCCTTCTGCTCAGCAGCCCAATGGGAGCATTTCCTTCCTCCCCTGTTCCCATGTTGGCACTTTGCGATAAATAAGTGGATTTTGGGTTTCAGTTTGGGCACTCGGTCTCTAAAAAGTTCTCATTACTGCTTTAGGGTACAATCTCAAACAAGATTTAGTGGGAATGAGAGAATGTAGGATTGAACACCAATTAAGTTCAGAGGATATTTTGATGTGAACACACTTAATTTTTTTTGCCAGCTAGGTATTCAACATAGAATTCTTTTTAGCTGAAATGGGTCTCAGACATTAATAGTAAAGGTAAAGGTAAAACACGGTCAAAACCTAGACCACAGAGTCTGCAAAAGTGTGTATGGGATGATGTTAACTAGTGTTGTTGTATGTGAATCTATATAAATCTAAATAAATAAATAAATCTTTGGTAGCCAATTACTAATGTCTGAGGAACTGCAGTGGCTTAGTGGTTAAGATGCTGAACTTGATGGCTGGAAGGTCAGCAGGTCAGTAGTTTGAGACTCGAGTGCTACATGATGGTGTGAGCTTCTGCCTCTGCCCCAGCTCCTGCCAACTTAGCAGTTTGAAAGCAAGAAATTGCAAGTAGATAAATAGGTACCACTTCAGTGGGAAGATAAACAGCATTCCGTGTTTAGTCATGCCTGCCACATGTCCACAGAAACATCTGCAGACACAGACCGTGTTGGCTCTTTGGCTATAAACAGAGATAAGCACTGAACTCTAAAGTTGGATACAACTGGTTTTCGAGCTATTAATGTCCGAGTCCCATTTCAGCTAAAAAGAAGGTCCTGGCTGAAATCCTTGGAGGGAGGCAAAGGCAAAAGCCACAATATACATGGAGCACTTTATGATTAATGCATCACATGGGTACTAAATATGCAGAGAGGAAAAGAAGTCCACTTTATTGACAAATATGGTTGCCCGATTCAGAGAATGGTTGATGCTGGGAAGGACCACATTTCTCTTTTGTTTTGTCAGTTCATTTTCCTAGCATGGGTCAAACAAAGTATGGATATAGCCTCACTGAATATATCATAGCAACTATCCTAATCAGGGAAATACTTTTTCTTTCCTTCTTTTTAAACAAACCAAACAATTTTGAGTTGGCTTCTTTGTAAATTTTTTTGGAAAGGAACAAATAAAGTAACATGTGATGCTTCTCTTTTGGGTCCCTCATACATAAAGGCTTCGCATCAATATATAATTTTCACTCCTTTCTTTTAAAATAGGATGGAGGTGATAAGAAAGCAAAAGAATGCCTTATTGGGGAAAAGTAGAAACACTAACACACAATCCTTGGTTCTTGTGGAAGAAAAGAAAAAGAGCCCAATACCACAGGCATGGAAACAGGGAGACTCCTGCTTCTCTTGCTGAAACTCTGTTTTGCCATCTAGCCTGAAGGAAGCTCCACTGGGGATTCAGGGAGGGGGAACTGCAGGAAATGAGATGCTCTTGGGCAAGGTCTTTTCTTCTGGTGCCAAGGACTTTGCTCACGACAACACAAGTCACATACAAACTCCTCCAAAGAGGGGAGAAAATCAGACCATGTGTGGCATGCAGCCATGCAGCTCCCAACTATGAACTGCAACATTTTCACACACACATCTCCCCTTGCCCCTACCCCTAGGGAGGAGGTTCTGGCTCTGGTTTGGTGCCTTGCCCTCCTCTGTCCTCCCAGCTTGAAGAAGACTTTCCTATCATGCATGGACCTTGCAGAAAATTGCTTACTGTCTCCTCCATAAACTCTCTGCCTCAGAAAGGGATTGTAATTTACTGGTGGCATTCCAAGTCCTTCCACTGAGTGAGAAGACTTAAGAAGGCTAGCAGCTTTCAGAGCTAGTGTCCTCGCAGTGTTCCCCAACCTTTGGCTTTTGGACTTCAATTCCCAAAAGCCTAAGTCAGTACATTGGCTGATCAGTGCTTTTGGGAACTTGTTTAGGCTTCTGGGAATTGAAGTCCAAAAGCCAAAGGTTGGGGAACACTGCTCTAGTGTATCAAAGGAGATTGCCAGTAAATCCCAGTGACAGAGCAAGGCCATATCCACTCTTGTCCTTCTGTGGTGCTTTCAGCATTTTGCGGGGTGGGGGTGGAATGGCTGTTTATAGTCCTTTGGGGAAATTATTTGTTTCAAGAATTGGCTCTCTTTTGGTTCCCAGTCAATCTTTCCAGCTGAAATGCTTTTCAGATTTGTTCTGGTGGGGGTTCCCTCACCCTTGTTGTGCTGTTTGTTTGCTTTGTCTTAAGAGGCTGTGCCTTTTAGAAAGCCTGTGAACTGATCTCTCCCAAGATACTGCATGGCCCGGGCTGCAAGACTGCCAATGTGTTTTTTATTTAGAAGCAGAACCAAACAATCACATGTTGGACATGTTTAAAAAAGGAAAGGAAAAGAAAAATAAGGTGTGGTGCATTCTGGGAAGCAAGCCGTGCAGAAAAGCCAGTTGAAGCCAAAATCCAGAGCTTGGTAACATTCATTTCCTTGGATGAGCACAACACCTGGATTTGGAGACTTGCGAGTTAGAAAAGTAACATCTCTAAGTGCTGCTCAAATCAAGCAGAAGCATTGGACAGGAGTGTCCCTGTTTCTACACATCTTCATGACATCAACAGCATCTACAATCTGCATCATTCCTGAATTAAGCATGTCTGGTCAAGACACTGGACTTGATGACTGGAAAGTTGGCAGGTCAGCAGTTCGAGACCTGAGTACTGTATTACGGAGTGAGCTCCCGTCAATGTTCCAGCTCCTGCCAACCTAGCAGTTTGAAAGCAATAACTGGCAAGTAGATAAATAGGTACCACTTTGGTGGGAAGGTAACAGTGTTCCGTGCACTCTAGGTGTGCCTGTCATATGTCCATGGAAACGTCTGCAACTGCAGACAGTGCTGGCTCTTTGGCTATAAACGGAGATGAGCACCGAACCCTAAAGTCAGATGTGACTGGCTTTCAAGCAAGGGTGACCTTTGTTGAAACCAGATAAATAGGGCTGTCTGGACCAGTTCTATTCTTTCAAACATTTCCCAGAAACAACTGAAATATGATACTTCTTCTTTAGTAATCTCATTCTTACACATTTTAAAAGAAAGAAAGAAAAGAAAAAAAAGAGAGGATGCAGTTAGATGAATGAGATGGCAGGAGATCCCTGATCACAACTGCTGCATTAAAAAAAAAACGAAATGGAACTAAAATAGCTGTGGAATCCCATAGGGCAGAAATGGGCCAGTGGTGGCAGAAGGTTTTTAACATTTAAAACACATGTACAGACATTGTGGCTGTCCCAAAGTTATTGGATTGTAACCTGCTTGAACCTTAGGTGGCAGATCCCACACTATGATATAGTGGAGGCTCCAGTCCAGCACCCAAAGAGTCATATATTTCCCTCCGAGTGAAAACTTTTTGCCCTTGTTATCTTCCTCATCTAATTTGCCCCTTCTTGAAACTGCTCTTTGTTTTTTAAGGGGAAAAAACCTCTGATTCAGTCCTGCTATCTCCTTATAATGGGAAGTTTGATCACAAATCTCTTGAAATCTTGTACTGTTTGAACCTGAGGTAGATCTCACTCACTCCCCAATTAAATTTCATAATTAAGGAGGCAGGCATTGTAAATAACATTAATCACAACAGTTCTGTTTCTTTAAAAGTGTGCTATTTACAGCAAGGTAAAGGTCTCCCTTGCTTGAAAGTCAGTTGTGTCCGACTCTAAGGTGCAGTGCTCATCTCTGTTTACAGGCAAAGAGCCAGCGCCGTCTGTGTCTGCATACATTTCCATGGTTGTGTGGCAAGCATGACTAGATGCCAGGGTGCATGGAATCCTGTTACCTTTCCCATTAAAGCAATGCCTATTTATCTATTTGCCATTTCTTGCTTTCGAACTGGTAGGTTTGTAGGATCTGGGACAGACGACAGGAGCTCACTCCATTGTGCTCAAACTACTGATCTGCTAACCTTCTGGTAATCACTAAGCCCCCTCCCCAGCCCCATTTACAGCAAAGGGTTCCTTAACTCAGGGTCTGCAGATCCTCCTTCCAAGCAGATTTGCTGTGGATTCTACCCCAAATCTCAGTAGCATTATTCATAAAAAGGCAAGATGGTGTCTGTCCTGGTCAGCAGTCCCAAGTAATTCTTGTACTGCTCTTTGCCTCCAAAGACTGTGAATGTTAACCTTTTTGAGCCAAAACTTTCAAAAACCCCTGCAAATTCTGAGGATATTTGGAGTTAAAAAAAAAATAGTTTTCCAACATCTGTGATACAGACATAAAGGGCAGAAACAGATAAACAGTTGGAAATTGATAAAACATTGTCCCTCCAGAGACTGTGTTTTTGAAAATTTTTATGTTTGTACAATCCACGTGGAAGCCAAGAAGGCAATTTTTCTAATATTCTGATAAAGGGGGACTTTATGTTTTAGAGAAGGAGTGGGCAGCTTTATTTATTTATTTATTTATTTATTTATTTATTTATTTAGATTTATATTGCCGCCCATTCGCCGAAGCGACTCAGGGTGGCTTTCAGTCAAAACAACAACAGTACAATAAAAATTATAAAATGCAACCCCATAAAACAGCCAAACCAGAACACAAACTAACTCCCGTCAGGCCGTTGTTGTGGGCCCAGAGGAGTAGGCAAGGTGGATTCATTTACAGTAATACCTCGGATAACGCTAAGACTTGGTTCCACAAGTCTTGGTGTTATCTGATTTTTAGTGTTATCCGATCCATGTTAAAATCCTATGGGATGGATCGGATAACGTTAAAGCTCCACAGAGATACATTGTAACTGCACAGGCTTTAGTGGATGTTATCAGATGCATCCTATAGGACCTTAACTTTATTCGATCCAATTCTCCTCCCCAGATTGCTTAACATTATGCGATTTTTGAGTTATCCGAGGTAAACGTTATCCGAGGTATTACTGTACTTGGAGGAAATCTCAGAGTGGAATGATGAGTATAGCTAGCGCCAGGTACACTGTTGCTCTTAAGATCAATACCACCAACCACCCTGTTTATCATGTTGCCAAATTATGTGTCACAGATAGCCTCTCATTAGAATTGAAGCCTTTTAGTGTTCCAAACACTTTGGGAAACGATCGGACATTTTTACCTCTTAACAAATTTGCTTTCCTAATCACAGGCTATCTTTATTATAAAGAGGAAGGAAAGGATCTGTTCTCGATCATCCCAGAGTGCAAGATGTACAATAATGGACTCAAACTAAAGGAAGTCAGATATAGGCAAGATATGAGGAAAAACCTTCTTAATAGTTAGCGCAATACGATAGTAGAACCAACTACCTTGAGAGATGGTGAGCACTCCAACAAAGTAAGCCAGGGGTGCCCAAATTTTCAGGCCACGGGCTGGTCATATGGTTTACGGGTGCCCATACTACACCCCAGGGGCTGGATTCAGCCCCTGATGCCAATTCATCTGGCCCATGCCACCCTCATCACTCTGGGAGCGATGAGGGTTGGATGATTTGGCCTCAGGGGCCAGATTTGGCACCCAGGCTGTAGTTTGGGCACCCCTGTTGTAAGCATTCAATAATAAATTGGACAACCATCTGTCAGATCTGCTTTGATTTGGATTCCTGCATTGAGTAGGGGGTTGGACTCAATGAGCTAAAAGGCCCCCTCCAACTCTATGATTCTATGATGCTTTCTGGCTCTCTTTCCTAATAATTCTAACAACAAAAAGACAGAATATGGGGTGGTAATGATTACAAAGAAGGAGACTACTTCTTTTGTGCCTCTCTCTACGCTCCACCTCCCTTTCGTTTCCACATTCCCCCCTTCCTCTGCCAATTTTTGCTAGCCCAGTTGAGCATCTCAGGTTTTCAGTGATGCAGCTGCTGATTCTGCCCTGGGATCAAATGAGAAACAAGGAGGTAGCCAGGCACACAGTTCTTTCTGAAGAGCTCTCATGGAGCAACAGCCACTAGGCTCCATGATTGTACTGATGGGGGCTAACCAACCAACTAGTCAACCAGCCAGTCAACCAGTATGTATGTATGTATGTATGTATGTATGTATGTATGTATGTATGTATGTATGTATGTATGTATGTATGTATGTATGTATGTACAGATCTTTGTTCTAGGCCTCTGCAAAGTGATGGGAGGGGGAAGAGCAGAAGGAGAATGGAAAATTTCAACATGTGAAGATCATGTAGAAGGATGATTTGAGGATGGAAATCTGTGGAGGAGAAAATGGGAAGGAGGTATAAAAGAGCTTGCAGAAGTGTTGGGGCCCATTTTTCCTTCCTTTGTATTTGATAAGTGTGCACTCAGTTTTCTTTATTCTGGAATAGACATGACTTTCCTGCATCTCTTCTTGCCTGATTGTGAATTGGTTTTAACATCAGGTAAGCCTGGGCTGAAAAACTAGTTTTTCAGCACGCAACAGTACTTCTGATCTTGCACAAACTGAGGACCACATAACTACACAGTCTGAAGCCTATCTCTGACTACAAAAATGCTGGGACAATTTACATCTGTTCACCTCTGAATTCTAGAGTAGCCATTATCTCTATGTCAAGGCCATTCCTGAACAAACCTCTCTGTATTCAATCAACTATCACAAAAAGATAGGTGGGAAACTGTTGAAAGTACCCTTGAATTGGATTTGCAGGTACTGTACTCTGTCCCAGCAGTTATATTTTCTGATATTGGAAAAAGGAAACTCCTGAAATTATGTCAGATAATTCTAAAGTACAGGATAGGTTTCAGGGTCTTATGACTGGTAAGTTATAAATATAGAAGTAAAACCAAAACCAGCCGCAACATAGAAAAGCAATAAGGTTATACAATGATTTTCTGTTAAAATATATTAAAATTTTAAAACTCTTATCTTCTATGCAGAATGAGAAATAAAAACAAAATATAAACACATACAATTCGTTCTTAGTACAACAGATGTCAGAAAAATAAGTTCTACTTCTAACACAACAAAAACTGCATACCAAATCCCTTTACCATCTGATCTTACAGTTCAGTATTTTATGAATCAAAGCTACCTCATAAAATAAGTGAGCTGCTGTGTTCAATTTTTTGGGTCTTTCTGTTATTTTTCTGCGGAACAGATCAATAAAGATGAAGTTCTTTATTAGCTTCTGAATGATCCTTAAAAGAGCAACAATGCATTTTTGTTTTTAAAAATTACTTTGAAACACTGTGAGAATGTAGCAACCATTTTAAATGCCATGGAAGATCAGTAAGGTAATAAATGATGAACTGAATATGTCAGACAATACAGCTACAGCAAAAATTAAAATTAACTTTTCCAACATGCCCTAGAACAAAAATGTTTTTCTAAACATCTTTTGAATCTGGCTGATTTCCTCTGTGGAAGTTTCAAATACAGTACTGTGATGTACATGGAGAAGAAAAATATTCCCTTGGGGGGGGGGGGTGTAATAATCAGATTTTTGTCATTTGAGGTGCATAGCCTCAAAAGACCTGGATATTTTAGCATCAGGAATGTGAGAAAGATGTTTGTGACACAGAAAAGCTGATACAGTACCTTATCCTGCTCCCGGCGGTTCAGAGCTTCCAGTTTCACCCGGTCTGCCTCTGACTTGGAAGAAGCTAGTTCTTGCTGCAATTCATTGAGCTTTTCCAAAAGGAGATTCTTCTCAGCTTCCTTCTGAGACAGAACCTGAGGTAAACAAAAAAGAAGAATCTCACACAGCTAAGATATTATAGTAAAACCCTGTTTTACAGAAGCCTCATTTTACAGAAAACCCGATTTATAGAAGGGTTTTTTGTTGTTGCTAAAAACGTGTCCCATTTTACAGAAAAACCCCATTGTACAAAACACGATTTCCCGGAACACATTGCACCTGGTGGGCTATAAAAGACCACCCGCAGCCATTCTGGGCCCTGTGGGTGTCAGTAGAGTGGTCTGGAGAGGAGTTAGAGGTTTTTTTTATTTTTATTATGGGGGTGGGGGGGTCAGGAACAGTTTTTTCCTCCAATGAGTTCTTATGGGAATGCCTCATTTTACAGAAAAAATCGAGTTACAGAAAAAGCTACTGAATGGACTTTTCCCGTAAAACAAGGTTTTACTGTATAAGTTTTTACAGAGATTTTATTTTTCTCACTTATTAACAGTATTTCTTCCCTATAACAGAATTCTCCAGAAACAAAACAAAATAAAGGGTTATTTTGTATAGCTGATGGACAGAGATGGAAACATATGTGGATAGTAGGTTTTTGTTCTTTACATGCAGTCTTCCCCCAACTGGTACCATCCAAAAATGTCGACTTCCACAGTAGAAATGGCTACTGCCACAAGTTGGTTTTGGCTGGAGATTACGGGATATGTGGTTGAACACCCTGGGAGGCTGCTACAGCTGTGTCTGGAGCAGAGTAACCAACATCCAATTCCCCAGTTGTTATTAGACTGTAACTTCAACATTCTTTACTACTGATCACACTGACTAGGATTGATGGAAGATACAGCCCAATAGCATCTGGAGGGCTACACTTTATTGATCCCTGCTATGCAGCCAGCCAATAAGGCCTTTTGTGCTTCTTTATTTCTCTGCTTTCTCCTTCTCCTTGCCTTTTCTCTATGGCACACAATGGTAACTGCTAGTGTTCCAGAGCTGTTTTATGTTTTCTTATGAATCTGCACACATGTTACACTTTACTGAATTAAGGAGACTGGCCTGTAGAATCTAGATAGATAGATAGATAGATAGATAGATAGATAGATAGATAGATAGATAGATAGATAGATAGATAGATAGACAGACAGACAGACGGACGGACGGACGGACGGACGGACGGACGGACGGACGGACGGACGGACGGACGGACGGACGGACGGACGGACGGACGGACGGACGGACGGACGGACGGACGGACGGAGAAGTGCCAACTTTCAGTGCATACAACAGCATTTTCAAATTGCATGAAAATGTGTATTAATCCTGAATATTTATTATTGTAAAATTGCATTTTTATGTGCATTTACCCTCCAATGCAAAATTTGGTATTATTTATTCATTTTTTTATAGTTTTGTACACATGTTGCTGCATTTTTTAAAGCTGAGAACACATTACTTAATTCAGAGAAGAACAAAAGTCCAAGGATGATTGCATTCCAGTCTGTGTGTTCATCCAGGAAGTGCATGTCAAATCCATCTGCTTAAAACCAACTGGAATCTTCAACATAATTTTAAAAAAACTTTACATATTGGAATAAAAACAGATTCAATTCTGTGGCTACCTACCCCATGAATATTGATGAAATGTCACCCTTCCCCTACCATTTCAGAGCCCTAAATAGTATGGAAAATTGGGGTGGGGAAAATCATTTTTAATGATTTATACAGAGAACCCCCCATGAACCATTCCTAGTAAGATCTTGTGGTACAAGGGACTAAGACTATAGAACCGTAATGGTGAACCTTGGCACTCCAGCTGTTCTTAGACTTCCAGACACCCAAGTCCCTGTAAATCCACATGAATAGGACTTGGGCTTCTGGGAACTGAAGTCCAAGAACAGCTGAAGTACCAAGGTTTGCCATCACTGCTATAGACTGACTATTTTTCCTAGCTGATAATTCCTCTTTTATCTTTCTCTCCACAGTCCTTCTCACCTTTTGTTTTTCATTCTCTAGCAGGAGAAGGCTTTCCTCTCGATTCTGCTGCAAAGTGAGGATTTCCTCCATCAGTTCCCTCTTCTCTGCTTCATACTTGGTTGTGAGCTCTTTCTTCTCTTGCTGGAGATGGTTCACAGCCTCATCTTTCTCCTCAATAAGTGAGAAATGCAGAGTCTCCTGGGATCAGCAGTAAAGCATGGTGTTATCAGACAAAGTCAGAGCTTGGGTGTAACGTGTTAGAAGTAGCAATGTTACTGTTCATTAATTCTTTCTACCAAAAGGGCCAACATTTCCCTTTTAATTATTCAATGGAAAAAACATTAAATTGTATTTATTTATTTATTGAGAAATGAGTAACATTTATTCATTACCACAAAATGTTATTTGGTGAGAAATCTTGGAATTCTTGTCCACTTTGTTTACTTTGGAATGATTTTTTAAAATTAATCCTGAAACCAGTGTGATATAGCAATGAATTACTGGCTGTGATTAATGAGTAGTGACAATTAAATCTGTATTTTCTGGAGTATTAGACCCACTTTCCCTTCCTCAAAATACACTGGAAAAATTGAGTGCATCTTGTACTGTACATAATGGCCTATAGTGGGCTATTTTGGTAATAATGGGGTGTGTCTTATACTCCAATGTGTCTTATACGCTGGCAAATATGGTACATTTGAAGTAATATTTCCAAGCTCTATGCAAACTGGTATTGCATGAAGATAAGATCACCATAATTAATTCCTGTCTATTATGCCTTCCTAGAGCTTCTGATTTTAAGAAACAATATTAGAAACTTAATTAAAAGCTAGGCATATGCCATTTATATTCAAGAACTACTGTACTGTATATGAAATGACATACTAGACTTCTACCTAAACTTAAGGGACTCTATTTAGCCTGCACCAGCCTGCTCATAATTAATTCCTGTCTATTATGCCTTCCTAGAGTTTCTGATTTTAAGAAACAATATTAGAAACTAGCAGGATTCCAATTAAAAGCACATCATCTAAATGCGATACTTTATGTACTCGAGACTATTTTGCTATGGAATATGAATTATATGAATACTAAGTATTATGATTCAAGCACTGGTTAATTTAAACAGATTTTTTCATCCTTTATCTAAAAACACCACGACAAGGGAAGTCATACTAAGAGAGAATTATTTACTAAAAGAAGCTCGACACGTATAATGGCTAATCCAGAATCTTTTATGGTCTGAATGGATCCCTAAGAAGTCATCTTGGTCAACCTCCATCTAACAACATACTTGGACATCAACTCCTAGATATTATATCAAGCAGTCTTGAAGTCAGCAGAGAGAAGAATGTAGAGGAAAATAGAGTCCTCCCCTCCCCAAGCATGTATAAGCCCTCTGTTTTAAGACTGAGCATATTGGGAGTTACCAAATAATTAGAGTGAGAAAACAGCACTTATCAGATATACATCAAAGCAACTCAGCACTTACTTACATGGGCTCATTTCGAGCAGGCTGGTGCAGGCTAAATAGAGTCCCTTAAGTTTAGGTAGAAGTCTAGTATGTCATTTCATATACAGTACAGTAGTTCTTGTATATAAATGGCATATGCCTAGCTTTTAATTAAGTTTTTAAGCTTTTTAAAGTTTTTAATTTTTAAGTGTTTTTAAAATTGTTGGAAATCACCCTGGGTCCCTTCAGGGAGGAGGGCGATAAACAAATATAAATAAAAAAAAATATGTACCTCAGATAAATTTATTTGGTCTGGCTCTTTGTAGTGTCAATTTCTCATTTCATAAAGTAAGAAGAGAGCAATTTCAGGAGTACAATACTGGAAAATTAAACTCTTCCTCTGCTCCATGTACGAGCACAAGAAGTTAGAAAAAAATATACAGTACGTTATTAGGGCAGCACTGATAGAAGGGGAAAACCCCCAATTTCTTTCCAGATGTCAGAGGAAACAGGAGGGAATGAGGGGAATTTTTTCCTTTCCTTTTATTACTTTCCAAAGATCAGGTTGAAAATCTGCCCACAGCTGAATCCACCCCCAATTCCATAATCTATGTTAATACTCAGGTTGTAGAAATGATAGAACAAGTTCATTGTTGCATGTGTTAGAAGCTAAAGTACAAATGCATGTGATAAATAACCTCAACCATTTGGAGTGATACACAGACAGACAGCTAGGTAGGCCCAGGCATCTACCTTCCCTCTTGTCATTTCACAGTTAACTACTTATCAATATGATGATTACTATACTTAAGCTTCCTTCCTTCCTCTTGGAAGTCAATATAGAGAGAATTTACACATGGGGCCTATGGTGATTCAGCATTTCTTTGTACCTAATTATGAGTATTGTAAACTTGGAGCTAAATCTCTCAACTCTGGAGGCACAAATAAATAGTTTTCCAAAAAATTAATTTTAGTGCTTTTTTGGATATGGATATAGGTTTGGAGGCCTGAACCCACACCATGCACCTTCTCTTTTCTGAGACGCCCGAGATCCTCTTCAAAACTCAGCTTGTTGTTCTTGATAGCCAGCTGGCATTCATGTTCTGTCTGAATCAACTGATGTTTCAACATGTCTACCTCTCTCCTCAGTTTGGTTTCTTGGAGCTCAAGTTCATGTCGAACATTATCCAATTCCACTATGAGAGAACACAAATCCCATTCACAACACGTCCTCTGAAATGGTTCAGATAACTCAAAGACACAATTAAGTGAGCCTGTTATAGGATGTATTTTAATGTAGTGTATCTAGCTACGTATGTGTGATGTTAGCCATATCATCATCATCATCATCATCATCATCATCATCATCATCATCATCATCATCATCATCATCATCATCATCATCATCATCATCATCATCATCATTTGACTTGATGCCTACCATCAACAAATATTTACCAGGTTTAGCAAAGCCAGTGATCACAAAAGAGACATTTTAAAGTAAATATCACCAGACACTTTTAATGGAGCTTTGGCATTCCAACCTGTTAACTAAGAATTAGACTAAAATATTTCCTCACCATAGAACATAGTCATTTAATGCAAAATAATCAGATTTGAAGTTTTGAAGCCTATTTAGTGTTGTACATACTGTACCTTGGAGAACCTTCTTAGAAAGGTCAATGCTTTGTTTCTCTCCTTCTAGTTGTTCCTTGCGAGCCTCCAGCTGGGCTGCCAGTTCTTGAGTTTCAAAAAGGTTGATTTCCAGGGATTCTTTCTCTTCCCTAAAGCATGTGAGAAAACAACCAGTGTCAATCAATTAAGCTGTCAATATTTTTGACTCTACAGGCATCTATGAAACAGTGATTTTGGAAAGTGAATGATGTACATCATTATCTATCCACTACCCCAGAAAGTTTGTTGGCACTCATGTTTCCATCTTCCACAGGTCCCCTGGCTGATTCCCATGCAACCAGTCCAGAATTAATCTGTAGTAAAGAAATGCTGCTTGAATTTTTTTTTGCTTGGCTAGTAAACCAGTGATTAAACTGGAGCTCAGAAAGATATAATATTGAAGCACAAGATGCTCTCAACATTTGGCTGTAACAAAGGAAAAATTAAGACCAAGTCTATGATTTAACTACATTTGGTACTGTGATTAAAATCACAGGTATGGGGTGCGGGAGGAACTATGACCCCAGCCCGCTGGTTGGTTTAAGCTCTGCTTGCCCTCAATTAGTTTTTAGATTTTGATTTTAAAGTTTTAAATTGAGGGGTTTTTAGAAATGTTTTTAAGAGTGTTTTATTGTGGTTTTTTTTTTTAATGAATTGTGAGCCGCCCTGGGTCACCTCGGTGAGGAGGGCGGTTGATAAGTATGAATAATTAATTAATTAATTCTGGACCATGCATACTAGCCTGATCCCTCATACAAAAGTCAAGATATGATTATTACAAATAAAACAATTGTGTTTAAGCGGAGGACAGTGGCGGCAAAACCCCTCCTGAGCTAACAGATTGCCCCCCGCCCCACCCCACCCCATGGTGCCAATATTATATATGTGAGTGTGACATTGCTGCCCCTCCTGAAAATTTTTTGTCCCTCCTGACACCCCCCCCCCAAAAAAAAAAGATTTCTCTAAGATTGTTGAGTGCATGCACTAAGGCAATTTAAACTATAGTTCTCAAGGAACAGGGTGGAAAACATTCAGTTCTCCAGATTTTGAAGAATTATACTTCCTATCATTTCATCTTTGATCTGAATAAT